>OX493352.1:7774406-8374406 GCA_950371115.1 Anania fuscalis
TGATAAAAGTCAACCTGTATGTTAATCCAGACTCCATTTAAGTTTTAAGTGTGCGAAATTTCATCCAATCAGTATATATTTGTGTTGGCGTGAAAGAGTAACAAAGATCCACATCTATACGAAAAAGGGAAAAAAATGGACGTATAAAAACGCTTAGCTTAAGACCATTTACAGAAAAAAAATGTTTTTATACTCACAAACTTTTGAATTTTAATATTAGTAGGATAAATTACTTTTAAAATTTCGCCATGCGTAATTTAAAACTTAATGAGACGGGAATTAACGCGATCATAATGGTTACAAAATAAAACGTCAGGCAGAAGAGGTAACATTTTGTACCTAAATTATGATCGCGTTAATTCCCATTTCATTGAGTTTTAAATTAGTAGATGCCCTCGAAACTTTGGTCTATGCACACGTATTAATCAGACAAATACGTGCTCCTTCTCCCTTTCCTTAACCCCAAGTTTTAAGAACACCCTGTATAGTTTAAGCTGTTGTTTACCCTCGTCTCGTCTGGTTCATACATAAATTGTGCAAAACTAGCGCACAACGGGCCAACTGCGAGGCGGGGCTGACGAAATTGGAGCAGAATTATCAGAAAAGAAAATATTAAGGTATGATATTCTTGTTAAAAACCTTATAACTTGGGATTGGCAGACTTTGGCTGTGAACAGAAAAACATGAGACGTGGGACACCCCTGTGCCCAGAAGTGGGACACCATAGGTAAAAAAAAAACCAGCCAAGTGCGAGTCGGACTCGCGCACGAAGGGTTCCGTACCATTATCTATAAATACGGCAAAAAAAAGTTTGTTATATGGGAGCCCCAATAAATAGGTATTTATTGTATTCTGTTTTTTAGTATTTGTTGTTATAGCGGCAACAGAAATACAGGATCTGTGAAAATAACAACTTTCTAACTATCACGGTTCATGAGATACAGCCTGGTGACAGACGGACAGATGGAATCGGACAAACAGACAAACGGACAGCGTAGCTTAAGTAATAGGGTCCAGTTTTACTGTTTGGGTATGGAACCCTAGAAAACCAGCCAAGTGCGAGTTGAACTAGCGTGGAGAGGGTTCCGTACAATGCCAAAGTCAAATTTAATGTGTGACGCCTTACCACTTTATTTTCAAATAAAAAATAAATAAAAAATTGTCAACATCACTACATTGCTCTGATCCTAAGGTAAGTAGCTAAAGCACTTGTGTTATAGAAATCAGAAACAACGACGGTATCACAACACCCAGACCCGAGACAATATAGAAAAGTTCGTTTTCTACATTGACCCGACCGAGGATCGACCCCAGAACCGATTGCGGCGCCATTTATAGTCCGGCATGCTTGTCTTTTGGCTACGGAGGTCGTCGTAATTGAGTTCCTATAGGTTTTCCTGTAATCTACAAGTAATGAATCTATATATTTTTAGTTTTTACTATATTTGTGACTCCATCACGCGTAAACGGATTAAGATTAATTAATTAATTTTGCACACATACAGAATATGAGCTAGATTAACATAGGATACTTTTTATCCCGGTTCAATGTTCCTGTGAGATATTTTTCTATATATTCTTCTTTATTTGAACGTTTAAATATTAAAACGTAAACGTTTATATAAGGTGTAAACTTATCAGTTAACTCTTTTCTAGGAGGTGGTTCTACTGCTCAAATAAAACATTTTTTTTGTATAAGACCAACTTCGAAATCGTAAAAAAATATTTCATATCTTTATACAAACTGATCTCAGCTGGTATGCCGTTTTTTATGGGGAAATGTTTTTTTGTTTTGCGATTTTGAAATTGGTCCCATAGAAAAAGTTGTTCTATTTAAGCAGTAGAATCATCCCCTAGAAGAGAGTTAACTGATAAGTTTACACCTTATATAAATAAAAAAATGCGTTATATTTTCGTACCGAACATCAATCACGCAAAGGAAATTGCGGGCGTACAGCTAGTTGATCATATTTTGTCATTATTTAATAAGTTTTTGTTGTGGTTTTTTTCTCAGGTTACCTAACTGCACACCGCCATGAAGGTATTGCACCAAGGAAAGGGGGCGAGGAACCACTCCGTCCGGTTTTCATCTTCAGACGAGATGCCCAAATACAAGGCTATGGTAAGTCCAGGAGACGTATTTTTGAAGCATTCGAAATGAATCTTGAATTCGAACACGAATATTATATTTTATTATATTGCCACCTCTCTGTACCTGTGATTCACAATAAATAAATTTGATTTGATTTGATTTGAATACGATTTGTGTACGAGCTCTATTTCTATCGCTCCCGATACCTTTACAACGCCAACCAAAAGGCACTCGAGAAGAAGAAGAAGCTCCCGATTTTACGAATTTTTGAATCACTCGAAATATGTGTTGCTAATAAAGTAAAATTATTTACGTTTTACACAGAAAATATTAAAAACCGGAACGCAACAACTTTTGATTTTCAAAAACTGGCAATGAATCGCTTAGAACGAAACGAAAATAAAAAGTTTGTAATCTGTGAACCATAAGTATGTTTTTTACTTCGGATGTATGTCATACTTCCGTACTTTCTACAATCGAAATACGAGTGGGTCGGATAGGTAACTCGTTGTAGAATTTAAGGAATTAACTTTTAAAAATAGGGATTTTAGACATTCGCATGCGAATCTCGCCATTTCGAATTCGAATTGGAATTCGCATGAGTCAAAAATACGTAATTTTTGCGTTACACCACCTTTAAATAGCGCTATATGACACGTTAATTCAAGTATGTAAGATACAAACCCGAAACATATTATGTAGTTTGCTGCTCGCCCCTAGATGGCGCTGACCTTCAGTGACTCGCGGTAGCACCTGGTTATTCCTAAAGTCTTAACCTCACACCTATTAATTTATTATTAGTTCCACTATGCACTACTAGATGGCGCTAGTTGTTAGTTACTCTGCGCTGGCATTTGGAATTTTCTAAACCTTAAGAACCTGACCTATCATCAAAATTGTATCTCATCTTAGGGACTTCGGTGACTTATATAGTGGCCTTTAAGCTATTGAAACACATATATAGCCATCTGAAGGGATACTCCAGTAGTGTAGCACAGTGGTAATACTCCGCTATATCCGCTTGCTAATATCTACGAGTACTCATAATTGGTTGTGAACTACGACTATTTCTTGGAATATACGTATAAATCTCACCGGCTGTTAATTATTCAAGAACCCCTCTACCACAAGTACTTTTATCTTGTACATATTTTTATCTGTAACATAGCTATTTGCCACTTTATCCATATATTGTGAAACAGGCACTTATTGTTATTTAACAGTTGGTGTTGTAGATCAGCGATACTCTAAGTATGTTCCGCGGAACCCTAGGGTTCGCGATACCCCTGTAAGGGTTCCGCATACATCCAATGCTTGCCTTGCAATGGCTCTGAATATTCTTGACCCGTTCCCAACAACATAATATACACGGTGTTACTTTGCATCCTTGCCATATTCACAGAGACAAAAGTAGGGAACAATACCTATTGTTTAGATAAACTAGAGACTCCCATAAATTAAGCACACTAAGTTTTTAGTAAATTTGATTTTGCAGTACACATAGGAATAAACCGATTTTGTCTCAAACGGTACGCAATCACTAATCAAGTAATACTAGAAAGTCTTTTGTGCTGATGAATAACAACAGTGAAGTGCATGCGTTTCGATAATTAGTGTTAAACACAACACACATAGATTGTCGATAAAATAAAAACCTCAAGATTAAAAAAAAAATTAGGTCTTTCTTTTTTTACTGATTTGTTATCATTGTCAGTGATATAGTAACCTCTGTAAATATGGCAAGGATGCAAAGTAACACCGTGTATTTGTGCGAAACAGGATTCTCAACATATGCAGCCACGAAAACCAAATACCGCAATAGAATGGACGCCGAACCTGATAACGTAGAGAAAGAATAATACTACGCTGATAATGAGACTTCAACTGTCCTCTATCAAACCTATCAACCGATTGATGAAAAATAAAAAACGGTTTCATACCTCCCATTAGTTAGATTGTTTTTCTTTTAGCCGACTTCAAAAAAAGGAGGAGGTTCTCAATTCGACTGAATGTTGTTTTTCAATATCTTCTATTATTAAACTTGTTTTGTAAGTAAGTAATAAGTAACTGTTGCATGGTAGGTACTTTTATTAAGCTTATTAATAAAGAATACACTTTTAATAACTATTGTTTTATTGTAGGGTTCCATCAAGTATATCGCTTTCCAAAAGGGTTCCGTCACCAAAAAAGATTGAGAACCGCTGTTGTAGATGTACCTATTATTTCATTCTATTACCCAGGAAACCCAGGAGAGTCTACCAAACTACATCCCTCAGTATCAGGGCCAGGACTCGGGAGCGCCCAGTCCAGACTCTTGCAATTTTCAACCGGCAGCTCAAAGGTTCAGATTAAACGAACAAAGTAAGTATGGTTTTACGAGAGGCACACACCGTATTATGTATCAACTTGTTAAGAAATACTAAGTTTAGTTCATAAATGCTATTTAAATGTTGCTTTAGATAACCAATATATTATTTGACATTAAGCATCAAATCTATATCTATACTAATATTATAAAGAGGAAAGATTTGTACCTATTTTTGTATGTTTGTATGTTTGTAATGAATAGGCTCAAAAAGTACTGGGCCGATTTAAAAAATTCTTTCACCAATAGAATGCTACATTCTTCCAATTTGACATAGGCTACATTTCATTTTGAAAAAAATTAGGGATCCTTGGTAAAATTTGAACAATGTAACCGAAGGTGTAGAAAAATGAGTCTTAAAATGTCTTTCGTCGAATGCGCTGCCGAAACTATTAGCGATAATTGTCTACCCCGTGCGAAGCCGGGACGGGCTGCTAGTGACAAATAAAAAAATACACTTTTGAAAGTAGTAATATAAATAAATTACAACCACTTCGCGTCTATAAAAAGATAATAAATTAAAAAAATTGTGTCCACCTACAACTGAGTTCTCATCAATTTTGTTTTTACCATCCACTTCGGTTGTAGATCGTTGAAATTAATAATTGTAACAATTATTTCTTTACAATAATAATTTTACCTCATGTCTGTCTTCACCAGGAATCAAACTCCTAACCTCAATAAACCAGGTCGTCCAGCAACGAGCAGAGCTAGAATCAAACCGGATTACGCTCTCCGGACTTCTAGACGAGTTAAGAAGGAAACTTAAGAGGAGAATAGAAGAATGCCACTTCGAGAAGAAAGAGAAGATGAAGGTAAGTGATTGTTTTGGCCTGCATATACCAAAATTAAAAGGCAAAGAAACAAACGCAAAAAGCAGCATACATTATTCCGCAAGGCTTAAGCTAAGTACCTCCAAATCAAATTTTATCAAAATCTGTAACGCTATCAAACGCATATCCTATAAAGCAGCATACGGATCATCTTCTCATAAACTTTTAAGTGATACCTACCGTCTGTGTACAATTACAGATCTAATAATAGAAGTTTTTTTTTGTATAAATTAAATTTCTCTACGGTACCTGCTTCTGTGTGTAGCTATATCTTCTAACGCTACCTTTATAGGTATATATTTGGTTGCAGGCTCTGAAGCAAGCCAACCAGCGCCTGGAGAAGGAGAAATACACTCTGATGTCGGACATTGAACACATGAAGCGACATCTGGAAAGAGAGGAGGCTCACCACGTCAAACATGTACGGACTGTCGTCGCTCAGGTAAACACTAAGGCTCGTATGACCAGTCTTTGTATTAAGAGTCATATTTTATTCATCCGAAATGACTTGAGTGGCAATTTAAGCAAACAGACTTGAACCAGCAGTTTTTAAATTTTTACATTGACTTTTGTTTTTAATTATATTTGCGCATAAGATAAAAAACATCCAAAATAGGGTGAGGTGGTGAAGAAGGAATTGTATTATTAGTATATCATGAACCTTTAACATGTTCACAGTTTAATTATGTTTAATGATAAGATGCAGAGAAGTACAATTTCAATTTTAATTATAGGACACTCTAAAACTACGTAAACAGCTGTGGATATATACAACAAACAACAAACTAACGAGAGCTAACTTGATGATTTTGTAAGAAGCATCTGATATTTTTATGAGCTTCTAACATTAAATCAGAAAAAAAAAACATTTTAATATTTTAGAACGACCTTAATAGAGATTGGTTTATTAATACGGGTCTTAGAATGACTGTGTAATTTTTAATTGAACGAATACGAACGGGATCGTTAATTTCTATACAATTTACTCTGGAAAGAACCCCGGTCTTCTCCAGTATTTTCATGGCGATCCAGTAAGTATAATCTTCTTTCAGGCTATTCAGGGGATTGTGAGGGATATCCCAACTAATCTACTCTTCACTCCGTGTTCTATGGCAGAACTCCCGAATGCTGTCTGTCGGAATGTAGCCAGGAATGCACCTTCCAGAGTTGTAAGTATAATGTAAAACTAAATATGATGAATAAAGTATCCTATCGTCAATGTAAACAACATGTCTTGAAATTGGGCTGTCAAGTTAGGTAATGGGTGAGTTTTATCAGTAATGTACAGAAGCGCATCTTTGAAACCAAACGTCGTACGTATTTTCTTATTGTGTGAGGTTTTGTTGCTGCTGGTATACGCTGTTTTGATTATATAACAGAATGCAATCTGTCGCAGTGTGGCAACTTAAGTACCAAGTAAATTAGGTGAGTATAGTATCATGTCGTCCAAGTAAACAAAGTGTCATAAAACTAGGCTAGTGTTGAGGTGATGAATAAATATTGACAATAATGTACAGCAGCGCACTATTGTAACCAAAATTCGTTAGAATTTTAGTATCACTACTGTGTGTGTGAGGTGTATCGCCTTATGGTTTGAGCGATTTGAAGGACATTAACCTAAGCAGACTATCATAAGTTAACTTTCTTTGAAGCCTGAAATGGTTCAAGTATTTTGTGTCTTTAAGTATGCTGCAACAACAGAATCCCTGATTACACAAGAATAACTAATAATTACTTAATTATTAGTAGGATTTGCTTCCATTCACCCGTTCAGCCGTTTGACACCAGAAGCGAAACTCTCTACAATCACATAGTTCGGGCGTGCAAAGTAATATATTTTTTAAATACTTATCCTTTATTGCATCCTAAATATAAATTGTGTTACATTTAAGGTACAATATCATTCCAGACCCTGTCGTGCTCTACAGATTTACAAGAGAAGAAGCATTTTTATTTATTGTCTCAGTCAATAAATTAGTACTGCAGTGAAAGCTACAAGCTAGCAAGCGTAGTTAACTGCTGCTGTAATATCAGTTTAATGGTGGATTTCAAGATCAACATGTTTTATTCCAGGCAGACAACAAGCTGGCCGCCGCGCGGCTCATGCGCGACATCGCCGAGCTGAGGCAACGGGTAGCGCAAGTGGAGGCGCGACTTGCTAACGAGCTGAAGGTATCTTCTTGATCATCATCATCGTCATCAGAACCATCCATGGTTTTAACCGGGGGGGGGGGGGGGGGTTACATTTAGTGACACGACCTTCACCCTAAGTCATCATCATTTCAGTCATAAGTGAACATAGGGCTTCCACAGCGGCGTCGTGCGTGCGACTTTTACCAGGTCGTCTGTCCATCTTGTGGGTGGACGTCCTATGCCGCGCTTGTCGGTGCTTGGTCTTCATTTCAGAACCTTTCTGCCACATCGGCCATCAGTTTTAAGTCTAAGTTCGTCTACTGCCACTTTAACCGCCTTCATTATAATTCACAAAAAACTTTTCGACTCAGCCTCGAAATCGCAGGCATGATGACTTGGACAATTTTTTCAAAGATTGGCAAATCCTAACTACCGACCGGGATTAGGGGTAGCGTCTTTCGAGCGTCGACGTCGTGGCAGCGTCCAATCAGTGTTGAACGCTTGCGCAGCGGTATTTACTTAACGCTAATTGGGCACTGCCACGACGTCGATGCTTGAAAGACGCGTAGAGGAGGCCTAAGTGAAGAGGTTTTGGGGCGACCTTTTCAATGGACACGGAAATGGCTAAATAAAAAAAAAAAAGGAAACGATAAAGTTTCGTCTCACAGCGCCCTGAACACGTGCCCTGGAAACGTATTTTTGAAGCACTCGAATATGAATTCACAAGAATCGCATACAAACTTCTAGGAAACTGTATACCATTCTTAGGATTTCGTATGCGAATTGAAATTCGAACGCTTCAAAAATACGCCTCCTGGCCGAAAATTGCCTGCCAATTGCTATTCACCAATATGTTGGTATGCCTGCCAATAATCCACCAGTGTATTTCCAGCGTAAAAGGCAGGCTGAGCTCGACATTGTGCGGCTGAGGAAGGAACTGTCGGCTACGAAGAGCTGTGTGGCGTCGCTGCGACTACCTGGCCGAGCGCAGGGGAAACACTGCTCTAAGTTCGCTTAGGCTTTCGGAGTGACGCCGTCGAGACGTGCCGTTGACCAGCGCCTTTCAACAGCGTGCGCTTGACCGGTGGACCGCTGTGAAACTAGTTTTAGTATCGACCGTTTCGTTGTGTGTACAGTTGTGTATAGTGGCATTTTACTCATTTTCATCATCAGTATTACTCTGAAACGCTAACTGCCTAAAGAGGAGCACAGACCGCGCGCGCTACGCCACGCTGACTGACGGCGCGCGATTCACGAACGGCGCGTGTGAACTGCGTGACCATGAAACGCAGCTACTATCTAGTGTAATACTATTACTAATAAATAAGCGCACGCGTCTGGACCGCGCTGTTCAAACGCGTCACTCTGAAAGCCTGAGGATCCAAACATCTCAGAATTGGTATTCCTGAACTACCCACCAAGGCAGTATTAAAAATCAGTCTACTCCGCCTATATTTTTAATAAGTACCTTTTGAGGAGTGGATGTGTTGATCAGTGAAAAAGAAAAAGCGTGAAATACCTACTGAGCTGATAAGTTTTGTCCCGCCCAAATCAAAGGAGTGGTTTCGACGCGCTTGTTACTAGCGCTCATACGAACATAGGTAATTAAAAAAGGCAATTATTTTTATCGTATTATTAGGCCTCCCTCACACTAGCGTCTTTGGAGCAACGACGTCGTGGCAGCATCCAATCAGTCTTGACTTGACGCAACGCTTCCGCAGCGACATTTACTTAACGCTGATAATACAACGTCGACGATCGAAAGACGTAAGTTTGGGGAAGGCCTTATACGTCATTTCGCTCAGCGTACCAGATACAGATACACTACTTAGAATGCACAAAATTTGTGCTACAAGGTACTAAAACTACAATTTCATAATCCTAATGCTGTATAAATGTATTAATATTAGGAAATAAGTGAATGTTTATTTTGATTATAAATATTAATGCGATTAAAATGTTGTTTTATAAATCTCATTTTTTATTCTATACTTAACCTAACTTACTTATACAGGGTGTCCCTGAAAGTATGGATCAAATCAAACAGACGCATAGCGGGGTGATTCTCGAGCTTCAAAACAAACGCTTCACGAAAATCGATCGAAAAGTAGGTATTACTACTTTTACGGAAACACCAAAACACACTCGATCGAAGTTAGCGAAGCGATTGTTTATGAGCACACTAGGCATTCAGATATCAGCACATGTTATAGTGTAAGTACCAATTTTTTTTAAATTAAATACACGATAAATTATCCGACGGCAAAAAATTTATCGTGTTTTTACAATGCAATGTTATCCTGTTTGCAAACACAAAAATAAGCCGCTGCGGATTCAGCTTTACTTAATTATTTATTGCGCTCCATAAGTAATGTACAGATACATAATAAAATTATAAAGCAACAATTATGGATCCTGCCTGCCTGGCCTGACCCAGTACCAAACTAATTAGGAAACTAGTAAGTATTACGAGCATTACGAGTAGCCTGACAGTCTCCCAAACAATATCATCACCAGCCTATAACAGTCCACTGCTGGACACAGGCCTCTCCAAAAGGAGGATTTTGCCATAATCGCCACGCTCGGCAGGCGGGTTGGCGATCGCAGTTTGGCCAATGGTGGAGAGGAGACGCTGCTGCCCGTCTTCTTATGGCGGTTCTCCTGTAGTCGCCTCTTACGACACCAATAGAAAGAAAAGGGGTGGTGCAATTCTTTTACCGTGCCGGCACCACACGACACATTAAGCAATATGAACCATTTTAATTCTATGACTTGAAAAGGAATGTCCTCGGTGGAAAATCTACTAAACATACTAAAATTAAACAAACATACAGAATTTAAAATGTTTTATTCATCTAAAAATAACCTCAAACACTGATTCGCAAAAACCATCCGCCATTTTGAACGCTTCTTTTTTCCGCGCGAATCAGTACACTTTCGAAGTATGTTTTATTTTTGATGGACCGCAAAGAGAATAATAATTTATAAATTTCTTTTGATCTAAATGCATTTGAGTATGTTGGTCTAACTTTTCTTTTGTTCTAAAGATCTTTTTGCAATGAACACAAGTGGTGTTTCTGCGATCATCGTGAACCAATTTCATGTGATCAACCAAATTCTCAGAGATGGTTAATTTATTTGGACAAACGGTGCATTTGGATTTATCGATTCGGCTCCGAGGGAGGTTTTCTTGCCTTTTTGTTTGAGAGGGCTTTTTTGGTAGACTAGGCTGTCTGGAAAAAGATAAAAGAAATTGTTAATAAGGTGCTGCGCAAACGTAGACACTTTTTGTCTCCTGTTGCTTCCACATATATAGTACCTACTCGACGCCGATCAAAGTGTTCGGTGTAGGCAACTGGCCAACTGACTTAATTACAATTGTACTGAGCTGCGCCGCTACTCGACACAGAAACTCGGGTTTCCTTTAAGGCTCGGTCTATACCCAGCCGGAAACTAGACCGGGTAAACGGGGATTCAATCCATCGCATAAGCAAGAAGGTCGTTTTTTGAACGGATTCTTGCGGATTCTAACGGATTCCGGCAGCGTATAGACCGAGCCTAATGGTGTGCCTTTTTTGTAGCAAGAAGTGTCTACGTTTGCGCAGCGCCTAAACAAACACAAATCGCCCAGGCTTAGCTTGCCATATTAAAGCCTCTGTAATTTGTGGTTAGGGATTTATTTTAATAGTGTTTAAAGAAGTAAAAGGCACCCAGAGGGCCTAGTGAGAGTACCCCAAAATAGCCAGGTCACTTAAAACGATCGAAAAGTAATACAAATTATCATTGACTCAATTGAGAATTGATGAAAGTGACGTGATTATTTTGTGGCATTCGCACTAGGCCCTCTGACGTTTGCCCATTCTTGCTGACCTTGCTTGACCTACTGAAGACAAACTTCAACATTAACTGTCTTATTCAGAGTGCATTTGCTAGTCCAGGAGAAAGGTTTAACCACAGATTTTTGAACGTTAGCTAAATACAGTGGTTTAACCTTAGTCTCCGACTAGCAAATGCACTCTGAATAAGACATTAAAGGCCTAACGTCTAGTATGACTTAATAATGGTTTCATTTAAACGCAGATAGGGCGCGCCGTACAGCTTGAAGTTTATGGTCTTTTCGATCGATTTACGTTATAAAACTAACACTAGCTAATTTTGTAGATGAGGCTCGGACTCTGAACGCAAGCAAGAAAATGGACAGATATTTGGTCTTGTGTTCGAATCCTAGTAGAGGCAAAAGTTTCGTCACCCTTCAAATTATGTTTTCAATTAAATAACTTAATTTGTATTATGGCCAGAACAATTTATCGACAATAACTTAAATATTTTACATACCTACACTTCCCCCTAAAATTGGCTTTAGAATGCAATCCCATGTGTTCCTTCATCATCCCAGCTGGCACCGACATATTACATTTCCTACACATACTCAGTTTGTCATTATCCTTTTTACACCTTGAACAAACGAAGTCCTTTAGCGCTTCTGAAGATAAAATCATAACGTACTTCTGTTTGCAAACTTTGCACTGTACGTTAGTTCTTTTCACTTCTGGAGGCTTCTTTTCGGTTCGTCTACACTTTTTCTTGTCAGTCGACATTTTCGTTTTAAGCAGTTCTATTATTACTTTGTTGTCGATGATTCCAAAGTTTTCATTTTCAGGGGTTGAGATTTGAACTTCTTCTTGGATTTGAGGGGTGGCAGATGAGAAGGGTATTGATGAACCTGAAGACATTGAACAAACTGGTGCATTAGAAGACATACATTAAAATTATTTATTGTTCATAAAGTTTATTAGACAAAAATCAATTGCTTACTGGGTGGTTTATCAAAAGCAGCATGCACCAATGCCTTAAATCTGACAGTATTCCGCAGCTGCCGCACACACCACTCGCATATTAGACTGTCTGATGAGGATACCTGAAAATGAATGAACAGAATTAGCTTAAATATCGAAAGGTAATACAAATTAACGATTACTACTTATCGATCAATTTGTGTATTTGCCATTGAGTCGTGGTGGTAGAATTGGCTAGTCTGCGTTACGGCTAGACACATAGTTATTATATTATACTGCACCGCTGTGTCGTGTGGGCACGTTAAAAGAATTGCACCACCCCTTCTCTTCCTATGGGTGTCGTAAGAGGCGACTACAGGAGAACTGCCACAAGAAGACGGGCAGCAGCGTCTCCTCTCCACCGTTGACCAAACTGCGATCGCGAACCCACCTGCCAAGCATGGCGATTATGGCAAAATCCTCCTTTTGGAGAGGCCTGTTTCCAGCAGTGGACTGATATAGGCTGGTGTGATGTGATGTGATGTGCACCGCTCGGCGAGGCTCCTTTAAAAAGATAATGACGTGTCGGTGGCCCCAGGCCCAGGGGCCAAAGAGTCGCCATAACTTTAAAGAAAGTTCCTCCTCTGGACGGGGTTGCTAAAAAAGCCCGCTTAAAACTATGGAAGGAGAAATATCCCATAGACCCGAATATAGAGCTATCAGAGCGACTCTCCCCTGTACAAGGATTTCCAAGTTGCCCAAGGTAGATACCTTGGGCAACTTGGAAATCCTTAGGCTACGGACCTAAGTAGGCATGATTGAAGATGCACAGGTGGGGTTACAGCTTGGAGAGCGCACGTTTATGTCGTATTTTCCCACAGACAATGGCACATCTTTTAACATGCCCTACATGTCCTTACACTTGCACTCGCGAGGATCTTTACAAGCCCGCCGATAGTGCTATATCAGTGGCTGAGTTTGGGTCCTCACATATAAAAAAGCTGAGTCGACGCGCAAAGTAGAGGAATTTGGGTATTGTGGTTATTAAGAAACTTATTCTTTTGGCCCTCGTCGAACGTGCGACCGGGTATCGAACCCAGAACCTTAGAGATGGCGACGCCATATACGACATTATTTATAGTATATACGAAACCTATGATGTTTTATAGTGCTGCGTGCTCGCCTCTCGCCTATAGAGGTATAAATTTCTTTTCGATTAATATCTTTCATTTCACATTTCAGTAGAACCAACATTTTTTTTTTATTTCTAGAGAATAGCAATAAAAACCGGCCAAGTGCGAGTCGGACTCACTACGAAGGGTTCCGACCCTTTTTCTTTAAAAAAGGCGAAAAAAACACGTTTGTTGTATAGGAGCCCCCTTAAATATTTATTGTATTCTGTTTTTTAGTATTTGTTGTTATAGCGGCAACATAAATACATCACGGTTCATGAGATACTGCCTGGTGAAAGACAGACAGACAGACAGACAGACGGACAGTGGAGCTTTTGTAATAGGGTCCCGTTTTATCCTTTGGGTACGGAACCCTAAAAAGGCTTTTTACCGTAACTCCGAAACAATCATACAGCAGTTGATCGTATCTCTCTTCAAGCCCCTCCCACACATAAGTATCCCCTAAGACTCTAAGGCTAGTATCACCACCGCATAGACGACAACACCGTCCAACCGCCGCGCCATCGCCGGAAGCATGGAGGTTCGCATTTTCCTGCCAAAAATACAAAAAATAAAATACAAATTAACTTAAGAGGCTTATTACAAATTTTTGTCAGTTTTGCGGTTTTTTGGTGATTACTGGTCATTCAAAAGATAAATCGAAAATCGGAGGTCGCTACGAACTACAAAATAACGAAAGTCAAACATATTAATAAGTCATAACTGCAAAAGCGGTATACATTTATAGGAACGTGCCAAAATAGGGAAATGACTTTTTTGATTTTTCCCAACAGGTTATGATGATTTAATAAAAAATACTTATTGATACTTGTACTTATTGATACTAAAGTCATCAATATAGTCCATCGAATTAGCAAGCTGAAGTGGCAGTGGGCCGGCCATATTTGTCGCAGAACCGATAACCGCTGGGGTAAATGTGTTCTTGAGTGAAGACCGCGAGTCGGCAAGCGTAGTGTGGGACGCCTTCAGACTAGAGGGAGCGACGATCTTCGCAAGGTTGCTGGCAGGAGCTGGATGAGAGTAGCCGTGGATCGTGCAGAGTGGCGTGCAATTGGAGAGGCCTTTGTCCAGCGGTGGACTAGTGTGGGCTGATGATGATGATACTTGTAGGTTTCCCTTTTTTGTAGTACGTAGCGGCCTCCGATTTTCGATTTATCTTTTAAATGACCAGTAATCACCCAACAACCGCGAAACCGACTAAATTTTGTAATAGGCCTCTTAATTCTAAAAAGAACTGAGGGCCTAGTGCGAGTTCCACAAAATAATCACGTCACTTACTTTGATTGAATATTCAATGTTAATTTTTATTCATTTCAATCGATTTAGTTTTATTGGTTGTTTTGTTTAACTGGCAGTAGGCACCTAGATTTGAAGCTACAAATTACAATTAAAATTTAATTTAAATGCTACTCACAGTGCTAAATATTTTACGGGACTTCCCTTTTGTCCAAAGCACATTCATGGTGATGTAAAAATGATATTTATTATTTTTAAATAAAATAAGAACCAACTGTAAAAATTTTGACGATTTAGACAAAAGGTGTCATTTGCACTGATCAGATAAAAACGTAGTAGTACCTAACCTACATATAAATTCCTTGGATAAAACTAACGTACCTTTAACAGAGAAGTCAATTTTTAGGGTTCCGTACTCAAAGGGTAAGACGGGACCCTACTACTGATGAGCTGTCTGGCTGTCTGTCCGTCTGTCACCAGGCTGTATCTCATGAACCGTGGTAGGTAGTCAGAGAGTTGAAATTTTCACAAATGATGATTTCTGTTGCCGCTATAACAACAAATACTAAAAAACTGAATACAATAATAAATATTTAAGGGGCCTCCCATACAACAGACATGTTTTTTTTGCCGTTTTTATAGATAATGGTACGGAACCCTTCGTGCGCGATTCCGACTCACACTTGGCCAGTTTTTGTTTTGAGATTTCGATGTTGGTGCCTTAATAAAAGTTGTTGTATTTGAGCACCAGAGGCCCTTATGAGGATTGCGTTTATTACGTTTGATACACTACACTTTGATATTCTGTTATGTGACGGTACCGTTATAATATTGCGCGTTTTTAACGACACGCTAAATCTAACAAAAAACCGATATTCAACAGTACGCAGCAGGCAGTCTGTTTCTTCCTTTTATTGATGGTTCAAAAATGATTTAATCCAAAGAGGATTTAAATACTACGTATTTATTTAATTGACACCATTTGTCTAAATCGTCAAAATTGTAACAGTTTTGTCCTATTTTAATTAAAATAACTCTTATTTTTTCATGACCATGAATATTCTTCCGCCAAAAGAGAAGTCCTGTAAAATATTCAGTACAGTGAGTAGCATTTCAAATAGCTGCGACTATGTTCTTTTATGAATTAAGTTAAATTGATTTTTTATTTTTGGCAGGAAAATGCAAATCTTCATGCCTCCGGCGATGGTGCGGCGGTCGGCCGGTGTTGTCGTGTTTGTGGTGGTGATACCAGCCTCAGAGCCATAGGGAATACTTATGTGTGGGAGGGGCTTGAAGGAAGATACGATCAACTGCTGTATAACTGTTTCGGAGTAACGGTGAAAAACCATTTTTATTGCTAGACTGCTCGTGGTTCTGGCTAGCATGCCGGACTATATGAGGCCTCGCCATCTCTGAGGTTCTGGGTTCAATCCCCGGTCGGGTTAATATAGAAAACGAACTTTTCTATATTGTCTCGGGTCTAAGTGTTGTGGTGCCGTCGTTGTTCCTGATTTCTATAACACAAGTGCTTTACTTATTTTCTCAGGCATCCTCATCGGACAGTCTGATTTGTGAGTGGTGTGTGCGGCAGCTGCGGAATACTGTCAGATTTAAGGCATTGATGCATGCTGCTTTCGATAAACCGCCAAGTAAGCAATTTCTTGAGCAAAACTTTATGAGCATTAAATTAACGTATGCCTTCTAACTCCAACGCACTGAGTAGTTTGGTCAATATCTGACCTCAAAGTAATTTTTATATTATAACCCTTATTGTCTAATGCTAAGTTAGCTAATGCTATGCTAGTTTAATGCTAACTTCGTCGCAAAGTCTTCATCAGTGTTTGGGTATGGGTAAAATATTTAAAGCCCTTTGAACTGGGTAACATTTAAAAAAAGTCGTGTGCGGTGTTGATTCACCGTCCGACGTGCATTTAAAGATAGAAAGTGATAAGGTTATCACAATGCAGTTAAAATAATATTTAAGAAAGGTAATATGTAATGCCTAACTGTCTTATCTATCAACCAATAAATTAATTAACTTGCATGTCGAATATAATATCGACCAAATAAGATCGAAATTGGTGGAAGAATAATTTTAATTACTAGTTAGTTTAGCTAGGCAGTTTCCGCTCTTACCATCTTGATTGGGCCCTAGTGCGTGCTACGTCCTTCCCCTTACTCTAACCAGCCCAGGTCATCCCAGAAGGTCAGCAGCCTTTTCAGGATCTTAAAGGCTTCCGAAAGTGATCCTGGTGATTGGAAAATCCATGCCTGTTACTCTGCCACGCTCCCAACTCCCACGCTCCTTGAGCACGCGCTTTGGCGTTTCTTTTTCCTCCATGCATCCTCTGCATATGGGGCTGTCTGTTACTCCTATGTAAACAGGTGCTTGTTTAGAGAACAATGGATTTATATCCATGAACAGAATGAATGAACAATGTAGGTTGCAGGCAAATAAAAGATGCGATTCCGGTGGCATCAAAAAAGCTTGCCCGCAACCTCATCAGACTAAAAAGGGACAAACTGCTATAGGTGTTATCACCTATAGCAGTTTGTCCCTTTTTCCACCTTTTGCCACCGGAATCGCATCTTTTATTTGCCTGCAACCTACATTGTTCATTCATTCTGTTTGGTGTATTTCTATGGTTCTTTCGCGCAGCCATGTTTTGATTTGGGCCTGAGGTATGGGCAGTAGTGGTTCCGGTCCGTGGACTACTGCCTTCGATCCTCTTTTGACCAATTCATCTGCTGCGTCGTTGCCCAGTGAGTTGCTGTGTCCGATCCATTGTAGTTGTTATATTATTACTAAGCGTACCTACACTTGCAGGTTCATCAATACCCTTCTCATCTGTCATCCCTAAAATCCAAGAAGAAGTTCCAATCTCAACCCCTGAAAATGAAAACTTTGGAATCATCGACAACAAAGTATTAATGGAACTGCTCAAAACGAAAATATCGAATGACAAGAAAAAGCGTAGCCAAACCGAAAAGAAGCCTCTAGAAGTTAAAAGAACTAATGTACAGTGCAAAGTTTGTAAACAGAAGTACATTATGATTTTATCTGCAGATGCGCTAAAGGACTTCGTTTGTTCGAGGTGTAAGAAGGATAATGACAAACTGAGTATGTGTAGGAAATGTAATATGTCGGTGCCAGCTGGGATGATAGAGGAATACATAGGATTACATTCTAAAGCCGATTTTAGGGGGAGGTGTAGGTATGTAAAAAAAAATATTTAGAGCCGATGGCTACACAGTTTTGACGTGATAACATCTTATACAGTGTGTATAAGAGAATAGGACACTCATTCAAACCACGGAATCAGCTGGTCATATACAACAACTTTTTCTATGGGAGCAACATCGAAATTGAGTTTTTTTTTAGCTTTTCCATACAAAGTTACTTGCGTACCTCAATGATAATGTATGGAGCATCTAAAAACCAATTCACGATTTCGATGTTGCTCCCATAGGAAAATTTGTTGTTCATGACCGGCTGATCACGTGGTTTTAAGGAGTGTCCCATTCTTGAGTACACACTGTATATCCATGACATGACCGGCTGCACGCACGAAATGGTACACGTTCAGCGTGCGAGCGAGAGCGCGGAACAAGCGATAGAGAGGCACGATTGGCCTAAGCGTTCAGCGTGTAACGCATTTATATCTCTTCCACTCCATCGGCCGATGCGTCCGAGTAGCATCAATGTTTTCTTTGACGTTATCACGTGAAATTAACGTCCGCAACACCCTTTACAGACAAACAATTTTTGGGTAAATAACAACCCGGGGGTACAAATGGTTAGAACGGTTTTATTACCGGGTAAATACCCATCATTAATAGTACCAGCCTGTTTTAAATAAGCCTAAATTAGTAATCCTTACTGCTCTAATTAAAGAATTATAAATAATAAAATAATAAATATTGGACAACATCACATACATTGCTCCGATCCTAAGGTTAATTACTTACTTTTGCCTCTTTTGGGATAAGCCCCGACGACCGCTGGTTTGATAGTAACAAACCACAAGACCACACATTTGTCCATTTTCTTGCTCGTTTACAAATTAGGTATCCAGTTCGAATTGCACAAAACATCCAAGTCACTTGAATCAATCGAAAAGAAATACAAATTAAAATTGACGTTTCGATCAAAGTAAGTGACGCGATTATGGAACACGCACTATGCCCTCAGCTACTGTAAGTTTTTTAACGTAGAAATCGGTCGAAAATAGGTAAGCCTAAAATTGTATGGTATTCAAAGCGGCACGCCGTATTGGCATTTTAATGAATACATGTATTCATTCGCACTAGGCCTTAACTGGGTGCCTAGTGCAAGTTGAAAAAAACAACCATGTCACTTAAATCGATTGAAAAGTAAGGCTCGGTCTATACGCTGCCGGAATCCGTAAGCAACCGCAAGAATCCGTTCGAAAAACGACCCTTATTACTTAAGCGATGGATTGAATCCGCGTTAACCGTGTCCGGTTTCCGGCTGGGTACAGACCGAGCCTTATACAAATTAACATTGACTTTACGTTTTCGATCGAAGTGAATTAATTATTTTGTGGCACTCGCACTATGCTCTCAGGAGGTCAAGCAAAGTCAACAAGAATGGGGAAACGTCCGGCGAGCACGCCGGACTTGCCGCTGCTATCTTTGAGGTCCAGGGTTAGATTCCCGGTCGGGTCCATGTAAAAAATGTGTTGTGGTAGTCGTTGTTTCTGGGTTCTATACTTATCTAACACGTATTTAACACAAGTGCTTTAGCTACTTGGGATCAGAGCAATGTATTTGATGTACTCCAATATTTATTTATTATTATTATTTATTACACTGGACAGGAGAGGCATCTATCAAATTAATTCGTGTTTATTAATCAATACCATTTTGGCGCTGCAGGCCACTAGAGGCAGATGATAGTGTCCATGGAACCAAAAAATTGTGGCCTAAGCTTTAGTTCTCGGAACAGTCACTAGGTGACCTTACAATCTTAATTTACATTTGGCACGTACTTTTTTAACACATTAATCCACCATTGTGTTTCATTAACTATTTCTTACAGGCAGCCTAGTCTATCAAAAAAGCCCTCGCAAACAAAAAGGAGACAAATCCCTCACATCCGCACCGTTAAATTCAAATGCAGCGTTTGTCCAAAGAAATACACGACCTCGGAATATTTGGTTGAACACGTGAAATTGGTTCACGGTCATCGCAGAAATACCATTTGTGTACTCTGTGGAAGGAGCTTTACAACAAAAAACAAGTTAGACAAACATATTCAAATGCATATAGATCAAAGGAATTTTAATAATACGGGTAAAAAGAAGCGTGAAAAATGGCGGCTGAGTTTCAGAGCGAATCAGTTTTGGAAATGAAATGAAATATATTTATTTACACAAAACATGGTGTACCTAATTATTGTAAAACTACTTACTTTTTACCTTTTTAAATGGTATGCAAATGTTGAAGGTAACGCAACATCGTTTGCGTGGACTACTTAACAGATCTTTGGTATGATATGTAACAAAAAACGTTCAAATTAAGAAAAATATAGAGAAAAATAATCCACAGGAACATTTAACCGGGATAAAAGTATCCAAATGATATTCTATTTTAAGTGAAAAATTTTATCAAAATCCGTTCAGTAGTTTTTGCGTGAAAGAGTAACAAACGTCCACGTTTACTAGGTATGTTCATAGGCCCACTGGCCCATTGGCTTTATCGGAGTTTAATAATCTTCAGTTCCTTAAGAACAGTTAAGCCCCCCCCCCCCTGCCTTGAGATTTTGAGAAATTCTGAAGTAGATTAGAGACTCCATCTTCGCTGGGCGCCTTCCCATTCCTAAGCAGTTTGAGAGCTGCCTCCATTTGGCTCACGTCTAGTTCTGCGAGATCATCGGTGTAGTGCCGTATTAACGTACAGGCAACAGCACGTCGACCTACCCCAAAAGTCAAAAATTCTTCAATAGATTTTCAACCTTAAACCTGACATATAGAGATCATTTTTAAATTTGAACATTTTGTGGTAGGTCGACGAGCTGTTGTCCGTACCTCTAGTCTAGGCTAGGGTCATTAACAGTGGCGGGCATTGGTTTTATTTCGAGGTAGGCAGTAGATACTTATAATGTGTTTTATTGCTGAAAATCAGTGGTTTTCAACAACAATCCACATTTGTAAGTACCTACTGCCTACCTCATTTCAAAAATCAGGTAGGCACTGCCTACTTGCCTATATGCAATGCACCATTATTAGTGTCAGGTGGCTATTTCAATCAGGGTTTTCGAGGCATATAAGCGGCCATAGAAGTCTTCGATCTCAGTGAGAATTTCCGGAACTTATGTGATGAGACGGTTATGCTATCCGAAGCTTTCAGCTTTGTCAGATGCGATATTCCCATTTGGGCAAAGAGTTTCGACGCCCGGTTTTGCTCAATCACCTCCTCAAACTAATCTGTGATCGCCTCCTAACATGCCAGGTGTTTAGGCTTCGGAGATCGCGTCTCGTACTTCAGATCTTTTTATAGATGGCATCTGACTGGGCTCCCTCTGGCGGTTCCCGTCGCAGTCGCAGCAGCACTACAGTCTCACTCGAGAGTTTGGATTTATTGCAATATTACAACATTATTGACACAAAATCTCCTTAATCGAAAATAACTAAATACGTTTATATAAAACTTTCGTATACATAAAGTACTCTGTGTACAAAACTATAACGGTACCGTAACGTTATTATGCTATGTATGGTTATGCTATGGTACCGTACCATAAATGTCACATTCAATAAAAAGTAAACTGTCATAGAATTTGACTGACATACGTGACATACGTCACTTACATACGTCAAATACTTACATGGTATTTTGTTGCAAGTGTTTATTTAATTCCAATCTTATTTATCATTCCTGTGTTTTAAAACAAGTATATTGATATAGTGCTACCAATAAAAATTGTCATAATAATACTTTACTAATTTATCACTCCAAAACCATAGTCCACATTCCACGATCAAAAAACTCAACAAAACCCAGTAAGAATGGGCGGTAAAGCAGAAAAGGGTACTCCAAAGTACATAGCGAATAAGATCAAAGCTAAGGGCCTTCAGAAACTGCGATGGTACTGCCAGATGTGCCAGAAACAATGTCGAGATGAGAACGGTTTTAAATGCCATACAATGTCGGAATCTCACCAGAGACAGCTGTTATTATTTGCTGATAATGCTTCTAAGTATATCGACGACTTCTCCAAAGAGTTTGCAGACGGCTACGTCGAGCTGATGAAGCGACAGTTCGGTACAAAACGTGTGAATGCAAACAAAGTGTACCAGGAGTATATTTCTCACAGGTAACAGTAACAGTTAGTTTCTTTTACAATTTAATACAGTAGGGCCTTGTTAATCCGGACTCCCGCTTGTTCTGTGATCGCTGTAATCTGGCCAGGCAATGGGTTTCACTGGGGAGGTGGGTGTAGGTGTGGGCTGCCAAGAGCTAACCCGTCGCTAGTCCTTTGTTCATCACTTTCCATCTAAAGTGTTAATTTAGCAGGCTCGCTAACATCATGGCGCCACCATGTAAACATTCAACATTAACATTAAAAGACAAATCGTGGATTATAGATATGTTCCATGAAGGTGACACACCCTATCATTGCTCAGAAGTTAGGTACAGGCAGGTCAACTGTAGGCGAGGCGTAAAGAAACTAAGGGTAAACATGTGTTTTATTACCATTAAATATGGCATACTGTTATCCGAATGCCTAGATAATCCGCAAAGGGGTTTTGCCTCTCCGGATTAATGAAGCCCTACTGTAGCTGTTGCCGGCGACTTTGTTCGCCAGGTCTTTAGTTTAATTGTAATATAATATGCATGTATTATTTGTAATAAATCTTTCTCTTGAATTATTCTGCTTATGGATGAAAAATTAAAATCCGTTGTATACTTCAAAAGATTTAAGCGTACAGATATTTTAAACTGTTTGCACAAAAACACCAATTATCTAGCCTTAAATTGCTTAGGGTGGAGTTATCTAGTTTCAATGAGCCGCGAACCGCATTCGATTGTCTCAATTCTGTATGTAAAGAAAATTATAAAATATGCTAATTCCAAAACCATTTTAAAATTTTATTTTGGTATTTACATCACTAATTAGAATTATTATAAGATGATAATATTATTATTCAATTTTAAATCAATAAACTTTTTTTTGTGTATTTTTTACCAAAATACAGAAATGAATTTGCCATTTATGCAACCATAACGTCACAGAGTTTGCGTGCTTGTGTGTGTGTCCCGTGTCTGTGCATGAAAAATTAAACAAATTAAATGACAGCAAATGTGAGATATTAGATATGATGTACGGACAACTGCACGTCCACCTACCACAAAATGTCAAATTTTCTCATTTGAAAATGAACTCTATTTGTCAGGCTTAAAGTTGAAAATATATTGGAGAATTTTTGAGTTTTGGGGTAGGTCGACGTGCTGTTGACTGTACCAGGCTTACAAAGTATTTCATCAAGACAAAAATTTCCAAAAGTTAATAAAAAAATACTACTCTTTACTACTCTTTGGCTGGAAGTCACTGGGAGAGGCCTATGTTCAGTAGTGGAGGTCCTGTGGCTGAAATGATGATGATAAACTATAGTTTTTTTTTTTTTATTCAAATTAGTTTCCTTAATTGGTTTATACTTTCACAAATTAAATAATAATAATAAAGAAACATTTTATAAAATTCTTTTCACAATCACACCAATTTTCTAGCTCCAAACTAAGCAAAGCTTGTATTATGGCGACTAGGATAACGGATAAACATACTTAAATATGTTTATAAACATCCATGACTAAGGTACAAATGCTTTTGTTCCTCACACTAACATTTGCCCCTTGCGAGATTCGAACCCGCAACCGCCACGCATTATAGTCCAGAGCGCGAACCACTACACTAGACAGTCTTCTGGAAACAACTAAAACAATCCATCCATCCATCAGCCGAAAGACGTCCACTGCTGGACATAGGCCTCCCCCAGGGATTTCCACGAAGATCGGTTCTGTGCCACCCGCATCCAGTGGCTTCCCGCGACCTTCACCAGATCGTCGGTCCACCTTGTGGAGGCCTACCTACCAACACTACGCCTTCCTGCCCGCGGCCGCCATTCAAGGACCTTCCTGCCCCAACGGCCATTAGTCCTGCAAGCAATGTGCCCCGCCCACTGCCACTTAAAGTTTAGGATTCTGAGAGCTACGTCGGTGACTTTGGTTCGCCTACGGATCGTCTCATTTCTGATTCGATCGAGAAGGGAAACTCCGAGCATAGCTATAAAACTAAAACAAATAAATATAAAAATACCCTTAAACCCACTTTACGTTACAAATAATGGCTGACAACTACTGACAAGGTAATCACATTACAGAGATCACCTCCACATGAACGCTACCCAATGGGAGACGCTGACAGAGTTTGTCAAATGGCTCGGACGTGAAGGCAAGTGCGTTGTTGACGAGACGGAGAAGGGCTGGTTTGTGGCGTACATCGACAGGGACCCGGCGGCGCTGGCCGCGCAGGAAGCTAAGGCTAAGAAGGAGAGGATGGACAAGGATGATCAGGTTTGGACACATACGTACACCCACACACATCATCATCATCATTTCAGCCATAGGACGTTCACTGCTAAATATAGGCCTCCCCCAGTGACTTCCAGATCGGCCGGTTGGAAGCATCCAGCATCGTCCTGCAACACCGACACACAACAACTTACAAAACGAATTTATTTTTGCAAATAGTCTAAAACTAAGCACTTTTACACGTCCCAAATTTTGCCTACCACTGCTTCGGGACAAATTTGGGATAGCGTCGAGAAGAAGCAGCACAAGAAACACGGTCACTATTGTTAGCCTCTTTTAAAAAGTGTTAAACATACATTACAAAATAGTATATTACAAGATTAATGTACTATTGCGGGCTCCGACGCCTGACCAGTCTTAAAGCTAAAATCGCTTGCAAGCACCTCATTGCCACTCACTTCAAGCCACGCCCTACGTTCATTTATGTTTCGGGTTCAATCAAGAAAATTATAGCCTTACTACAAAAAAAAAACTAGCGTTAAACACTTGTCTAAAATTAATCAACCAATTTGAAATGTTGACACACCTGACATTCGAGACATATTACTAACAAACATTTTAAATTGGGTGACTTATCTGTAAACAGGTGTTCAACACGTGTTCAACACTAGTCTATCTTTTCGTAGTAAGGCCGTAGGCACAAGCAAGCAAGCTTCTATTTGTATCTACGACGACCTCCGTAGCCGAGAGGCGAGTACGCCGGACTTTGAATGGCGCCGCCATCTTTGAGGTTCCGGGTTCGATCCCCGGTCTGGTCAATGTAGAAAACGAACTTTTCTATATTGGCTCGTGTCTGGGTATTGTGGTACCGTCGTTGTTTCTGATTTCTATAACACGCGTGCTTTAGCTACTTACCTTAGGATCAGAGCAATGTATGTGATGTTGTCCAATATTTATTTATTTATTTATCTAATTGGTTGTAGTAAAACGTAGTAAAATGCATAACCAATCAGGACGAGTTGGGGCGTGTCCGCGGGATGCGCTTACAGAGGAATATTTCTTCAAAGCGGTAAGGCGTCGGAGCCCGCCATAGTACCTATGTGAGCAAGGCAGTATTTAGTTCCAAGCATTATTGTCATTTAAATAATCATTGACAGTATAATAATCTTTTTTCATAAGAATCATTTTAACCAGAGCTTTAAATTACAACACATTGTCTCGGTTCTGTAGGTTGTTTTTAGGGTTCAGTACCCAAAGGGTAAAACGGGACCTTATTACTAAGACTCCGCTGTCCGTTTGCACCAGGCTGTATCTCTAGAACCGTGATAGTTAGAGAGTTGAAATTTTCACAGATGATGTATTTCTGTTGTTGCTATAACAACAAATACTAAAAAAACATAATACAATCAATATTTTCAAGGTACAAAACAAATTGGAAAACAAACACCTTATTTATTTTGTAATTTACTATTATTTAGTAATTAAGCCATTCATGAACACACAAATCACAACTAACCTAAGATATACATAGAAATAAACAAAAAAATATCTTACGTTTAAGTATTCCAATCCAACAATAATAGAATATACTTTACTGCAAAACAGGTGCCACTCGGATATCATTCGCTTACTTACTCGGGAATAGTCGGGATACTTTGCAGTTGCGGTCCGACACTCTTAATTCGTCAATCAGCTAGTTGCCACGCGAGCGGACACATAAGTAAATTGCGTCCCTGACTACCGCCGCCATTCAATCTCGCCCGAGATCTCGTCATTTTATGCTACGAGATTAATCTCGTAAAAGGAGGCGAGATCTCGCGAGATCGGGATCGAGATTGCATTCCCTACCACACACACACATATACACACAAGACAGTATAAACAACATCAAATCACTGGATGGTGATGCAGCCTATATCAGTCCACTGCTGGACACAGGCCTCTCCAAAAGGAGGATTTTGCCATAATCGCCACGCTTGGCAGGCGAGTTGGCGATCGCAGTTTGGCCAATGGTGGAGAGGAGACACTGCTGCCCGTCTTCTCCTGGCGGTTCTAACAACATACCAACGTAATATGCCCTAATAAATCCCATATTGCAGGAGAGGATGCTAGACTTCATCCAGAAACAAGTGGAGCGAGGCAAACAGCAAGGGTCCACACCGGATGAGCCAACATACTCCGAGTTCAAGAGGGAGAGTAGCCAGGAGAGGGTCACGCTTAGCCTCAACTTGAAGAGGAAACCAGAAGGTAAATATAAATCCGGAGCCGGAGTCGACCGGAGGGATTTGGGGTTCTCTGGCGGTCCGATATACCGCTGCACTGTCACTACTCGTCCCACGTCCTAGTTGGGGTTGCCGCTGAACACCAGCGTCGTTACGGCTTCGGCTGTAACGACAAATGCTGAGGGACCTTTTTGACACTTTTTTGTATGTTCAAAGTAATTCTGTTTGTAACTATGCCTATGTGTGTCAAATAAACGTTTTCTATTCTGTTCTATTTTGAATGAAATTAAAAAAAGCTTTATTGCCATAACGTAATAGAATAGGTGTAAATAAAGTTCGTTATCTTGACTTATTAAACTATAGTTTAGTACATATAAAAAATCGGCCATGTGCGAGTGGGACTCGCGCACAAAGGGTTCTGTACCATTATCTATAAAAACGGTTAAAAAAACATGTTTGTTGTATGGAGGCCCCCTTTAATATTTATTTTATTCTGTTTTTTAGTATTTGTTGTTATAGCGGCAACAGAAATACATCATCTGTGAAAATTTCAACTCTCTATCACGGTTTATGAGATACAGCCTGGTGACAGACGGACAGACAGACAGCGGAGCCTTAGTAATGTTTTTTTTAGAACCTCCCTTTTTTGAAGTCAGTTAAAAACAGTATCAATGTTTGGCAATGGGTGGTACCAGTCTCAGCTTGTGCTGAAGCTTAGCCCAGCTACGGTATTCAGACTGGCCCCTCAAATCGTTTGGCATTTAGGAAGAACAGTTGGTACACTTTACTCCTTATGTCTAGGTTTTACAACTGGCACGGAAGTTGAGCGCTAGGCGAAAGTTGCGCAGAAGACTCACCTTTTGTAGTACATATTTTTTATTTTGATGACAGAATTTTATTTAATCAAAGTACGTTTTCTAAGCAACAAAGATGAAATAGCAAAAGTAATTGAAGTCCCAAAAATTCATCAATCAATTCTTTTTTTTTGGTAAATTACAATCAGCCCCTCCAGCATGTGCAACAAAACACGATACGATACGATATGATATAGCGATTCATCGCATATTTTTGTCAAAATATGAACTTTTATCGAAAAAGCGAGCATAACTGTGACGTCGCCGGCACGGACATGCTTACTGTTTCAATAAAAGTTTAAGCTGGCGGCTATGTTATCATATTTTGAAAGTAAATAGGCGATAAATCGCTATATCATATCGTGTTTTGTTGATCGTGCTAGAGGGGCTGGAATGGAGGCCACGTACCGGCCGTAAGCGCAGCGTGGCACTCACACCCACAAGGTGGACAGACGACCTGGTAAAGGTTGCAGGACGACGCTGGATGCAGGCCGCTTCCAATCGGCCAATATGGAAGTCACTGGGGGAGGCCTATGTTCAGCAGTGGACGTCCTGTGACTGAAATGATGATGATAAAATTATTATTTTATTGTTATAATAAAAATATAAGTTCAATATATTATTAAATTGGTTTTGCTAAATTTTTGCGTGATTGCTAAATAATTGTTTTTTTGCAGACAAAAAACCAGAAATAATGCAGACAATATCCCTTAAACTAAAAAGCAAAGATGAGATGACTAGAAGTAAAGAAGATAGAGAAGCGCCCAGCAAGAAGCAGAAGACTGAAGAAGGAAAGAGCAGGTCAGCGCTCGACGATCTTATGGAGATGGAGGAACGAGCGAAAGAGAGAGCTAATAGGTGAGTTTTAAACTACATAACCGGCCAAGTGCGAGTCGGACTCGCGCACGAAGGGTTCCACATTATTTATAAAAACGGCAAAAAAAATACGTTTGTTGTATGGGAGCCCCCATAAATATTTATTTTATTCTGTTTTTTAGTATTTTTTGTTATAGAGGCAACAAGAATACATTATCTGTCATTAGGGTTTCGTACCCAAAGGGTAAAACGGGACCCTATTACTAAGGCTCCACTGTCGGTCTATCTTCGCTGTTGGATCAGGCTGTATCTCATGAACGGTGACAGTTAGACAGTTGAAATTTTGACGGATGATGGATTTCTGGTGCCGCTATAATAACAAAAATTACAAACCACAATAAAATAATTACCTACCCAACATCCTGTATAAAATAACGTTTGTTACAGAAAAGACTATTGGCTCACCGAAGGTATAGTGGTGAAGATTGTCACCAAATCACTCGGAGACAAGTTCTATAAGAAGAAGGGGGTTATTGAGAAAGTAGTCGACAGGTATGGGGCTCAAGTCAAGCTGGTCGATGATAAGGTCAAGCTGAAACTTGATCAGGTGAGTTGACTATACAAAACTTATTAAATGACTGTAACTTTTTCCACTGGCATCAGATATTAATAAAACAAAGCTTAAATGTTGCCTCCAGCTGAGCTTAATCTATTTGTGAAAACTGCGATAAAATCCGTACAGTGCTTTCGGAGATTAGCGTATACATACAGACAGACAGACAAAAAATAAAATTATTGCAGTTTTGGCTTCAGTTTCGATTATAGATATGTTAATCGTGGTCTAGTAACTATGTAAAGTTAATTAAGTTATTTTTTTACCCGACTACGGCGAAGCCAAAAGGAAGGGTACTGATTTTGGCAGTATGTATGTATGTATGTTCCACCGTAGCGCCTAAACTACTAAACCAATTTTAATGAACGAGGTGTCAATAGATTCGTAATAATGACCCGGGTGAAATAGGCTATATTAATTTTATCAAAATTTTATATGACGGAATTTAAATGTCAGATTCTAACCTCGAAAAAAATTAAACTAAGATAATCACCACGTGTTTGGTATCAAAAGAAAAGTCTTGGCGAGCCCATTACAAATATGTAGGTACATACGAGTATATTCTATTGTTTAAATGTATTATTAACGAAGCAGGCAGAGAGTATAAGTCTTCCCAACAGTGCTAGCGGGAAAGAAAGGAAAAAGAACAGTAGTTAGATTTTTAAAATAGTGGTTCATAATAATATACACCGTGAATTTTTAATTACCCGAGAAAATTAACTGACATACTCAGATATCGATTATATCATATACATATATATATGATCAGATATACATCAGAATTTGGCGAATAAAAAAAATTTTTTGATTGAGAAATTTATTTGAAAGAGCCCTTACATACCTTAAAAAATATTCACCATAAAAGTCCTGCTAATTCAAATAGTAATCATTATAATTCCAACATTAACGGAACCAAAATCCACCTAATTTGGTCGCGTAATATTGGCGTACGGAAGGAATAACTATGAATGATTTTTTTTTCATTCATAGTTATTCCGTCCGTACGCCAACGCCGTACGCCGTTCCGTTTTTTTATTCGCCAAATTCGATGTATATCGATATCTGAGTATGTTAGTTAATTTTCTCGGGTAATTAAAAATTCACGGTGTATATTATTGTATACTTACTTGCATAAATGTTCAGGGTGATAAGTGCTTCCCTTTTTTTCTTAAAAATGAATTAATGTTACCATAATTACTATGTAAGTTTTATTTACTTGTTTTAACTGCAAAAGGCTACGGCAGAATACCAGCGATGCAAGGATTTTATTTTTCTTGCTTCATTAGCTGAGTCGTAGACCCGTTTGTCTCATTAATTAATTTGCTGCATATTTTGTTATCATTTATGTTATTATTTTTATTTTTGAGACGAATTAAGAGTTTTTATTATTATTATTAATTCAAAATATAGATATCTATTTAATGCGGTCCAGTAGTAGTCGGGTAATAGTTTTTAAACTTTATAATTATAATGACTGTTTGTACCATAGTAAATAAAAAAATAATTAAACCCGATTTGTATGAAATATTTTTCAAAAATGATGATATCAAACTGACTTAACTATAGTATTTGCATATGTTAATATAGGTTAGTTTCAGTTTGACATAATATTTATCTAACACCCTGTATAAATCAGTGAATATAGATTTAAAACTCAATGAAACGGGAATTAACGCGATCATAATTTAGGTACAAAATGTTACCTCTTTTGCCTGACGTTTCGATCGGGTTACACCGAACGGTTAGTGTGCAGAATAGGGAAACAGTGAGTGTAGTGTGTGAAGGTACTTGGCGTGAAAATAATATTATGAGGGTAGATAAAAAAATCTGCCTCTCATACGGAGTGAAGACATCGCTGTTCCAGTCAGCCTGTGACCACGGTCGGTGTAACCCGATCGAAACGTCAGGCAAAAGAGGTAACTTTTTGTACTTAAATTATGATCGCGTTAATTCCCGTTTCATTGAGTTTTAAATTATGCAACGCCAAAGTTTAAAAGTGAATAAATTTTTTTTCGTTCTAGAATCATCTAGAAACAGTTATTCCGTCTCCCGGACGAGCGGTTCGCTTCGTCAACGGCGCCTACCGCGGACACACTGGTATCCTCAAAGATATCGACACCGACAACTATTGCTGCAAAGTTGAGGTATGTAGATAACACTTGAAAAAAATCATAGACCTCAGGTGGGACTCGAACCCACGTCCCTTCGCATGCCGGGCGAGTGCTTTACCAACTAAGCTACCGAGGACGTCACGTGACAAGATGAAATTCCTCAAGTGTTTTTTCTCGCTGTCAAAGCCAGCGTATTCTGATCAATGTTGTAGCTATATGTATAGCTGAGTAGTATACTACCGTCAACACCATATAGAAATATTTTTACAAATATTTGACTATTGGTTAAGATCAGAAATGCTTAAACATTGTTAATTGTAAAAAAAGTGTCTTTGGTCCTAACTGTTCTTAACGACAGTCTGGTGTAGTGGTTCGCTAGTGATGTGCCGAGTACGGCTTGATTCGAGTCAGACTTTGATTTATTTTGATTCGAGTACGCCGGACTCGATTCCGGTACTCGAGTCAGGAAGAATCGGCTTTGTACTCGCTGACTCGCTCTCTGTTTACTTAAGCAATGAAGTCATCATCATCATCATCACCAGCCTACATCAGTCCACTGCTGGACACGGGCATCTCCAAAAGAAGGATTTAGCCATAATCGCCACGCTTGGCAGGCGGGTTGGCGATCGCAGTTTGGCCAATGGTGGAGAGGAGACGCTGCTGCCCGTCTTCTTGTGGCGGTTCTCCTGTAGTCGCCTCTTACGACACCCATAGGAAGAGAAGGGGTGGTGCTATTCTTTTAACGTGCCGGCACCACACGACACAGCAATGCAATGAAGTGATTGATGCCTATTATTACAAGTTTAGACCTGCAAGTTTAAAAAATTATTTTTTATTGATGAACCGTCGTGCTGTTTGAAGTTTACTCCTTTTTGATTTTAATTTTTTGTTCTAAAATAGGTAAGAAACTCGAGTGAAATGAAATTCTTTATTATGTATACAGGCCCTCTTCCGGGCACTTATGCACATCCCAACATATAACTTAGCCCTACCACCGCTTCGGGACAACATATCGGCTGGTGATGAGAAGAAACGGCGCAACAAACTCAGTCACCTTTGTCAGCCTGATTTTATTACAGGATTACTATTACAAGATAGTGTAAGTGCGTGCTAGGCAGGCTATTAAGTCCATGCACTCTTGAGTTACGAACTCAAATTTAGAGCCTAATTTTGTTCCCAAATATGGACTCGAGTCAACATTCGAATACTATACATAGAACTCGAGTATTGCACTCGAATCGCGGAATCGAGTCATGATTCGAATACCGTATAAACTGAATCGAATTGACTCGATCCACAAAAACAGCGACTCGGCACATCACTGGTTCGCGCTCCGGACTACAAAGCTTGGCGGTTGCGGGTTCGAATCCTGCGAGGGGCAAATGTTAGTGTGATGAGCACCAGCATTTGTATAAGTCATGGATGTTTATAAACGTATTTAAGTATGTTTATCCGTTATCTAGTCGCCATAATACAAGCTTTGCTTAGTTTGGGGCTAGCTAATTGATGTGATTGTGGAAACAATTTATTATTATTATAACCTGCCTAGCTCGCACTTACTAATTATGTCTTGAAAAACATATTTCCTGTAAAAATCAGACAGGAAATGTAGGAAAATGGCTGGCAGTGGATGTTTCAAAAAGCGGGAGATCGTGCTCTTTGGGAGAGGCTTACGTCGAGCAGTGGACTGCAATAGGCTAAGATGATGAAAAAATCAGGCTGACAAAGGTGACTTAGTTTGTTGCGTCGCTTCTTCTCATCACCAGCCGATATGTTGTCCCGAAGCGGTGGTAGGGCTAAGTTATATTTTGGGACGTGTATAAGTGCCCGGAAGAGGGCCTATATACTGAATAAATGACTTTGACTCTAAAGCTATTAACCATTTTTGTACGCTATAATATTTTTTTATTTGATTTAGAATTCGGTAATTTGGTCGACAAAATTTAATAATAAATAAATATTGGACAACATCACAATTCACATACATTGATCTGATCCTATGGTAAGTAGCGAAAGCACTTGTGTTATAGAAATCAGAAACAACGATGGTACTACAACACCCAGACCCCGAGTCAATTAGAAAAGCTCTTTTCCTACATTGACCCGACCGGGGATCGAACCCGGAACCTCAGACATGGCGACGCCATGTATAGTCCGACGTACTCGCCTCTCAGCTACGGAGGTCGTAAAATAAATGTTAATTGCATTAATTAAACAAAGGACGTTGATAAAATTTAATAATTATAAACTCTTTTATCTGTTTCAGATTTCTGAAGGTCCGTTAACAGGCAGACTCGTGAAGGGTGTACAATATGAAGATATCAGCAAATTGGCGAGCTAACATCAACTAACTTAGAACTATTTTGATATTGATTAAAAAATGTACATTTTATATAAGAATAAATTGTTTGATTGAAACATTCCCTCGTTGGGCAAATAGGGGTACTCCTATTGATATGTCGTACGGTGCTTTCAGTGAATTTACTGGGGGCGTGGGGTCCTCTCAGTGATAGTTATTGGGGTCCTCATAGTGTGATATTTGGTGGGGTCCTGTCAGTGATAGTTATTGGGGTCCTAATAGTGTGATATTTGGTGGGGTCCTTCCAGTGAATTATTGGGGTCCTCATGGTGTGATAATCCCAGTGATTTTTATTGGAGTCCTGATGGCGTAATATTTGTTGGGGTAATCCCAGTGATATTTATCGGGGTCATAATAGTTTGATACATGGTCTGGTTCCTCCCAGTGATACTTATTGGGGTCCTCGCAGTGATATTGGTAGGGTCCTAGTGTTATTTTTAATGAGGTCCTTCCTAAAAAATACTATCAGGCGGTAGGAAGTTCGCCGGGTTATACACCGTGATATTTTAGTGGTTGTTTTCCCGCGGCAGAACGATTTACCTTTAGTGGTATAGTAACTATAGAACCATGCGAGTAATTTTTTTTTTATAAAAAAAAAATTGTTCCTAACTATACATCAACTCAAAAGCGTGTGAAACGATAGTTTCTTTTACGAGATGTGACGTATTTGGGTTAAGCCTGCCGCACAAAATAAATGTTTAAAGTGAAAGAAGCTCCCGCACAAAGTAATACAGCATAAACTGCATCGCATGCGCTGCCGGCGATTTGAATAAAAAAAAACTTCATTAATCTATGGTACTACTAAGATAGAATCATTTTACTGCGGGAAAACAACCACTAAATAAAATGTTTCGGTGTATATTTAGAGGGGCTGCTAATATTCAGGTGGGTTTTTTCAGTGATATTTAGAGGGGGGTGGGTTTCATTTATTATCACCTTCCGCTTTTTGGAGGAGACTCCGTGAGCGATCTTAGCGCAGTACTCGCATAGTATATTATAAAATATAGGACCTACTCCATGTTTTGTATCATTAAACTTTTTAATTGGCCCTACTTTTAGCAGTGGCCCATATAGTGAGATCTCGTGGTGATATTTATATAGGTACGCTGGATGGCTTAGTAAGGTTCTGCACTTCTGCCACATTGTAAATTATGTTAATATTTAGGGGGCGCTGTGATGTGATTTATTGGTAGCGGCGGTTACCTACTTAATTTTGAGAGAATTGCTTTTGTGATATTTAGAGGAAGGTGCTAATATTTAGGTGGGTGGTTTCAGTTATGCAGAGGGGGCTCTAATATTCAGTTGGGTGTTTTCAGTGATATTTAGAGGGGGTGTTGATATTCAGATGAGTGTTTTCAGTGATATTTAGAGGGAGATGCTAATATTCAGGTAGGTGTTTGTATAGAGGGGGTGCTAATATTCAGGTGGGTGTTTTCGTAGAGGGGGTGCTAATATTCAGGTGGGTGTTTTTATAGAGGGGGTCCTAATATTCAGGTGGGTGTTTTTAGTGATATTTAGAGGGGGTGTTGATATTCAGATGAGTGTTTTCAGTGATATTTAGAGGGAGATGCTAATATTCAGGTAGGTGTTTGTATAGAGGGGGTGCTAATATTCAGGTGGGTGTTTTCGTAGAGGGGGTGCTAATATTCAGGTGGGTGTTTTTATAGAGGGGGTCCTAATATTCAGGTGGGTGTTTTTAGTGATATTTAGAGGTGTCTTTAGTATTTCGGGGTCTTTCAACGCCATGTTTAGGAGTGATGATAAATGAAAGAGTATATTTTTTGTAGCTGTATATTAAACTTAAGTTTATTCGTTCTCCTGGCTGCGCAGGCGAGCGGCGGCGTTGGTTACCCTGATGCTGAGCTGCTGCGCGCGCTCCACGATCACCTTCCGCTTCTTAGAGGAGACTCCGTGGGCAATCTCTGCGCAGTACTTCCTGTTCTGCATCATCAGGATTTCCAACTCGCGGACGTTGTGGACTAAGACCTGAAAGAAGATGGGGAATTATTAGCCTATAATAGAAATGCCGATTGCCTTTTCTTTTGCCCTGATCCCTGGTCATTACCGCCCAAGAGGGTAGAGGTTTTTGGCCCAACAAAAATAATAAATATGGGACAACATAATATACATTGCTCTGATCCTAAGTAACGAAAGCACTTGTGTTATAGAAATCAGAAACAATGACTGTACTACAACACCCAGATTCAAATCAATATAGAAGTTTGTTTTCTACATTGACCCGACCTTGGATTGAACCCGGTTACTTTGTCAGGAGTCCATTTATATTATTGTCATGCAAAATATAAACATTTTGGAATCCCAGCTCCTATGTCACGCTGTTTTCTTATCTCTTTTACACTGTCATATTTGTTATGACCAAGGGTGTTCTGTTACTCTAGAGGTATTGTAGGAAATAATGGTGCATCCATACTGAAGTTTTATTGTATTTCACAACATTCTAAGTGTAGCGGAGCAAAATTACGAACAAAAAAGGTTCCTTGATACTAAAGAAAAACTCTTGTTTTACTCATCAACAGATAGATTATTTACGAATACAGCAAACTAGAAAACAGATAATTTTAATATTATTTTTCTTATGATACGCAAAAGAAATTAAGAACGGATGTAGGTCCGATCCAATAATTAAACTTGTTAATGTTGATTTTTATTTATGGAACACTTTAGCCTTACATGAAAAAGACAAAATAGAATAGTTTCTTTTATCATTGGAGAATAATCTTACCTTACGGAAACCATTGGGTAGCATGTGACGGGTCTTCTTGTTTGAACCGTAACCAATGTTGGGCATCAGGTACTGTCCCTTGAAACGCCTGCGCACTCTGTTGTCAATACCTGGAAAGTTTTACAAATGAGTGAGTAAAGAAACAAAAATCCGTTCATTTAAGTCACTTTATCACGTTCAAGTCTTATCCCTTATGAATCCCTATAAATGCAGTAGGTAGGTAATAAAAACACCGTTTGGTATATTTGTGACTATTATTATTTGGACGGATAAGTTTGAATTTACTCTTCAACCATGTGAAATCTAGACGCAATAGAAATCCTAATGTTATGTGGTTTCATGAGACTGCTAGGATGTTGAAAAGTTAGTAATGACAAAGTAAAACATAACTACTACTGGCAAAAGGGCTAAATGACTGACCCTGGATTCTGATCGGATTTAACAAGAGTAATTTTAATGGAAAAAAAAATGAACTAGATCTGATTAGATGAAAATAATTAGTCTACATGATTAATTTTGCTAGAATGGGCTTAAGACTAGTTTTTATTTTATTAGAACTCTTTGTAACCTTAACCAGAGGTAGTAGATAAACAAAAAAAAAAAACAGGCATGGACATAAGTGGCTGCCAGTAATATCACATGGTACATATTTTTGCTTGTAAACAACACATATTTAACTAAGCGCAGCCTGTGAGCAATAATTTAATGAAAATGACCTACCCACTACTTTTTATTCTACATATTTAGTAATATTTATGCGTAAAAATGTATCTACTGCTATGATCCTACAGCGAAATCAAGCTGTAAGGAATAGGGTTCAGTTGAATTACTTTAGCAAGGTAACAAATTGTAATTATCATATTGATTATGTATAACACAGAGTGCCCTTGCATATTCCTAGTAAATCATCACTAATTTTCAACCCATACCTGAAACATAACCTCACGACAATAGGTTAGGTTTTGATAAATATTTCATTTCATTTTTTACATTAATAAAGAACAAAAGTCAAGTATAATGAGAATTAGCAATGATTTATTCGTAAATTACAGGAATTAATAACAAAATGTAGGTAAAATAGTGATGAAGAAAATTTGACTAAAATCTTACCTCTTGGTTTACGCCAGTTACGCTTAAGTTTGTCATAGCGATCCGATTGATGGCGGATAAACCTTTTCGTCCTCTTTTTGACGATTGTCGGTCTGTAAACTGGTCTGATAGCCATTTTGATTGTTTCTTTGAGAAACGCGGCAGTGAACCACGCGGTGACACGGCCGCACGAATAGGAAAAGGAATAGACAATGTGACGCCATTGCTAGAGTGGAAGTGTGTTTTCATTTTCACATTAACAATAAAAACAATGATCATTTTGGAAAATCAATAAATAATCTAAATTTCTCTTTTATATAGTTTAATAAGTCGAAATTACTCATTTATTTGATTATGAATTAGAATCATCGTTTCTTTTTTTAACATAAAAACTTATACGGAACAAAAAACGTTTTGAAATGATTTTGTGTTTCATAAGGACTTTTTATCGACGTTTTGTCGACTGCATACAACTAAAGCCAGTTTTAATTACTTAATCTCCTTAGAAAAACTTATTATATGACTTGCTGAATTAATTAATGAAATTATGATTAGTCTTTTCAACCATCATCGTCTAAAAGAGCTTTAAATAAATCTATGGTAGCCATAGAGTAATATTTATGACAGTTCTAGGTTTACGAGAACAAACCAATTTCTCTATGCCACAGACGCCAAATGTCGCCATCGATCAATGACATTTTGTGAAGTTGAATTTATTGATATAAAGCGTTAATGTAAATAATAAACAATTTCATCATAAAAGTCGGCTTCCAGTCGATATGTATGCCAAGGGCAAAGGCTCTACAGTGCCTTCGGACGCTCAGGCTCGTGAAAAGTTGGCACTGTATGTGTACGAGTACCTACTTCATGTCGGCGCCACCAAAGCCGCACAGACGTTCCTCTCAGAAATCCGATGGGAGAAGAATATAACGCTCGGGGAGCCGCCCGGGTTCCTACATTCGTGGTGGTGCGTATTCTGGGACCTGTACTGCGCGGCTCCCGAGCGCAGAGATACATGCGAACACTCTTCAGAAGCTAAAGCATTTCATGACTACGGCTTTGTCAATTCTGGTTATGGAGTCAACGGAATTGGTCACAACGCTGGCCCCGCGCCGCCGAACGACGGTACGTACCATTAAACCCATTTACAAAGCGTTATTTGTGTATTTTTACGACTTTGAGTTACTAGGCCATGTCTCTACTTATCGTGGTAGGTATGTAAATAAAAGACCGCGCACTGGCCTAAAAATGTCTATGTAAACACAGATTGCTGCTAAGAATTTCATAAAAGATTTAAATGAAACAGAACTGCATAAGTTTTAGCCTCAATTTTCGTTGTAAATGATAAAATTTAGGTACTAAGCTTAGCTTATCTGCCTGACCATTGAAATTCAACATCTAGGTCACCATACTAGCTGTAAATAAGTCTTATTTTGTGGTAACAGTACTGGCTGTATGATGTTTTTAAAATGATACATAGTTTTATTTTTATCAGATTTTTGTTTTCCACAATCACACCAATTAGCTAGCCAGAAACTAAACATAGCTTGTACTATGGCGACTAGATAAGGGATAAACATACTTAAATATGTTTATAAACATCCACGACTTAAGTACAAATGATCATGCTCATCACACTAACATTTTCCCCTTGCTGGATTCGAACACACAACTGCATTTATTTACTAGACACAAGAGGGATTTCAATACCAATCATAAATAATTCTATTAAATCTGACACTTAATTTTTTGCTCAATAACCCAGTACAGTATCATTTATTGGAAGAATCTGATTTTTGTTTGCTTCAAAACCAATAAAAGATCAAGTAGCTAAGTCCGGTAAACAATGACATCAGAGCTTGCTATCGCCATACAAATTGTAAGGCAGAGGTGCATTTTGACAGCACATTAAAAGTATGTCAATTGGTTGGTGGTGTCAACTAGGCTATTACCACTAGAAGAAATGCTTAGTATTAAAAAAGTCTGGGGACTCTTTCTGCTAGATGGGAGGATTAACAGTTAATGCGCAACACGATAAAATTTGATCGTGGCATTTTATCAACTTTTGTCGTAAATTATGTGGTTTTGTCTTCGACAATAACAAAGAAATAACCCAAATATCATGGCAATGCCGTGTTATAACATTAAAATAAGTGTCTACGAAGAAAGGAGACCCTGAAAATATTAAGAAAACGGATTTGAGACTTTCCATTAGGTTATAAACGACAACGACAGAATTATCGTCAAAGACTAAATTTGTCTTGTTTATCTTGGTAGGGAAAAAAAAAATTGGGACGTGTAAAAGTGCTTAGTTTAGCCTATTTGCAAAAATAAATTAGTTTTATTGGTGTATTGTGGGCTGCTACTGGACGAAAACAGCCTAAAGCCATTTGCTGTGCAGTTCTATAGAGCAGGCTGTTGTCCAATTTTATTGTAACAAGTAAAAAAAACAACTAATAAAACCCGTTTTTTTGCTTAAAGGATCCTAGAAACTCAATAAAATGGGATTTTCTCTAAAAAAATGTAACTATAATTGTATCTTATTGGTGTTTGTGTATTTTGTGTATTTAACATTCTGAAATAATGAATTTTATTTTTATTTATTTTATTTATTATAATATTTTTTGAATTCTAGAAACTAAAATAAGAGTTTTATCTATTTTCTCGAAACATAATTCTGTAGCTTATCCATTTTCCATAATATGGAGCAGTAACTACAGATATTATCAGGGCATCAGTTAGTGCTGCCCCGACCTGGCTAGACTTAGTTTAGTAAAAAGACTTAAATTAGTAGCAGAATATCAAATGTGTCAAACAATTACAATGAGATACAATTGATATTCAATTATGCCATTTTTAAATTGGGAGACTTGGGGCTCAGATAATGAACATAACTTTTTCTATGGGACCAGTTGCAATATTTTTTTTTAAATGTTAACTTTTAGCAGTGAATCAACTGACAAAATAATAATGGCAACAAAATAAAAAAAAAAAACTTCCAACACTTCTCATATACAGTTAGGTATATATATAAACATGGTTGTCAGTGATGATTAACATGATAATTATACCAGATATATATAGAATAGGCATAGGTGACATTGCCTTTTTATTCCGAAAATGTATCTGGCAACACTAAACAAAAAAAAAGTTGACCAAAGAATAAAAGTGAAAAATATTGTGTTTTCTAATTTTTTGCAAACTATTTCCTAGTTTGATTTAATTGTTTTTTACTCAACAATTCAAATATTTAATTTTAAAAAGTGAAGTGAACATGACCAATTGTCAGCTTAGATAATTATCATGATAACTATCAAAGAAAATAATTGTCTATAAAATTAACAACCCTGCTTATAAATGTATTCTCCAATCCATTCCAGGCATGGGAGGAGGCGGGATGCCGCCCGGCTTCTTCCCTAACTCCCCACTCCGGCCGTCACCGCCAGCGCCGCACCCAGGGCCGCAGCCGTCCCCGCACGGGCCGCAGCCGCAGCTGATGGGCGCGGGGCAGCCCTTCATAGGGCCCTGGTACTCCGGGGGCGGGCCACGGGGCGCGGTGAGGATGGGAATGGGGAATGATTTTAACGGGCCACCAGGTTAGTTGATCACCCGCTAGAGGTATATGTAACATAAAATAAATAAAAAACCAATAGTTAAATATTTGTAAAAATATTTCTATAGGGTGTTGACGGTAGTATACTACTCAGCTATACATATAGCTACAACATTGATCAGAGATACGCTGGCTTTGACAGCGAGAAAAAACACTTGAGGAATTTCATCTTGTCACGTGACGTCCTCGGTAGCTTAGTTGGTAAAGCACTCGCGCGGCATGCGATGGGACGTGGGTTCGAGTCCCACCTGAGGTCGATGATTTTTTTCAAGTGTTATTTATCTTCGATGAATTAAAAAAATAAAGAAGCTGTTGATTTATCCAATTTGAAGTTGCAATATAAATGCATGTTTAATTGTATACATGTTTTATTTGGATCCCTTTTGGGTAAAAGCCTCCTCCGTCCCGTGCCATTTTTCTCTATCCTGGGCAAGCTTCATCCAGTTGGTACCGGCAGTTTCGAAGATATCATATCAAATCAAAATCAAACACAATACCCAACAACCGTATTAGTCAACATGGCGATATGTAACTTACCACCATTTTTTTTGTACACCAATGTAGCATAGCATGTATTAAATCGTATACCTTTCAAGCAGGGGGTTTCTGGGGGCGATAAATTGATCTAGCTAGGCTAGGTTCATTTTTAGAAAAAAAACCGAACAATCTGTCATCTAGGTACTGATTATATTGACCGAGTAACTATCTTCTCGAAGGAGAGTTCTCAAAGAAGAGTTCTTGTTGGTACTGCAATTTACTTTTCGTGTTTGGTATATCACATATACCCCATAGTGATATACCAAACATCCTTTAGTTCCATCATCATCATCACCAGCCTATATCACTCCACTGCTGGACACAGGTCTCTCCAAAAAGAGGATTTTGCCATAATCGCCACGCTTGGTAGGCGGGTTGGCGATCGCAGTTTGGCCAATGGTGGAGAGGAGACGCTGCTGCCCGTCTTCTTGTGGCGGTTCTCCTGTAGTCGCCTCTTACGACACCCATAGGAAGAGAAGGGGTGGTGAAATTCTTTTAACGTGCCGACACCACACGACACTTGCTGTAGTTTACGAAAACGAAGTTTCGGGCACAGCTAGATTAAAATATAATTACTCATAAAGTATAACGGTTATAAGTGCCATGTGGGGACAGCCGTAAAGAATACACTTGCCCACCGCCAACAGGAGGCGTGTCCTAAGAGGCGACTAAATCCTGTAGCACGAGACGGGGAGCAGCGTCTGCGTGCGAAATAATATAACTGCGCTCGCCAACCCGCCTGCCAAGCGTGGCGAGTATGGCAACAACCCCCGATGACAGAAGTCACTGGGGGAGGCCTATGTTCAGTAGTGGACGTCCTGTGGCTGAAACGAACGAACGAACGATGGGTGTTGTGGTACCGTCGTTGTTTCTGATTTCTATAACACGCGTGCTTTAGCTACTTACCTTAGGATCAGAGCAATGTATGTGATGTTGTCCAATATTTATTTATTTATCTTTTATCAGGTCAAGGCATGATGGGCAACTCTATGGAGCGCGGCGGCGGCGGCGCGGCGGCGACGCTGCTGGGCGGGCCGCGCATGACGCCCCCGCGGCCCGGCATCGGGCCCATGAGCCCCGGCGCCTACGCCGCGGGCATGCGCGGCCCTCCGCCGCAGGGACCAGGTGAGCGCTAGAGACGGGACGCAAAAATAATTATAAAAAAACAAAAAACATTTAAAACACTAAAAAAACACAAAAAAACCTCAAAAAGACAAGCTGAACAAAAAAATAAGAACATTTATCACAAAAATAACATTAAACACAAAAAAAAAAACACAAAATTAACCAGAAAAAAAGATAAATGAACCCAAAGAAACAAAAAGAACATTAAATACAAAAAAAGAACCTTAAAACAAAAAATAATCTTAAAACATAAAAATAACCTAAGTAACACAATTTAGTAGTAAAACGTTTATTAGAAGAACACAAAAACCAGTTCCTATTGCATGGACTGGGTCAGATCATAAAACAATAAAAAAACAAAGAAACAACTAAACAATAAGTATCAAGGATAAACTAAAGAAAATACTAAAAAATAACATGCTAAGGCCCGGCATCAGGCCCAAGAGCCATCAGACACAGGACCTGGAAAAAAAAAAATAATCAAAGTCCCGTTTACATTTACACCGCTACGCCGCGTAACGTGGGCACCAGATGAGCACTTTTTGCCGATGGTGACGAGCTGTTTTGCTCGTCTGCCTAATCTATGGGCTTTAAAAAAATGTTTTTAGTAGGACATGTCCTGTAACAAACAACTGCATCACGACAACTGCATCACGACTCTCAGGTCTCATTTAAGACCTAAGACTGAGGGTGGTATGCCAATGAGCAAACTGTTCGATGTACCTTTAATAAAAGAAATTGGATGCATTCATCAAATCTCCTACTAGTATTTTTTTATTTTTTTATTTTATTAATGGCCTCCAATAGTGTGTGAAAGCGAGCACACACATTCCGCCAGTGTCGAGTCAAGTGTTGCAGAGACACGATTTAGAAATTATTACAAAAAAAAAAAAACAATTGCCCGGTAAACTAATGTAATACTAAATAAATTGAGATTCTTAGTAAGATATAATAGAAAGTTTTAATTACAGTTTAATGTCAAATTTTACAATATACTTAAGTAGATACTTGATAAAGGGAGAGGAAGTAAGGGTTAATAAATAATTAAAGTTTCCGACTAGTATAGGGCAAATACCAGTGTTGCTAAGTTTTTTTTTTAAATTAATTAGTACACAACTAATTGAATTGCCCTCTCAAATATTCATTTTTTAATTCAATAAAAAGTTTTTTGCGTTTAGTTACATATAATTTTTGATATTTCATTCATCATCATTACTTCAGCTGTAGGAAATGCGTTAATTAACTTATTTAACTAGGCTAAATCTGTAAAATGTATAATATCTAATGACCTTATTTGTAAAACATTTAGTGAAAAAATGGGTATCTAAAAAAATGCATTTTTTTTTACCAAAAAGCAAAATCTGTTCAAATTAATAAGTCCACTAAACTAGTCCCAAAAACAGGTATGCCACCGATGGGAATGGGACCCCGAGGCGCTTGGGCCGGCGCAAGCGGCGCTGGCGGGGGCGGGGGCTCTGCCCCCCTGAACTACAGCGGGGGCTCCCCTGGGGCCTACGGGGCCCCGCCGGGAAGCAACGGGCCCCCAGGGCCACCAACGCCAATAATGCCGAGCCCGCAAGATTCTTCTAATTCTGGTGAGTTTAGATCATAACTCGGGTGGCGGTGTGGCGATGGGTTACGCTTGGATACCGGTTTATAATGTCATTTTTTGAGGTATCTTTTTTGTTTTTTACAACTGTCTAGAACAACAGTGGATAAGTTGAGAACAAAATTATTGGCTAAAAAAATCGGTATCTGAGCGCGCTTTCAAAGTTAACTGTCTGTCAGCGTAAATTGGTCGTAATATTTTTTTATGTATCCGTACTATATTCCGTACAGTTTTCGCTCTACGTCGCTAATGGTCCCGTTAATAACACTTTGAACTAAACCCAGCACACCTTGAACGAGTATTTAACCTTTACATTCAGAAGTTTACAGGTTCTTTAACTTTACAACACTAAAAACCAGGTATTTGACTGTGGCACTTCCTTTGGCGTCGTTTTGTATTATTTTACGCTCACTTTTATAAAGTGAAAAAATTGGTATCAATAATACCAGTTTTTTATTGGTACTATTGATATTATTTTTTGTAAAACTTTATAGAAAGTGTGCCTTAATGTTTTTGTTTAAAAAAACTTTCACAGTGATTATTTCTTACTTTTAGTTTCGCTTGCTTCATTCTCGCTTAACCTTGGTTCGTCCGCTTTGGGTCACTTCTGTATACGCTTTTTATGTTTCCTTTATGTTGTATAAAACTTATTTTCGGCCAATTATGTTTGTATCCATTTTATGTTAGACGATAAGTTTTCCTGAAGTTAATACGGGTGATTTAATACTTTTGATAGGTTTTTTTTTAATGTAATATTTTCAATAAACGGATCTAAAAAAATTTTTGTTTAAAAAACCTAATATTCTTTATCGCCTGTGCTAATGAAGGGTACATATTAATTTAGTTTTCTAACTAATGTGTTTAATTTTTATAAAAATATACATCTTTGATAGAAAAACAATACTATTTTATAAATAAAACTGAATTTTACAAAAATAAAACAATTCCAAAAAGCAATGTTTTATAAACAAAAAAAGTAAATAGTTTTAATAAAAATTTAAAACTTACTGGTTAGAAAACTAAAATTTTTAATACTTGTATTAAATCCGAGTATGCTCGCTCTCTAGATGTTGTTAGTTTACGAATGTATGTACCAATATCCTTATACTTAAATGCCTGGCTATGTGTATGTCATTCCCAAATCTTGCACTAAAAGTTCATTTGTATCTGATAATCTTCAAATAAAGAGTTGAATTCCTATTAAGACTATGATTTAAAAAAAAAACTATTATAAATGAAAAAAATTACAAAGTTTATGGACTAAGATATTAACATAATAAAAATTTTGCTTGCATTTTCAAATTTGTCACAAAGAGAACAACTCTAGTCATCTAGTGCTATTTAGTGTTTATTTATTTAAAAAAACAAAAAACAATTGGATAGGGAGTATAGAAGTAATAGTTATGGCTTACTGTATAGATAACTCGTGGCCCTGATTAGATCTGAATTAAAACATGTATCGAAATATGCAATTATTTCCCCAAATAAGTAGTAAATGTAGCAATACGCAATTACCCTCCTAATATTTTCCCAAAAAATATAGTTGAATAGTTTCAAAAAGCACTAAGCCTGAGCTCGTAGTGATGAGAAAGCGTTGCTATTAAATACCAGTTTCAAAAACTTGGTATAACTCCGCGGCAGGCGGCGACAACATGTACACCCTGATGAAGCCGGTGGGCGCGGGCGCGCTCGGCGCTGAGTTCCCGCTCGCGGGGGAGCACGGCCCGCAGCCTCAGCATCTGCCGCAGCCGCCCACTAGTGAAGGTGCTTGTCAGCCCCGATCAAGGTTTCGGGCATTTTTTGGGCCAAGAAATTGGTATCGATACCATTTTTTTTCGGTATCGATTTTTTTTACTAGTCCAAATTTTTTATTTTGTTAAACGTCCCACGATTTTGCAGCTACTTCGGACACGACATCACTTTTTTACCAAATGCGTGTTTTCGCCACAGTAAGGATATGTAGAGCAGCGTTTTTCAAGAAATAAGAAATTTTGAATTTATTTGACTCCTTTTAAAATAAGTATCGTCAAGAAATGCCCGAAAGATTAAATAAGTATTGTTAAAGATTACATTAAATATTTAAGATTTTTAAAAATATATACCGACAATACGGAGAACATTAAACGCAATTGTTATACTTATTCATATTTTTAACATAATAGGTACTTTTAAAATGAACAAGTCTAATGTTTTCTGTATAAAACAAACTTATGCCCACCACACTGCCACCACAAATTTTAATATTTATCTATTATTATTAAATGTAATACACATAACGCATGAAATTATTTCTTAGAAACTAAAACTGATTTCAATAGCGTTTTTGTTTGTTACGTCTAGTAATACACTTTTGCAACAATCTATTTCTACGTTATTTATGAATAGGAAAATTTATAATCAAACAAAAATATTAAACATTGATCTTGTTGAAAAAAAGACTAATCGCAAACAACCATAATAAACAAGAAATGAGTTAAACAAATGTTACTACAGTAAAGTACGACTGTCTACTTTTTAACAAGATCAATGAAAAACAACACAAACTAAATTAATGGGACGTCATCTAAGAGAAAAAATAATCTTATATAACTTTTACATTTTAAAATGCAATGATAAGTAAAATGTGTTTAACTATAAAAGTTATATAATACCTACTATTTTTGCACTTATGACGTCCCATTATTTGTTTAAAATATGTTTTGACCACGTTATTGGAGAATGAAGCGAAACGAACTCAAACCCACATGTCAAATGTTACAGTTTCTTACTAATTTAAATTAATTCAAGGGCAGCATTTATGCTAAGGAAAAAAAGCCGAAGCAGCATTTATGACGTAAAATAATTTGATTTCTGAACTAATCGATCTAGCTCAGATCAAATGGGATAAGTTTTAAAAAGTACTACGTGAAACCAGGACTAAAGAATAGTTAACTAAAATGTCTGTGTAATAATTACAGGCTATATATAGCTCTCGAATTTGCTTCGGAAAGTGGTGTCTCTGTATATTTCATTAATTGGATAATAAATTATTTCAACAATAACACCAAATACGTAGAAAACACGAAAGTTTTACTGGTAGCTACCAACTGCTGTTAGCTAAATAGCCCAGCCCATATCAGATAGCCCATCATCAGATCATCACGATAGTGTCAAATTATTGTCAGAATGTCAGATTCTTATAATGTTTAAATTGATACGACAGTTAGAAGTAGTTTGAAAATGGCTGTTAAAATTTGATAACAATGTTGATTAGTAAGAAGTAAAGCTAATAGAAGTGTTATATACACTACACACAGCTAATAGGACCCCTTGTCCAGTGGCGCAAACAAGTGAGCACAAAACAATAGCTTCCTTTGGTTGGCAATTCTCAAAAAAATTGATAGAATCAGGCGTTACTTTCCGGAAATCCAAAAATTTGCATAATTTTTTCATTATTTTTTAGTCCTGATTTGAACTTAGTTTTTTTATTAATATGCTCCCATGTTACATTAGATTAATTTAAAAAAATAACAGCACATTTACATAATTTATAAATGCTTCCCTTACTTGCTTAAAATTTTAGATACCTACTAATTTTGTACAGTACATTTTGAACTTAGCGCCTTGGGAATCTTAAAATGAGAGAGTATTGCCTAGATATTGTTTTGCAAATGATACTTATTTATTGTATAACCGAAGTTATAAAGAGAAAAATATGACGTCAGACCACATACCACAATTATCATGGTCTCTATGTATGGTATTAACATAATCGTGTTACATGGAACCAGACGATGAAATTTAAAAGGTGCGTCACAAAAATTTAAATAAAAATGTTGACGAAATTCACTCAAACCGACCATCGAACTCGGAAACCCTTTGTTATCAACGCGGATCACAGCCAATAAGGTCATAAATTCGGTTATTTTACAATCCTGTCTCATTTTCCAATCAAAGATAAAACTGCCAAGGCGCTCGGTCAATTTTTAACATTACGCTTATACTAATACAGCAACTTGAACAGCCTTAAAAATCCCACCAGGATTAGGAGGCGTGGATGGGATGAAGTCGTCACCGGGTGGCGTCGGAGGGGGAGGTCCTGGTACTCCCAGAGAAGACTCTGGATCAGGAATGGGTGACTACAACAGCTTAAGTGAGTACAGTACATCCAGATCTTATATGTAGAAAACATATTTGTTACAACGATACATGAATTTCTAATGTTGTTAATGTTTGATATCGCTGAGCCAGGACAAATTATACATTGACGATCGGTCTAAATAAACAATAGTATACAGTAATAGATTTTTGTTCTTTATTTTTCATTACTAAACCTATTAGGAACACACCATGAAATTCATTCATAACATCTTTAATGCTAAATAAGTTTTTGAAACTTGATAGTTATTCGATGTTTTTTATTTGAATCGGGCTTGAAAATTTTTATAAAATAAAAATAGAAGTCAGAGTATTTTTATTACATTTCATTATAAAATAATCATAATTGTAAGCTTAGAATAACTGTTGTTATATCTTGCCGTTAGTATGTTAGTTATATCTTAGGTAGTCGATATGTTTTGTGTTGATCACAGTATCAAATAATTTTAGTTGGAAACTGATGAACAAATTAAGCAATCAAAGTGAAAATATATAAAAATAATAACTTACTTTTACTGATCTTTTATTAGATATCTGATCAAGTGAGTTCGATTCCCACACAGCAAGAGAGCAAATGAGATTATGTATTCATAGGTGTTTTTGTAGTGGTTTAAATTTGTATTCGGTGCGAAAGAGCTTGCTATAAATTAATATTGCTCGCCCCTCTATGTTGCTAGCTGAGAGAACTAATAGCATTAACGAACCGTGTGCGTTGAAATAGTACATTGCGGCGATTTAATTAATCACATTAATCAATATTCCTAGCGAAAATAGTTTTAAATATCAACCTCCTAATAAAACGTTATTTGGAGGGGCGGGTTATATTATTAAAAAAATAACTTAAAATCCTTCGACCGAATTAGCCGCGACCCGTAGATTTTCATTTAAGTTTTAGTTTAAATGCGCTTGAAAACGCTGTCCGAAAGGTTTCGGCGGCCCAGGCGGAGATCAAAACGACCAGACCGAGTCGGCGGCCATCTTGAAAATCAAAGAGAGCATGCAAGAGGAGGCGAAACGATTCGAGAAAGACCCAGACCATCCGGACTACTTCATGCAGTGAATCGCGCGATGGTCGGCCGCCAGCTCGCCAAGAAAATGATACCAATTTTTTTCGGTATCATTTCTGTTGCCGAAAAAATTGGTACCAATTTTTTTTCGGTATCGGAATTCGTCTAGCAAAGTATTTTGGTGATCTCAAAATTTGGTTTTTGGTGGGTTGGCGCCGCCTCGCCTCGATTTGTTTTCCAACGATCTGAAGAGGATATTTTAACATTTTTTTTGTAATAGAAATTCTTTGACTTTTTTCGCACGTTATTTATTGTTTAGAGACACTTATAGTTTTCGCGCATTCCTCCTCTGGTGTGTTTTGAGACTCTTTGGACAGCTTTAGGGATACCTACTTATTTTCAAAAATTATGTGCCAATCATATTAATGTTCCTTTAATGTATTATTTTACTAAATTATGTTAGTGAATTAAACATAGAATAGTTATAACATGGTTCTACTTCTGTGATGTAATATTTTACGTTAATCGGACAGTCAAACATCATGTAGAATGCCGTGGTTGACGACTAACAGTTGAAAGGTAGCAGAACCCAAGTCACCGATTAAACAAATATCTTCATAACATTTTATAACGAATTGACACATCACAGCAGCTGTCATGTCATTTGACAGTCCGGTAAGTTGATAAAATTAAGATCAAGCGTTACAGAACTAGCGCGAATATCTATCTACTTAACATTTATCTTTAATTTTGCTGCTAAATAGAAACCATCTATCATTTTTATTTTATTTTAACTGTCTAAAGAGTCGAAACAAGGCCTCTGCACATTGTAGCGACTTGAAATAGAAAAAAAAACTTAATTAGTGATATTCTATGTATTATCTATGATATTTAGTTATTTAGATTTTTTAAATCGATTAAAATATGTATGTATTGACTTTACATAAGCACTGAGTTTATTTTGACGTTGACACGTCTTTTATTTCAAGCTAGGACATAACAAATTATTTGAACTATAGCATCGTATTTCAATTCAATTGATTTCAAATTATTTAAATCTATCAATGAATTAATAATCTATTCAAAGGATTTTATGAATATCGAGGGCAAGATCTGAATTGTATTTTCTTTAATTATAATCAAATTTTGACAGTTACTAAAGATGTCTTCCTTTTCCCATCTATAAAAAACAGCTCTTAGAACTGTCAGATATAGATTTAGTTCAGAAAAAGCACTCTTGACTTTGAACTTGCATAAATAATGCGTGTAATTTTGATTATTTAGATGGTTTATAGTTTAGGATTATGTATATATTTATTTATTTTTGCAATATTAATATTAACATCGTCTAAATAAACATGGACTCGAATTTATTCGAATTTACATGTCAAAATCTGAGGATTTTCATTTTCATAGAAAATATTATTTGATCAATATTGTAAAATATAAAACTTATTTTAAAATCCTTAGGTTTTGACTCGCTTTATCATTTATTGATCATTTTAATAAAATATAACATTTAAAATGTTTTAAAAACGATTATTTTTTTCATATCTGAACTATTTAGCAAAAAATTACACCGCTAACCCATGCTACAGTTCAAATAAATAAATATAAGAATACGCACCAGATATGAGTGCGTCCACTTAGTAATAAATACATCAAACAAATGAAATATCTTCCTCGTATTTTTCGTTAAATAAATTATTTAGCGTTAACGTTTCGTTTTAAGCTCTAATGTTCCTAGACTATGTATTTTTTTTATTCTTAAGATCGATTTGCAAGTTTACGGTGCGTCTGCGTTGAATGGAGCGGCATAGTTGTTTAAAACTCCTTATTTTTTTACTACATTTATGCAATCTTGTCTGGTTTATGCAAATGTTGTTAAATTGACCAGTATTTTTTTTTCTCCTCCTTTTTTGTAGTGGCGAAATCTTTTAATAAACCTGTCTTTCTATTATTGGTATTGCCGAGATAAATTGTTCAGTATCATACACAAATAAACATTAGTTATTTCATGTCTAAATAAAATTTGAGGTAAGGTTCTCAATTGCGACATGCTAGTATAGCAATGATAATATTACTCTTGAAATAATTCAACTGCCTCAAGTGGAAATCGAACTCACGTCTCTTCGCTATTCGGGCGACTGCTCTTCCAACTGAGCTACCGAGGACAGCTAAACATTCGAGTAGGTTCGATTCCTACTTAAGGCAGTCGAATATTCTCAAGTGTAATATTATCTTAATTTAACTAGGTGATACTTTTACACAAATAAAAGGTCTTGATCAATACTTCCATAAATAATAAAAAAAAGAGTTATTTCCATCATGCATCTGCATAAGGGCTTAGGTATTTAATGATTTCTTGACATCATTGGGCAGCAAAGAAAAAACCTCTATGTTATTTGCATCTAAATTGTAAATTTTTGTTTTTAGCAATTCCATGCAAGGTTTAATTGAAGATAAATAACACTTAAAAATAAAAATCATCGAGGGAACCTGAGGTCGATGATTTTTTTCAAGTGTTATTACCTTCAATTGCATCTAAATTGTTGTAATTTGTTGAGAAATCTAATACGAATATCACAATTCCAATATTTAAAGCAGCATAGGTCAGTTTAATTAATTAACTTTGCATTCGGAATGTCCATTCCATCGCCAGACAGATTTGTTTTACAAAAACAGCAAAAGCCTTAAATAATCGCAAAGTTACTAAAACGACAGTTGGTGGGCAATGCTCATCAGCAAATCTATCTTAAAGCGTAGAAGACGCAATTAAAAATCCTTGAAAATCAGGATCCTCGGCTAAGGACTGTTTGGTTGATAAGACGCAACAAGGTTTCACCAAAATAAAATAGTTAAATAAGGGGATTTAAGCAAATTTGCCAGCTCTTGGTTACGTCTCTGATTTTATGTTCTGATGCGCGACCGAATTTTATAACTTTTAACAAAAAATTGGTATCAACAACAAAAAAAATGGGTACCAAAAAAAATTTCTTTCGCATCAGAACACGCATTTATTCATGTTATAAATTATGGATTTTACTATATTTCTCACGCGATAACAGCATTATCTAGATGTATTATGACGCTTAGGCAATCAGCTCAAAAGTGTATTCATCATCGATACCAGAAATTGTACAATTTTTTGTTTTTACCTGAATACATTTTTGGGCACTAAGCTTCAAGATTTTGGGTGGAAATTTTTATGGAAATTTTATACCATGAAATAGTGATGTGTTGTAATAGTTTTTTTTCACTCTGGTATCTTCATTGATGTAGTATAGGATTATATTTTTCTTGGGGTGTATGGAAATCTGTATAAATTAGAATATTTCATAGAGAGATTTGGAGAGGTAGATTTTAAGTTTTGGGGCGTCTGCTCTGTCCATAGTTCTGCGCAAGTTTGGGTTCTTTTAGTGACACCAAAAAAAAATACGATGCCTCAAAAATCGGTACCGATTTTGAATCTCGACTGAAAGTTCGGACTTGGCCATTTCATGATCATAAATAAGTAAAAAAAAATCAAATTGTAAATAAAATCAATTTGTATGTATAATTGTGGTGTATTTAATTTTTTGATAGAATTTTTTGTGTCAAAAATAAATAAATAATATATCAATTTTTAGCGAAATTTACACTAAACGGACCCAAAAATTGTAAATTTAAATGCAGCGTTGAATAAAAGATTAGTTTTTAAGTGAACTTAGTGTAAACTGAAGAAAAAAAATAGAATTTCGACAAAATGCCGGTTCATAACCTGCATGTTTTTTTAAAGAATATAATAATTTAAAATTGGTTTTTAATTTAAACATTAAATTAAAAATACGTGTAGCGTGAGGTTGTATGTTGTTTTTAAGGTATATTATTATTAATTATTATTTTCCTTCATTTGTGAGTTTAGGTAAATGAATTATTTTTTTCTTATCGATGTAATGTTTATATACTTACATAAATAGTTATTATATATTAAAGTATTGCTCGTTTTATTTCAGTAATCACCTTACCCTTATATTATCAGTCTTATTGTTAATTTACACGACAGCATAAGCAGTTTTTGGAATGTAAAAAAATGTGTTTTAAGATTAATAACATATCAATTTTACAAGAATGATCAATTAACTATAATTTTAGTAACATAAAGTATGCCTATACAGGGTGTATAAAAAAAAGGAACACTCCTTAAAACCACGTGATCAGCAGGTCATATACAACAACTTTTCTTATGGGAGCAACATCGAAATCGTGATTTTATTTTCAGATGCTCCATACATTATCATCGAGGTATGCGAGTAAGTTGGTAGGGGGAAGCTGAAAAAAAAAACGATTTCGATGTTGCTTCCAATAGAAAAAGTTGTTGTATATGACCAGCTGATCACGTGGTTTTAAGGAGTGTCCTACTCTCTTGTACACCCTGTATACGCTCCATTGCAGGGCACAGGCCTCACCTCAACTATGAGGTGGTTTGGGCCATACTCCACAACCAACGCGGGCCCAGTGCGGTGTGGAGGGGTGTTGTAAGGCCAGTGACTAAACCTTACTGTCAGATGTAATCAAGCCGCCTTAGGGCCTCTGACTAGGCTTCACGACTAATATTAAGTGATATCAGCCGGAACTAACTTTTAACGTGCCTTTCGAAGCACGGAGATGCTCTTGATAAATGTCACTAAATATATTCAGTTCGTCAGACCTGTCAGGCCAAGGTCAAGAGACACAATAAAAATAATTCAAATAATCAATTATATATCTTACACATAACCTTAATAAAACATAAACTTTTGCCACTGGTTAGTCGTAATCTTACTAAGAGAAGGAAAGACATTGTTGTTAAGACTAGTAATTGTAAAACGCATTTTGCCAGACACCAGTTCACCAATATATCTTCTCACATATACAACACAATTAATAAAAACCTCTATATAAGGTCCGATTTTATTAGTGTTCATCCTGTTAACCTGTGACTATATAGGTGAAAAGCAATCGTAAAAACCAATTTTCAAATGTGTACCATAAAAACTAAAAAAGTTAAAAATCAACAACATCGACTTCATATTGCATAAACTCGTCCTATCTTTGCTACGTTTAACCATATGATTATCCGTCTTATTCCTTCCCCTTGTACAGAGCGAGAAAGAGTTGAAGATAGGACGAGTTTATGCAATATGAAGTCGATGTTGTTATTTTGTAATTTATTTTTAACTTTTTTAGTTTTTATGATAGACATTTGAAAGTTGGTTTTTACGATTGCTTTTCACCTATATAGTCACAGGTTAACAGGATGAACACTAATAAAATCGGACCTTATATATACACAAAGACAAATTTTGAACTTAAAAAAAATCTAACAACCTGGATTAAGAATCTAAACTATGATGATGTTGAGGACATTGTTGCCATACACAAGTGGCAAAACTGTTATTCCAATGATTTATACAACAATTCACACACACACACACGCAGACACACACACACACAGACGCGCGCGCGCACGCACACACACACGTACGCTACACTGTTTTTCATTTGTTATTTTAATTTTGCAACCTTAGATTTTTAAAAATATTGTTACGCGGCCACCGGTGGGTAATTGAAGGTTGATAGGTTAATACTTCGGACTCCGAACGAACGATACATTAAAACCAATAAAACCAATTTATTTTTGCAAATAGGCTTAAACTAGACACTTACACGTCCCAATATTATTTTTCCCTACCACTGCTTCGGGACAAGTTTGGGCTAGCGCCGAGAAGAAGCATCGCAAGGAACTCTGTCACTATTGTCAGCCTTTTTTAAAAAGTTGTAAATATACATAACAACATATTTAATTACAAGATAAATGCACCTGTGCGAGCAAGGCAGTATTTAATTCCAAACATTTTTGTCATTTAAATAATCATTAACAGTATAATATTAACATAAATAAAATTATAATTAATCAAATAAAATTTTCGCAGTAGGCGTTCGCCGTTCAGTATGAGATATAATTTTCGTCAAATAAAAAGAACGCTGGAGGGTGGCGCTTCTTGTCTCCACCGAACACTTATAGCAGTTCTGAAAATGTTAGTTACTATTTTGGCCACCGCTCTTTTTACGTGACGCCAAGTATACGTTACATGCTACTCGAGTAGGTAAGTATTCAGCTAAAGATTGGACGGCGGGCCTCTGCTGCTACCGAGAAGTCAAAGAACGGACACAACTTAAAACCACGTGATCTGCTGGTGATATACAACAACTTTTCCTATGGCAGCAACATCGAAATCGTGATTTTATTTGCAGATGCTCCATACATTATCATCGAGGTATGCGAGCAGCTAAAAAAAAATCTCGGTTTCGATGTTGCTCCCATAGGAAAAGTTGTTGTATAATAGGAACAGCTGATCACGTGGTTTAAGGAATGTCCCATTCTTTTGTTCATCCTGTATTCGGGGATTATCCAAAGCAAGGCAATCTTATTGTCACCCTAACTTAGGGTGCGTTCAATTTAGACGCTTTCAAACGGACTGCTAACGTCCGTTCGCTCCGCCGTACACGGAAAATTGTATGACAACTGCGATGGAAAAGAATATGACCAATATCAACAGTTAAGTGTGCGTGCAAACGCACGGCTTACGTCCGGCTTAAAACGTCTTATTTGTGTAAGGATGACGCTGGATGCAGGTCGCTTCCAGCCGGCCGATCTGGAAGTCACTGGGGGAGGCTTATGTTCAGCAGTGGACGTCCGCCGGCTGAAATGATGACGATGAAGGACCACACAGTAAAACTGCAGCAAGAACTCTTTCACCACTTACTTTTTAGCACTACTTTGCACACTTTAATGGACTTCCTTCCTCCACGACGAGTAAACTGAGAATGACCCCTCCACCGAGCGTGTTGTGCCTTTTGAAGTTTCCGTAACCAAAGGGTAAAACGGACTATTACAAAGGCTCGGCTGTCCGTCTGTCACCAGGCTGTATTTCACGAACCGTGATAGACAGTTGAAATTTTCACAGATGATGTATTTCTGTTGCCGCTATAACAAAACATAGGTACTAAAAAACAATAAAATAAATACCTCAGGGGGCTCCCATGCAACAAACGTGATTTTTGTGCCGTTTTTAAAGATAATGTACGAAACCCTTCCTGCGCGAGTCAGACTTGCGCTTGGCCGGTTTTTATAATTTTGCGTCTAATCAAAAGACCGTCTTTAAAACTTTAGAGCATTTTTTTTATTATAACGTTACCGTTATTTTGTGCGTTATTTTAAAATTGAAAACAATGTGTAATGTAAAATTACTTTAAAAATTAACCAGAACCTTACATATGAAAGAGCCTTTAGTTTGCATGACCGGTAACACCATGTGTGGGGTCCCACACTCATTGCCGACGCTAAGATGGTTACATAAATGGCCGGTTGAAATATTCAGGTAAGTACAGTCGTGAACAAAATTAATAATTGGAAGCTCCGCTTGGTGACTGTAGTTACGACCAGCGTCTTGATTCATAACTCTTTATAATAATAATCTCAGAAATTTAGACCTACCAGATTATATTTTTGCAATACTACAGAAAGCTAGTATTCTGAACACCTGCAGAATAGTTCGAAAATTTTTACAGGTCGCACCGGACTCTTGATTACATTTCAAAATCTAAACCTTAGAATTTCTAAACAACGTGGTATTCACTTGGTTTACTTTCGACCCGTGAATGGCATGAAAATACCGATGTTTATCTTATACGTTGAGTTGTCAAAATACAAATTGCGAATAAAAATAATAATTAATAATTTATAACAACAATTGATGAATAACGTGACATTAACGTTATTACACTAAATCCTAGTTTCACGTGGATTGTAAAAAGTTCCTTCATTGAAGTGTATAAAGGTGAGCATATCTTTAGAAGAGATCTCTTCCAGCCAGCCCTACTGATATCCTGATTGGGCGTAAATCCGATACATAAGTGCATTCCATACTAACACTTCAACTTTAGGTAAGTAAATAATATGCATCCGATCACTGCTTACACGAGTCGCCTTTTTTTTTGCAAATCCGGTAAAAAAAATAAGTTTTCCTTACTGACAAATAATAACTTTAGCACCCACTGCGGTATAATGTAGTACATTATTACTTAGGTGTTACTACCAAGCTTACAATTTATTTTCTCTGCGACTGTACTTCCCAATAAAATCAAAGCTAACAATATCAGGCCTGCCTTTTGTTTGAGCATTATTTGTCCACACTCACTCAATTATTCAGCTAAGAAAACCAACCCCGTCATTTTACAGACAAGAAAATTATAGCGCCTTTGAAAATTGACGGCCATTTTGAATTTAACTTCGTGGAAATTGGCGCGCTTTCTTTTTTTTTTTACTTGGCAAAGAGGTCTTAGTTTTTCAAAACTTTTTCGTAATTTCGTGTTATAAACAAAATGTTTTTAATTTGAAAATTGGCCTTATGTTAGAAAAGTTGCGGATTTTATTTTATGTTTTTTTGACTCTGTTCATTCCGTATGTGCTACAAGAATATATTTCAGCGATTTTAATAAATAAAGTAAGAAGTTGCAACTGTAGGTACTGCGATCACTAAAAAATGGACTTCCCGATATTAGTTTTGTTACTATTTCTCATAAACTTGGCCTGTGTTTTCTCGGAGTTGTCTCTACGATTTGGTAAGTTACCATAAAGTAATAATTTTTAAGGCCTTAACACCACCCAAGTGCCTAAAATCTCGAATATGAAAATCAAATTGTCAGAATACCTGTTACTTGAATCTAAAAAAAATTATATGCTAGAAGAGGATTTAATAAACATTTTGAATTGAATAATTTTGATTTTCCGTCAAGTCCCTTGGATTAAAACATGCACAAAAAAGTGTCTATTTACTCATAAATTGCAAATGTTCTCGTAAACGACACAAGCTATTTCATTACTGTTTTCACACAAAACAAGATTTTGAAAATATACATGTTTTGAATTGTGAGTTTTATTTGAAAATTCTCGTTAAAGGCATTAATTTCATAAAAAACATGTTTTTCCGATTTTTAGAGGTCATCCGCACGCGCGAAATTGTATGGGCGGGACGCGTCAAGGTCATTCAAGAGTGTTAAGGCCTTAAGCCTTTGTTAAAAAGATCATTAATGACTGGTGACTTGCCTTAACTCGAACCCAAAGGATGATAAGCTAGATTTCCGGTTAAGACCAATACAGAAAACAAGGTTTTTAAAATTTGCTCGAGTCTGGGTGTTGTGTGGAGAGTAGTCGAGACCCCTAAGAAAATAATGTTTAGGTAACCTTGTTTTTAGAAAGTAATGTTGATATAATACCTACATAGTTTATAAGTTTGACGACCTCCGTAGCCTAGAGGCGAGCACGCCGGACTGTAAATGGCGCCGCCATCTCTGAGGTTCCGGGTTCGATTCCCGGTCGGGTCAATGTAGAAAACGAACTTTTCTATATTGGCTCGGGTCTGGGTGTTGTGGTACCGTCGTTGTTTCTGATTTCTATAGCACAAGTGCTTAGCTACTTACCTTAGGATCAGAGCAATGTATGTGATGTTGTCCAATATTTATTTATTTAAAGCTCGAACTGTTCCAGCCTGTTCCGAGAATTCTTGTCCGCGAATATGAAGTTTCTGTTACTTGGTGAGCTTGTGTCAATTGTCATCTATTATTTCTCTGTTTGGTCTGCCATCTTGAAATCAACTAGGCATCCAGCTCATCCTGACCAGAGAGACTTAATTTAGAAAATTTTCTTTCCTAAACTGACTCAAATCCGAATCTAACTCGGGACAATATCGCAATAGACTACTCATACCTTGGTTACTTAAGTCTTCTTCTTGTAATCGCTGTCCCTACTGGAGGTTGGCCGTCAGCTCCGTGAATTCCTCCTTATCTCTCACCAGCCGAAACAGTTCTTCCACGCTGGCAATTCCAGTCCACTCCCTGATATTTCTCAGCCACGACTTTTTTCTTCTTCCTACGCGTCGTTTCCCCTCAATCTTTCCCGTTATTGTCTGAAGAAGATGATAGCGCTCATGTCTTAATACATGTCTGAGATATGCTACCTTTGTTCTTCTGATGTTCTTCATCGGGATTTCTTGACCCGGCGGAGTACTGGTTAAGTAAAGTTATTTAGCCGGTAATCCGCCGGGTCAAGAAATCCCGAGAACCTACTTAGGTAAGCCTATATACGACCCACTGCAGGACACAGGCCTCACCTCAACTATGGGGTGGTTTGGGCCATACTCCACCACGCGGGCCCGGTGCGGTGCGGTGGATAAATAAATAAATATTGAACAACATCACATACATTGCTCTGATCCTAAGGTAAGTTGCTAAAGCACTTGTGTTATAGAAATCAGAAACAACGACGGTACCACAACACCCAGACCCGAGACAATATAGAAAAGTTCATTTTCTACATTGACCCGACCGGGGATCGAACCCGGAACCTCAGAGATGGCGGCGCCATTCAATGTCCGGCATGCTCGCCTCTCGGCCACGGAGGTCGTCGGTGGATGGGTGTTGTAAGGCCAGTGACTAAACCTTACTGTCAGATGTAATCAACGTGCCTTCCGAAGCACGGAGATGCTCGTGATATATGTCACTAAATATGGTCTGAATGGTCACCCATCCAATCACGGCCGCGGCATTGGTTGCTTAACTTTAGTAATCGATACCAAAGCGCTGCCGCCACTGGGCTACGAGCACCTCTGCCTACCGGGGTACTGGTTCCTTCATCATTATCATCATTTCAGCCACAGGACGTCCACTGCTGAACATAGGCCTCCCCCAGTGACTTCTGTCATCGGGGGGCTTGTGCCATACTCGCCACGCTTGGCAGGCGGGTTGGCGAGCGCAGTTTTTTTATTATTTCGCACGCAGACGCTGCTAGCCTGCTACCCATCTCGTGCTACAGGATTTAGTCGCCTCTTACGACACGCCTCCTGTTGGCGGTGGGGAAGTGTATTCTATACGGCCGTCCCCACACGGCACCTGGTTACTTATGTACCTTCTTATTCTATAATTGTAGTATTCATCATCGAAGTCCACGAATCGGATCTAGCCCATCAGATCGGCCGGGCGCTGAAGACAGCTGAAGATCAGAGGGCTGACGTGAGAATAAGTGATGAGGTGGTGCAGTTGGACAGAGAGAACGAAGACGAGAGCTATAGGAGATGTAAGTATGATTGCTTTATCTTTGGTCCTGAATAAAAAAATAACGAACTGACTGAATTGCATTAAGGTCAATAAACATGCAATCATATAAATAAATTGTTTCCACAATCACTCCAATTGCTAGCCCGAACTAAGCATAGCATGTACTATGGCAGCTACGTTTATAAATATCCATGACTTAGGTGCAAATATGCTCGTGCTCATCACACTTACATTTGCCCCTCGCGGGATTCGAACCCGCAACCGCCAGGCATTGTAGTCCGGAGCGCGAACCACTACACCAGACGGTCGTCAATTATTAGTAACAAACACCCATCAATCAATACATTCATCCTCAAAAAAATTGGGGCTTGGCGTCGCTATCTCTACGTTCCGGGTTTGATTCTCGGTTGGGTTAGTAGCGAAAACTCTTTTTGATGAATAACTAAGTTTTCTTAAAAATCATCTACCTTACCGTCCCGTTGAAACGTAATGCCATGGCTTCCCTTTAGTGACAATGGAAGCAGCGATGCAGTTACGATATCGTGGCGATGCAATTGCGATATCGCTAACACCCAAAAACCGCCTCTGTAATGGGTCTAGTCTGTTTCTCCTACTGAATATCATTTTACAGTCTGCACCAGAACGGAGTATCAGTATCCAAAACCATATCGCTAATCGTAGATATCCTGGGCACTTTGGACGTTGGCAGAACAGCTATGCTCCATATCATTATAATTTCAGCTACAGGATGATGTCCAATGCTGAACATAGCCCCCCACTGGCTTCCAGATTGACCGGTTGGAAGCTGCCTGCATCCAGCGGCTAACCCTGCCTATTGCCACTTCAGCTTGCAAATCCGTCAGCAACTTTTGTTCGTTCACTGATCTCCTCATTTCTGATTCGAGCTCGTAAAGAAACACCTAGCATAGCCCTTTCTATAGCGCGCTGTGCAACCTTGAGCTTCCTTATAAGGCCCATAGTAAGAGGCCACGTTTCTGTTCCGTATGTCATCACTGGTAGGTAACACACGTCGCAATATATTACTGATTACAACTGCATCACTGGTTGTGATGCAATTGCGATACCGCAGTGATGCAGTTGCGATATCGCGGCGATGTAGTTATGATATCCCTGCGATGTAGTTATGATATCGCAGAAAGAAATGCAGTTACAACATCGCTTACACCCAAAAACCGCCTCTTTAATATGACTTTAGTTGGTGTCCCCTACTGAATATCCTTTTGCAGTCTGCTCAGCAGTATCCAAAGCCACATCACTAGTTGTAGACCTATCCTGGGCACCTTGGGACTTGGCAGAACAGCTGTGTTCTGAAGCAGGTCTACCGCTACTCCGCACGTCTCTCAGCTCGCAGCAGCTGGTGGCAGCATTAGATGAGTATCTGGAGAGCCGGAATGCTACTGATGCTGCTATACTTCTGGAGAATGAGAGTGGTAAGTTGCTGTTAAGTTAGAACCATTTCATAATAGCGATTGTTTCGGCGATTTCACGTTGAGGCGATCTTGCATTTTTTTTTAAATCGTGTCAGAGACGCGTGTGCGCGGAGCTAACTACCAATCACAGCCGGCGGTGCAGGCGCGTCACGACTAGCCAATCACGTAATCGTAATGGTCTTCTGTGCCACTTTCGTCTAGCGCTCAACATCCGTGCTGTTAGTTGTCATCATTCATCATCATCATTTCAGCCACAGGTTATCCACTGCTGAACATAGGCCTCCCCCAGTGACTTCTGTCATCGGGGGGTTGTTATTTGTGTTGGTTACCTATGACAAAACCCTAAAGCCCGGTTCCTATATCCGAGAAACGGTTGGTTTTGCTAACAGATGGTAGAATTTGTCAACTTGACATACCCACAAGAGTTCCTATAAATGACGCTTCGTCAAATTTTATAGGAACGACTATAACGGCTCGTTACTTTTGACACGAAAACAATCAGTTTCTGATGTACACTTACGCATAGTACAATATAGGAACCCGGTGTAAGTGTATTTTCCCTTTCAGAGGTAGACAAGACCCTCTACGAGCTGCTAGGGAGGTCCAACGTCCGTCTGTGGGTGCACGCTGGGCTCACGCGGGACTCTGCCAAAGCACTGAAGAACATGAGACCTGAGCCAAGCTTCTACGTGGTAGCTGGCGAGAGTGGTTTCGTCATGGACACTTACAGAAGGGTCAGTAGATAATGTTGCTATTATTGTGATGCTTCTCTGTTAAAAGCCATCTTCTTTTCTTCTCGTATTGATGGCAATTCTGACAAACTTTTGAAGACCAGTATTACATGAACCGCTGTCAAAGTCATTTAATTATGTGCCATCAAAGGCACTTTTACATGTCCCAATATTTTTTTCCCTACCACCGCTTTGGGACTACATATCGGCTGATGATGAGAAGAAGAATGAGGGAAAGATGATGAGAAACTCAGTCACCTTTGTCAGCCTGATTTTATTCGGTACAGGAAATACAATTACAAGATAATATAAGTGCGAGCTAGGCAGGTTAATAAGTCCATGCACTCTTGTCGTTCATGTTATCTTCATCTTTGTAATATACTTTAATACAATATACTTCAACTTTGTAATATCATTCAATTTTTGTAATTAACTGTGTAATATACTTTATTCCTGTATCGTAGGCGCAACAGGTCTTCGCGTAGGATTGAAAAAGGCGGCCTATAAGTTGGGGGGAGGGGAGGGGGGAAGGGGAATGACCGCGATCGTACGTGCCATTACGTAAAAGCGCTTAGTTTAACCCTATTTACAGAAATAAATTGGTTTTATTGGTTTTTATTGATTTATTGATTCTGAAAGTCTGATGGTGAATTATGAATGGTTATAAAATAACAAAACCTTCCCTTTTTTACGCCAGCTATAACACCATAAAATTTGTCTTTTTATAACAGGCAGTAAAGGAGAAACTGGTCCGCCGTGACTACCGATGGAACCTCATCCTCACTGACTACTCCGGCGACACCATAGACGTCACTCAACTGGTCTTGCCTACGATGATACTCCATGTAGACCAAGTGGAGTGTTGTAGGTTACTAGGACTGAGGGAAGAGTGCAGTTGTCCTTCTGATTTGAAGGTATGCTAAATCCGGCTCGAAGGACCAAAGTTTTTGAGACACTTGTGTTAGACTCAATTTCTAAGGATAAATGAAGTAAAAATATGTCCCGTTGTAGTGCATAGGCCTCACCTCAACCTTACAAAACCTCACTGTCAAATGTAATCAAGCCGCCTCTGACTAGGCTTGACGACTAGTATCAAGTGATATCAACCAGGACCAACTTTTAAAGTGCCTTCCGAAACAACGCGATGCTTGTTATAAATGTCACCAAATACAGTCGGAATGGTCACCATCCACTCACAACCGCAGCGTGGGTTGCTTAACTTTAGAGACGAGTTTGAATTTTGTTTACTTATATTTTGAACATAATATCTAAGGTGGACAGACGAACTGGTAAAGGTTGCAGGAAGCCGCTGGATGCAGGCCGCGCGCAACCGGCTGATCTGGAAGTCAACGAGGAAGGTCTATGTTCAGCAGTGGACGTCCTGTGGCTGAATTGATGATGATGATGATGAATAGTATCTTTAAAAGACTGTATTTCCAGAGAAAGCAGTTCATCCTCAATGCTCTCTTCATCTACTTATCGGAAACCTTCTCCAAGCTGGAAAAGGAACTGCCCCTTCTGACCACTAGGGTAGACTGCGATAATATCCAGGGTTCAGAGATGAATGGGACTAGAGACAGGCTTGTGAGGCAGTTCAGTGAAGACGCTGAGATGTATAATGACACAATCTTCTATTGGGATGATGAAAGGTAAGGGTACGTTCAGATCTGGCGAATGCGCATACTGGAATCGTTTGGTGCGCCTCTTTAGCGCAACTCATGCAAGGCTTGTACCGTGCGCGAGCGCGGCGCGCGATCTGCGCACGTGCAGTTCCAGTTCACGTTCCAGAAAGTAGGTGAAGCTTACAGGTCGTGGCGCACGAACATAAAATGCACGGGTGCAGCTCACTGGTGGCTCGTGAGCTGCGCATTCGCGACGTATTTGCGTGTCTGATGACTTGAAGCTCTTTTACTGGTATTTTTCCCGTCTGAATCAGTCTTGTAAAGCTTTCTATGCACCTCTTTTCATATCTATCTTATATACAGAGACAGATATGCAAAGAGGTGCACAGACCATTGCTGATGATTTAAGAATTCTTAGGTTATTCAAATTTTCATGGTATTAACCTAACCTAATTCAAGTATTTTGTTCAGGTCTGGTCTCTTCCTCCGCTCTAGCTTCATACTGTCCGCCTATAAGCCAGACTCAGGACTAGAGACTGTAGCAACTTGGTCTGCTAATGAGGAGTACAAGCTTTTGCCTGGAACCACGCTGGAGCCACTGAGGCTTTTCTTTAGGATCGGAACTTCTCCGGTAAGATATATGAGGATCCTTTATATTATAACAGTCAGATTTATACCACACACTTTTTATTCAGATAACACTTGATGTAAAAATTATTAGCAATAGGTAACCCTAAAGGATGATGCAAGTGAATGGGCCCAAATAAAATATGTTGTACGGATTTGGGACATAGACTAGGTACGATGTAGATCCAATGAACACCTTTAACTTTTGTTGAGTTAAAGTGATGGTGCGTGTGTGCATGGTCTTTAACGTAGAATATGTCTCATCTCTGCACATTGATTTAAATTTTTTGGGCCCAAAGACGGGCAAGATTTGCATTGTCCTTTAACAAACAGATTTGCCGCATTATGGCCACGGTCAAGCGTACCTTGCCTAGCAAAGGAACACAGCTCTAAAGCCCGGTTCCTATATCCGAGAAACGGTTGGATTTGCTAACGGATGGTAGGAATTGTCAACTTGACATACTCAAGTGCGCTCCTATAAATAACGCTTCGTCAACTTTTATAGGAAAAACTATAACGGCTCGTTACTTTTGACACCAATACGATCAGTTGCTGATGTACACTTACGCATAGTACAATATATTTATAGGAACCCGGTGTTAAAAGACCAAGTCTGTGAAACGTGTCGTCTGGATTCGTCTGATAACTGTGATTAGTACTTTAACTGATAACAGACTAACGGTTTTCGAGTTGAGGCACCGGGGACTCGACAAAAGCAGCTGCAGGCGCCCTCTTAGAAGGTGGAGCGATGAGAAACGCTGCTGCTGGCAACGGATGGAAAAAAAAAATGCCAAGGGACGGGTTTATAGGGATCGGAAGATACTTGTGCTGGAGTAGACTGCCATCTCTGATAGCCATCTCTGAGGTTCCGGGTTCGATCCCCGGTCGGGTCAATGTAGAAACTTTTCTACATTTGCTCGGGTCTGGGTGTTGTGGTACCGTCGTTGTTTCTGATTTCTATAACTGTTATAGTATAACACAAATGTTTTAGTTACTTACCTTAGGATCAGAGCAATGTATGTGATGTTGTCTAATAATTATTTATTTATAAAAAAAAGACTGACGTAGACTGAATTTAATAAAACGGAAAATGAATATGCTATTTCGTGGTGTTTTCCCTTAACGCCCATTGGCTATAAACCCAATAGTCCTAGGATACAAACTCAAGACCAGACTTGTGAGGAAAGACATAGTATTATTATACAGAGTGTACAAAAGAATTGGACATTATACAAACTAGATTTAGGCAGGTATTTTTAAAACACCAAGAGCTTTTTGTCGAAGGTCTACACCCTATTATTTTGTACACCCTATACACCGTGAATTTTTAATTACCCGAGAAAATTAACTAACATACTCAGATATCGATATACATCGAGTTTGGCGAATAAAAAAATTTTTTTTATGAGAAATTTATTTAAAAGGTCCCTTACATTCCTTAAAAAATATGCACCATAAAAGTCCTGCTAATTCAAATAGTAATAATTATCATTCCAACATTTACGGAACCAAAATCTACCTAATTTGGTCGCGTAATATTGGCGTACGGAAGGAATAACTATGAATGAAAAAAAAATCATTCATAGTTATTCCTTCCGTACGCCAACGCCGTACGCCGTTCCGTTTTGTTTATTCGCCAAATTCGATGTATATCGATATCTGCCCCTCTAGCACGATTAACAAAACACGATATGATATAGCGATTTATCGCCTATTTACTTTCAAAATATGATAACATAGCCGCCATCTTGAACTTTTATTGAAACAGTAAGCATGTCCGTGCCGGCGACGTCACAGTTATGCTCGCTTTTTTGAAAAAAGTACATATTTTGACAAAAAATATGCGAGAAATCGCTATATCATATCGTGTTTTGTTGCACATGCTAGAGGGGCTGAGTATGTTATTTAATTTTCTCGGGTAATTAAACATTCACGGTGTATATTCTCTGGCAAGACTAACCACTCTTGGAAATTTCTAGGCAGTACCATGGACTCTAGAGAAGGTAGACCCAGAGAGTGGGAGACCAGAAGTGAATGAAGATGGACAGCCTGTATACGAGGGATACTGTATTGACCTGATTGCTAAGCTGGCTGAGGTAAGCTACGAGTTATACAGGATGTTTGACTTTGACACTAATAAGTCAAAATACGTGCTAACATCACACAAATCGTGGTGAAGTCAGTAATAAGGGAGCATAGTTTCATTCATTTTAAATTTCCAGCCAAAAATATATTTTAAAAAATTACTCTGTAATCGATTTGTAATTTTAAACCATAATATTAACAAATACCAATAAATGTAAATAAATATAGGTTATTAAGTACGGACACCAGCACGTCGACCTACCACAAAATGTCAAAATTTCTCATTTAAAAATGAACTCTATATGTCAGACTTAAAGTTGAAAATCTATTGAAGAATTTTTGACTTTTGGGGTAGGTCGACGTGCTGTTGACTGTACTTTAAGTTAAACAATCGTAGTAGAATCATCCACTTAAAGAATGCTAACTATAACATCATCATACATCACCAGCCTATAACAGTCCACTGCTGGACACAGGCCTCTCCAAAAGGAGGATTTCACCATAATCGCCACGCTTGGCAGGCGGGTTGGCGATCGCAGCTTGGCCAATGGTGGAGAGGAGACGCTGCTGCCCGTCTTCTTGTGGCGGTTCTCCTGTAGTCGCCTCTTACGACACCCATAGGAAGAGAAGGGGTGGTGCTATTCTTTTAGATTGCCGGCATCACACGGCACGGCTAACTATAAACTTCACCTTTATCTATATTTCTTGCAGACTATGGAATTTGATTACGAAATAATAACGCCAAAATCTGGTAGTTTTGGTAAGAAACTACCGAACGGATCTTGGGATGGAGTTGTTGGCGATTTGATGAGAGGGGTAAGTCATTCCCATAATCCACCGTTCAATGGTGTGCGTGGGGGTATAATCTAATAGGCAGTTTATAGATCACTAGTGACTTTGTATGGGTGTAATAAGATAAAACTCATTGATTGCTGTGTTATACCATCACAAAGTATTTTGTAGGCGGTTCTTAAGATTTGGACATAAAAAACATACATTTGAATTATCTAATTTCCATAGAAAACCCAATACTGCCTTTTTATCCAACAAACTAATGTTGTCGAACTATCTATAGTTGTTTTCGATAGATTTTTGGCATATACAGGATGTACAAGAGAATGGGACACTCCTTAAAACCACGTGATCAGCTGGTCATATACAACAATTTTTACTATGGGATCAACATTGAAATCGAGATTTTTTTTCAGCTTCTCCATACAAATCTACTCGCATACCTCGATGATAATGTATGGAGCGTCTAAAAATAATATCATGATTTCGATGTTGCTCCCATAGGAAAAGTTGTTGTATAAGACCAGCTGATCACGTGGTTTTAAGGAGTGTCCCATTCTTTTGTACACTCTGTATACCTTATCGATTTTATCAACAATACATCTCACAATATCGATTATCAACAAGACGTGAATTGAGTCTCCACCCCTTTGCAATCGACTTTTTCCCAACACATGTTTTACTTCGCCGTTCTCAATTTATTACATAATGAATTTATTATAAAAAATTGACGACGAGGCGAGCACGCCGTACTTTAAATGGCGCGGCCATCTCTGAGGTTCCGGGTTCGATTCCCTGGTCGGGTCAATGTAGAAAACGAACTTTTCTATATTGGCTCGGGTCTAGGTGCTGTGGTACCGTCGTTGTTTCTGATTTCTATAACACAAGTGCTTTAGCTACTTACCTTAGGAAAAAAAAACTCTGTACCTATGTGTTCCACGCCTTTATCACAAGATCACGTACGTACGTAAGATCTTATAAAAAATGATATTTCAAGGACCTTGATTTTTTATTTCCAACCTGTAGGCTGTACATTAACAAAATCACTATACAGGAAACCGATCTGGCTGTAGCAGCCTTAACAATGACGGCAGAGAGGGAAGAAGTGATTGACTTCGTCGCTCCATATTTTGAGCAGACCGGAATTCTTATTGGTAAGCTTAGCACATCATTGTATTTAGATATAATTATTAGGTAAACGTTGAAAAATAAAAAATGCTTGTGAATATATTGTTTTAAACTTTCATGGTCACTTACATTAGAATAGTTTGTTACGGGATTGCTACCATGACAAAGTTACTCCGTGATCATGGCGCTTGCAACAGTGCCGAAATATCGGGAACTCAAAAATAAGGTACATGGTAGCAATCCCGTAACAAACTATTCTAATGCTTGTGAATTTTTGTGCTTTTATGTTTTGGAACTCTTCACCATGGAAAGGTGTGACCTTAGGATCAGGGCAATGTATGTGATGTCGTCCAATATTTATTATTATTATTTATTTCCTCACTAGCAATCCGCAAGCCGATCCGGAAGACCTCCCTCTTCAAATTCATGACGGTCCTCCGGACGGAGGTCTGGCTGAGCATCGTGGCTGCACTGGTCCTCACTGGGCTCATGATCTGGTTGTTGGACAAATACTCTCCCTACTCTGCGAGGAACAACCCTCAGGCTTACCCGTACCCTTGTAGGTGAGTAGGAATGTTTCATTATCATTTCAGCCGGCAGACGTCCACTGCTGAACTTTGGCCTCTCCCAGTGACTTCCAGATCGGCCGGTTGGAAGCGGCCTGCATCCAGCGGCTTCCTGCAACCTTAAACAGCAGGTCGATTCTCTAAGAAAAACGCAACGGACTCGCTCTAAAACTCGACTTAGCCGTACAAACGAACATAGCCTCTATCTTGTTAGTAAGAAGGTTCATAGTGTTTATCGTTGATGAGCGAGTGCAGCGACGAAGTGAGCGCGGTTTTGTTTACAGAATCGACAGGCAGGTCCTCTGTCCACCTTGTAGGTGAGTCCCACGCTGCGCTTGCAGGTACGCGGCCTCCATCCTAGAACCCTAACTTCTGTTTTTTTTGGTGTATATTATGTATTACATATATTATGCCAGTAGGTACTCGTATTAAAAAATATACCTTCCTTGAGTTTTTGGAGCATTCCATATTTATTAATTCAGTCACCTTACTACAACGAACCACAATTCTTGCAGTTACAGAATATAGTTCTAAGCCAGTGGTTCCTAACCCTTTCAATCTTGTCACCCCTATGATTTAGTTAGGGAAACTGTTTTTCACCCACCCCTTGTACATCGTACTACTGTTCCGCAGGGAATTCACACTCAAAGAGAGTTTCTGGTTCGCCCTCACGTCCTTCACCCCCCAAGGAGGGGGGGAGGCGCCCAAAGCCCTCTCAGGAAGAACGTTGGTAGCTGCTTACTGGTTGTTCGTAGTGCTCATGCTGGCCACGTTTACAGCCAATTTAGCAGCTTTTCTGACAGTTGAAAGGATGCAGGTAAGATTTAAATAAACGGTCTGCCCTCCTAGCATGGAAAACAAAACACGATATGATATAGCGATTTATCGACACCCAACTGTCAAAATATGAGATAAATAGCCGTCATCTTAAAGTTTTATCGACGCCACGGTCATGCTCGCTGTTTTAGTAAAAGTTAATATTTTGACAGTTGGGTGTAGATCAATCGCTATATAATATCATATCATATCGTGTTTTGTTGATCAAGCTAGGGCGGCTGGAATCCTTTGTTTTGTGAATTACCTTTATTTCACAAACAAAATCGCAAGATTCTTGTCAAGGTAATTAACTTCGTGAATGGAACTTGTGCTGATGGCCATCAGATTTTAAATTTTATTTGCTACTATTAGCAATCTAAAAAATATGCTAGCTTGCTTGCTTTCTGGGTTCAATTTTTTTGCGAGAAACGAAATCAATGTACATAATTTGAATTTAATGTGACAGCACATTATATATGGACTGATTTTAAAACTAACAATCGGTAGCAAAACGAAATTGCAATTTCAAAAATACTTCTTTGTCACATCACTGCGTTTTTAAAGATATATTATTTCTAACAGCCTTCATTCTTCTTCAGACACCAGTGTCATCTTTAGAACAGTTAGCCAGGCAATCTAGGATCAACTATACAGTGGTTGAAGGGTCTACCATTCACCAGTACTTCATAAACATGAAGTTTGCTGAAGACACCTTATACAGGTACTTAATATGTATAATAATAAATAAATAAATATTGGACAACATCACATACATTGCTCTGATCCTAAGGTAAGTAGCTGAAGCACTTATGTTATAGAAATCAGAAACTACGACGGTACCACAACACCAGGACCTGAGACAATATATAAAAGTTTGGTTTCTTCATTGACCCGACCGGGGATCGAACCCGGAACCTCAGAGGTGGCGACGCCAAGTCCAGCGTGCTCGTCTTTTCGGCTACGGAAGTCGTCTTTAATATTAAACCAATTTAATAATAATCGGATTACGCTAGTCGGGTCAACAAATACAGACATTCGATTCCCAGTGTGGTCAATGTAGGAAATGTTTTTTGACGTGATAACATCTTATAAATCAATGAAAGGCTGCACGCACGAAAAGTTGTCACGTTCCGCGTGCGAGAGAGAGCGCGGAACAAGCGATAGAGAGGCACGATCGGCCTAAGCGTTCAGCTTGTGACGCATCTATCTCTTCCACTCCATCGGCCGATGCGTCCGAGTAGCATCAATGTTTTTTTGTGACTTTATCACAGACAGCATTTACAGACAACAATTTTTTTATATAATCTACCTGAATGACGGATGAAATAGAATTTCATTTTCTTTACCCAGTCGTCATGTCTATTTAGTCAGAAATATGAATATTATTGAAATTTTAACTTTTGCAGAGTGTGGAAGGAGATAACCCTTAACGCAACTTCAGACCAAGCTCAGTACAGAGTATGGGACTACCCAATCAGAGAGCAGTATGGACACATACTCCTCGCTATCAACGCTTCAGGTAATTCCAGATCAGCAGGGCTAGCATGCGCGCATCGGTTATTTTATCGATAGACAAGACAAATTTCGTCTTCGACGATATTTGGGTCGTTCTTCGAGGCACGTTTTTTAAGCGGCATCACCTAAAAATAATGGAAATCGAAAAGTCAGCTAGCCACTTTTTTTTTCGGGTATACTTCCAATCCTCTCTTAACTGGGTCATTGATTATTATTCAATTATCTTTTTATTTAATATCATTAAAAAAATAAGATACCCCGATTCTTTGATTTTCGTGGAGTGTCCCAAACCCCGATCTGGTCTCTTATTAAATTATATATTTTAAACTAAACGGTACATGCTTACCAAAAAAAAAATACTAAGTCATAAGAAGTTGACAATTCTATGAAAAATTAGACCGTAGTTTTAAAAGAATTACATTATCTAAAAAAAATTAAAATGTGACTGTCCCGGGGTAGTTACTGATTTGCGTGGATCATTATAAATTTACTTGCAAAACCCTAATTTCGCGTCCGGATGTTGCCTCATCCTAATTCACGTAACAACTAGTCGCGCTCTGACGGCCTGGCAGAGTGCTTGTGTGATGACGCGTCGAGTGTCCGAAAAATTAAGGTAAGAACCTCGTTGCATGGGTATGGTTTCTCAAAAATTTGATTTGCGTGGTACAATTTTCTCCGGTGTCTGTAAATTTATTTATTGAATAAAATATCGCAGCGAACAAATATTAGGTTACGTAACCTATATTCAAAACACAGTTTATTTGCTTAAAAGGTTTATGTATATTTTAAGAATAAAGGATTTATTTTGATTTTCGTGGTCGTTATTTGCGTGGTTTACGTGGTAGTTTTGACCCACGCAAATCAATTATTGGCCATGCAAATGAAATAACTTTCGGGTTTTGTAATAGTATTGTATGATCATATTTTTAGTTTGAAATGTGAATCCGTTTAAATCACAATTAAAATGATGCAGTTGATGGGTTTCTAATTTTACGTACCTCATTATAGTAAAAATTGTGTCAGATTAGCTACCTATATTAATAAATTACGCTATATTAATAAATTTAGCTTTGCAGAGGCTTTTAACTCCGTCCTACTCCAGGGCAAAACGCCACAGGCTTGGCAGGGGGGCGTGGTGGTGCTGTTCTTCAAAAAGGGCGATAAGTCTTTGCTGAAGATTTACTGACCCATCACGCTTCTGAGTCATGTCTATAAGCTGTTTTCGATAGTCATTACGAACCGTCTCGCACGCAGGCTTGACGAATTCCAGCCTCCCGAACAAGCCGGTTTCCGTAAAGGCTACAGTACCGTCGATCACATCCACACGCTCAGGCAAGTTATACAAAAAACAGAAGAGTATAACCGGCCACTATGCCTGGCGTTCGTGGATTACGAAAAAGCCCTTGATTCGATCGAGACTTGGGCAGTGCTCCAATCTCTTCAGCGGTGCCAAACTGACTACCGGTACATCGAAGTGCTGAAGTCTTTGTACACAAACGCCACCATGTCAGTACGTCTCCAGGACGAGAGCTCGGAACCGATACAGCTGCAGCGAGGTGTAAGACAGGGAGACGTAATCTCCCCGAAACTATTCACCGCAGCGCTGGAGGACGCTTTCAAGCTCTTGGACGGGAGAGGACTTGGCATCAACATAAACGGCGAGTGCCTGACTCACCTTCGTTTTGCCGATGATATCGTGATCATGGCTGAGACCCTGGAGGATCTTGGAGCAATGCTCGATGACCTCAGTAGAGTCTCCCAACGAGTGGGTCTTAAAATGAACATGGAAAAGACGAAAATTATGTCTAACTCCCATGTCGCACCCACTCCTCTTATGGTCGCAGGCTCTACTCTGGAAGTTGTTGACCGCTATAATATTTACCTTGGACAAACAGTCCAGCTAGGTAAGTCCAACTTCCAGAAAGAGTTCAATCGTCGAATCCAACTCGGATGGGCAGCGTTCGGGAAGCTACGTAATATCTTCTCCTCACAAACACTACCGCAATGCCTCAAGACCAAGGTATGGAATCAATGTGTGTTGCCAGCGACGTTGCCACGTCTCAGATCCGTATGTCAATACGGATCTGAGACGTGGCCGCTAACGATGGGCCTCATAAGAAAGCTTAAGGTCACTCAAAAGGCGATGGAGGGAGCTATGCTCGGAGTTTCCCTTCGCGATCGAATCAGAAATGAGACGATCCGGAGGCGAACCAAAGTCACCGACGTAGCTCTCAGAACTGCAAACCTTGAGGTCCTTGAATGGCGGCTGCGGGCCGGAAGGCGTAGTGTTATTAGGCCCCCACAAGGTGGACCGCCGATCTGGTGAAGGTCGCGGGAAGCCGCTGGATGCGGGTGGCAGAAGACCGATCTTTGTTGAAATCCTTGGGGGAGGCCTATGTCTAGCAGTGGACGTCTTTCGGCTGATGGATGGATAGATGGATTAATAAATAATAAAATTGTAATGAATAATTTTTTAGACCAAAAATGCCTAAAACAAGAGAGAAAAAATTAGAAAGAAAGAAGTTATCCGTAAGAAGAAGAAGAGAGAGGCTTAAAAATAATGAAGAGTTGAAGGTCAAAAACCGGGTGAGATATTATAAACGTTAAAGTGTTATAGGTTTGTCATGTCTTTAACAAAGAATAAATAATGCCGATTGATTCCTATATAAATTTAGATAGAGGCTTTAAAAAAACGATTTCTGTGTTAGTTACTTACCTATTCTTCAACTGATAACATAATAACTTATTTTATATATGAAATAACTTTTAATAACTTGTCTAAGAAAGTTGAATTAAAAAAAAACATTTTCGTGGAGTGTTTTGTGATTTGCGTGGCCTCCAATTTTTTAACCTCGATTATCTTTGTAAGTATATCGCTCTATTATGTGCCACTTCCATAAAAATCATTACTTTTACGTATATTTTAAGATACAAAGGTCAAATTAAAAAATATATTAAATTTAAAAATTGCCACGCAAATCACCAAAGAATGCCTTGCTCGAAGAAGCACCCATTTGTCGTTTTACCTAATTACAGACGTCTCGAATCCTTTTTTTAAATATTTTCAGGGTCTCCCGTTCTTCGTTGCTACTTATTTTTACGTTATAACACGGCATTGCATGATATTTTGGTTTTTTCTTTGTCCGTCGAACGTCAAAAGTCGATAAAATGCCACGATAAAAATTTTTCGTGTTGCGCATTCTAGCCCTGCTGGTCGAGGTCACTTTGTTAGAATTCCGTACCCAAACGGTAAAACGCGACCCTATTAGTAAGACTGCACTGTCTGTCCGTCTGTCACCAGGCTGTATCTCGTGAACCGTGAGAGTTAGACAGCTGAAATTTTCAAAGATGATGTGTTTATGTTGCCGTTGCAACAAATACTAAAAATATAGTAAAATTAATATTTAGAACGCTTTTGAGTATGTCAAGTTGACAATTCCTACCATCCGTTAGCAAAACCAACTGTTTCTCGGATATAAGAACCGGGCTTAAAACACCTAAGGGATATAAGGCTTCCCCCACACTACCGTCTTTAGAGCGTCGACGTCGTGGCAGTGTCCAATCAGCGTTATGTAAAGGCCACTGCGCAAGCGTTGCGTCAAAACTGATTGGACGCTGCCAAGACGTCGACGCTCGAAAGACGCTAGTGTTAGCTTAAGGGATGATTAATATTAGACCGGGTCGTGTCCGGGCTTGAAAACTATGGGATTTGAAACGTTACATACATTTTGTATGAAGCAGTTTATATTACACAGTGCATGATCCGTGTCCCGTGCGGGCCCGGATGACGCTTGTCGGAAGGGATCCGCTCCGGCCCCACCCCGGCCTTGGCCCGGCCCGGTCTATTATAAATCATCCCTAAAAAGTTTTATTTTTATTTTTCAGGACCAGTGCCAGATGCTAAAACCGGGTTCGAGCAAGTAAACGAACACACAGACGCCGATTTCGCGTTTATACACGACTCCGCTGAAATAAAGTATGTTATACATAGAACCAACTGCATAAATGTCCCATAATCCACCAAATTATGACATAAACGTGGGCGATGACGGATGATATTGCACTTATTGGGTAAAACCCCAATTTAAACATTCTCTAACCCGGGGATTTAAGACTAGATTGGTGTAGCAACTCGTTGAACAGAAAGTTATTTATGTTTATTTACCTGGTAGGTCAGGTGAGATATTTACCCGAAAAAAGGGGAAGAAATTAAGTTAGCGTCGAAAAACGCTAGTGTAGGGGAGGCCTTATGTCCCCAATTGGGTAAATTCCCAAAGTATATCAAAACCTACTAAAAGCCACGATGTAAATGCTATGATCATTTTTCACATCTCAATCTTGACAACCGTCTAGTTTTTATAACTCAGGAGGAGACTCCCGTGATATAAACGAACAATTCTTTCTATTGGATCAACTCCCTAAAAATGAAATTCAACTGGTCCACCGTCCATACATTTTGGTCGAATGAATATTGATATTTTGTATGGAACAGCAGATTTTTTATGCAGTTAAGAGTTGGTCCAATAGAAGGAGTTGATCGGGAGTCTTATAAGAAGGTTTGGATGGTGATAAAAAATTCAACCTGTATCTCTCCAACTAGGTATGAAGTAACCCGCAACTGCAACTTAACGGAAGTAGGCGAAGTATTCGCAGAGCAACCCTATGCAATCGCCGTACAGCAAGGGTCTCGGCTGCAGGAACACCTGTCCAGGGCTCTGCTGGACTTGCAGAAGGAACGGTTTCTGGAGCAACTAGCTTCTAAGTAAGGAGTTCGGTAACCTTTTTGTAACAATAATCATCATCATCTCAGTCCACTGCTGGAAGTAAGTCTCCTTCAAAGAGCACGATCTCCTGCTTCAACCATCTTCTCTAGGTCAGCGATCCATCGAGCTGGGGGGCGTCCTACACTACGTTTGCTAAGGCGTGGTCTCCACTCGAGAAGCCGTTTACTCCACCCTTCATCGGTTCTGCGACAAATTAGGCCAGTGGCCACGACAGTGATGGCCAATTTAGAGTTGTGGTCAGTTATTGGAATCTTAGACTGCTGGAGCACCTGTCCAGGTCTCTGCTGGACTTGCAGAAGAAACATTTTCTGGAGCAGCTGGCTTCTAAAGAATGGAGTTCGATAAACCTTTTTGTAATGATAGTTTTGGCCAAATAATAGTAGTGGTGAGTTATCGGAGTCTTAGACTCCTAGGGCACCTGTCCAGGGCTCTGCTGGCCTTGCAGAAGGAACGGTTTCTGGAGCAGCTAGCTTTTAAGTAAGGAGTTTGGAAACCTTTTTGTAACAATCATCATCATCATTATCTCAGTCCACTGCTAGACGTAAGTCTCCCCCAAAGAGCGCTAAACAGCACGATCTCCCGCGTTTTCATCCATCCACTGCCAGCCATCTTCCGAAGGTCCTACACTACGTTTGCCTAGGCATAGTCTCCACTCGAGAACCCGTTTACTCCACCTTTCATCGGTTCTGCGACAAATGTGGCCAGCCCACTGCCACTTAAGCTTGCTACATTTTTTTTTATCCTCTACCTGATGATCTCGTACCTACGATATGAAACATACCTAAGGCCGTTTTCTGATTTGTCGGCGCAGCAGCGGCGCGTCATCAGCATGCTCGGTATACGCGGTACAGAAAGCTTACCGAGCGCCTATATTTTAATGGAGCGTTCCTGATTGGCTCGGTATGCGCGCGAGCGGCGCGGCACAGATTCCATACTTTCTGTACCGCGTATACCGAGCATGCTGATGTCGCGCCGCTGCAGCGCCGACAAATCAGAAAACTACCTAAGTTATACACCGTGAATTTTTAATTACCCGAGAAAATTAACTGACATACTCAGATATTGATATACATCGAATTTGGCGAATAAAAAAAAAGGAACGGCGTACGGCGTTGGCGTACGGAAGGAATAACCATGAATGAAAAAAAAATCATTCATAGTTATTCCGCGTATTACGCGACCAAATTAGGTGGATTTTGCTTCCGTTAATGTTGGAATGATAATGATTACTATTTGAATTAGCAGGACTTTAATGGTGCATATTTTTTAAGGAATGTTAGGGATGTTTTAAATAAATGTCTCATAAAAAAAAATTTTTTTTATTCGCCAAATTCGATGTATATCGATCGATATCTGAGTATGTTAGTTAATTTTCTCGGGTAATTAAAAATTCACGGTGTATATTTATTTTGCAGATATTGGAACGAGTCAGCGCGCCAGGCTTGCCCTGATGCAGACGAATCTGAAGGCATCACTTTAGAGAGTTTAGGTGAGCTTAGCAACTCTCTGTTATCAGCATTCATGTCAGATCATCAACGACGACCTCCGTAGCTGAGGCGAGCATGCCGGACTTGGCATCGCCAACCCTGAGGTTCCAGGTTCGATGCTCGGTCGGGTCAATGTAGAAAACGAACTTTTCTGTATTGTCTCGGGTCTGGGTTTTGTGGTACCGTCGTTGTTTCTGGTTTCTATAACACAAGTGCTTTAGCTGTCATTTGAATATGACTTATACCCCTTATTGGGGTGGGACGTGGGAACGGCTAATTGAAATTGAAATCATTTATTTCAGAAACAGTTTCCATACATTCTTAAACTAATACCAACTATAAAGAAATAAATGAAAGCCACAAACAACACTTACACAGTCCGATCCAATCCCAACTTCAAGTTCTCATAAAACTTAAAGCTAGGATTAGACCGGACATAGATAGATGCCCAGTAAGCGGTGACAGGGCTGTTTAAATTGGCCCTTTAGTTCTTCCTCGCTAAGAACCCTGAAAACTAGCTTTTCTTTAACTTTAAAAAACGCAAATAAATTATTTTCCAGGCGGAGTCTTTATAGCCACACTTTTCGGCCTCGGCTTAGCAATGATTACTTTGGCTTGGGAGGTATTTTACTATAAGCGCAAAGAGAGAAATAAAGTTCAAGAATTCGACGCGAAAATCGAAAAAGCAGCTTTCGTCGACACGAAAAAGAAGCTAGACAAAGTCGGCGTCAGATTTCGGAAGAAAAAGAAATCTGGTAAAGTTGGTAAGGTTGATGTGATTGGAAAACCTATTCCTAAGGGGGTGACAATTGGGGAGAGTTTTAAACCAGCTGCTGAGAAGATGGGGGTTTCGTATATTAACGTTTTTCCTAAAGGGGATTATAGACCATAGACTCACGGTTTTTAAAGTTTTAAGTTACCTACTTTAGTTTGGTTAGGCTTGGACTTTACCTAGCCGGAAACCGGTCGGGGGAAGTACGGTTTCAATCCATCGCTTAAGCAATAAGGTCGTTTTTTGAACGGATTCTTGCCGATTCTAACGGATCCGGCACCGCTTAGACCGAGAATTAGTATTTAGAACAGCACATAGACTATAAAAAAATGATTTGGGATTTTATATGTAATCTGTCTGTTTTACACTGTATATTTATATATGTAGGCGCAATTAAACGATATATTTAACAATAACTAAGTTTTTTATTTACAAATATACCTAAACAAGATATAAACATACACTAAGTCACTCTCATAACATAGTTCAATTATAATTAAAGATCTGTCAATCTACGAAATGAAAGAAATTTTTATTTGACGATTAATAATGTACCTTAATATTAAGATACTAAGGTTGAAATTATTAATTCCGTATTCCTAAGCTTACCGCGGCTTGCTAAAACCATTAACATTGCAATTTCAACCTTAGTGTCATAAGATTAGATAAGGGAGTAAGGGGGAGAATGACAATAACATCTGGTCAACCCCAAATGCCAACCTCACCTGCACGACCTGGACGTTCGTAGAAGAACCCAGGTACGGCGGCTCTTCAGCTGTCGTGGTGCTCCCTGCTGGATAACTGACGAGGCAATGACGACCGAGCTGTGGCGGGATAACCACTCACCTGCAACCGGGCAACCGGACAGAAGAGGCTTCAACGGCCTTGGGATCTAAATAATCTCTAAAATGACTGGCGCAGAAGGCAAAGGGAAACCACTGCGACTATATTCCCAAGAAAGTCACATGAGAGCACGAACAGATGGGACACGATTGCCCTGCGAACCGATTAGCGACCGGCGCCGCGCTGCGTCCGGGGCGCGCGGTGTGAAATTGGCTACCGGCCATGGCGGGGTAGGAGACCAGGCCCCCCACGGAAACTCTACTACTGGAAACGCTATCAAGCTAAGACGCCTTCAGACGATAGGAACATGGAATGTGCGCGGCTTAAACCAACCTGGAAAACTAACGATATTGGAAAGCGAAGTAGTTAGAGTCGGTGTCAATATCTGTGGCCTTAGCGAAACACACTGGAAAGGCAGCGGACATATATTGACAGACCGCCACGTCGTCTACTTTTCTGGCAATGACATCAGCAGCAGCAACGGCGTGGGCTTTTTATTACCTAGACATCAGAAAAACTGCGTGATGGGGTACGAACCGGTAAGCGATCGGATAATCAGCATTAAAATAAAGGCTTCACCAATTAATCTTAACATCATCCAAGTATACGCCCCCACCTCTACCGCAAGTGACGATGCAATTGAGAAGTTTTATTCTGAACTAGAATCAACAATAGCGAAGGTACCCAATAGAGAACTGTTGGTTATCCTAGGAGACATGAACGCTAAGATCGGAGAGAACGCTCATCAGCTAGGAAAATGCGCGGGGAAATTTGGGCTCGGGAAGAGGAACGATCGGGGTGAACGCTTAATTCAATTTGCCTCAGAGAACGATCTGCTGATTGTAAATAGCCTTTTCCAACACCACCCTCGAAGGCTGTACACATGGGTATCGCCCGATGGAAAAACCCGCAACCAAATAGATTACATCATGATTCGGTCGCGATGGAGATCATCTGTAACTAATGCCTGGAGCCGATTGCGGGTCTGACCACCAACTTTTGATCTCTAAACTAAAGCTCAAACTTAAAGCAGCCAGAACCATTAAAAAGCCGAGGAAGCTGGAGGTGAAGGATGTTCCGAAATTCCGATCGCTTGTTGAACAGAACTGGTTACGGTGGTCTGAAGCAGATCTGACTAACGAAACACCTGATGCACTGTGGAACCGAGCCAAAACACTCATTACTACATCTGTATTAGAAGCCGCGACACCAACTGCGACCCACAAAAGACAGCACTGGATGACTGATGACACCTTCAAACTTGTCGAAAAACGCAGAAAGATGAAATCGGCAGGAGGTGATATTAAGGATCTCAATAGGATGTCGGCACAGATACAACTGAGATGCAGACAAGACCATAACACCTACTTACGCAATATGTGTACCGACATTGAGGCACATGCTGACAGATACGAGTCAAGAGATTTATATCACAAGATTCGTCTTATCACGAAAACACTACTGTCTAAAACCTGGGCCATCGAAGACCACAATGGCCAAATGGTCACTGAACTCGACAAAATTGCAGAGGTTTGGAAGAACTACTGTCAGTCCTTGTTTCAAGATCCTCAGTCGAAGAATTTTAAACCTACGAGGCCTACGAGTGACACGCTGGAGCCAGATATACTGGAGTCAGAAATCAGAGCGGCTATTCAACACCTTAAAAATAGGAAAGCCACAGGTAGAGATGAGATCCCAATTGAAACCATAAGAGCATTGGGAGACTGTGGTGTTCATATCTTTCACATCATCTGCAACAAGATATGGCTCTCTGGCAAATGGCCCTCTGAGTGGGCTCATACAGTGTTCACTCCTCTTCATAAAAAGGGCTCCACAAAGAAGTGTAGCAACTTCCGACTTATTGCCCTAATAACACATGCCAGCAAAATAATGCTACACATAATAAACGAGCGACTAAAAGGGTATCTGTCGAAGGAGGTTGCGCCGGAGCAGGCCGGATTTGTAAAAGGGAAGGGAACCCGTGAACAGATTCTCATCGTTCGTCAAATCATTGAGAAGGCGCGAGAGTTCAACAAGCCGACATATATATGCTTTGTCGACTTCTCCAAAGCATTCGATTCGGTGAAGTGGCCAACGTTGTGGAAAACACTACTAGACATGGGCACACCACAACACCTCGTGCACCTGCTCAGGGAGCTGTACGAAGGAGGAACAGCCTCAGTGCGTATAGACGACCTTCAATCCCATAGTTTCCATGCAAGTGCGGGCGTGCGCCAAGGATGCATAATATCTCCCTTGCTCTTCAACATATACACCGAGCTTGTGATGCGAATCACTCTTGAAGACTGGACCGATGGCGTTGCGATTGGTGGATACAAAATCGCGAACTTGCGGTACGCAGATGATACCACCTTATTTGCGAGTAGTGCTGGCCTTATGGAGGAACTACTTTTCAAAATGGAGCGCGTGAGCCTTTTGTTTGGGTTAAAGATAAATCGGTCTAAGACCAAGATGATGATCGTGGATCGCGTCAACGACAACTCGCCCGAAGTGACACAGATTGCGAACTGCGACGTGGTCCAGACCTACATATACCTTGGAGCTTTAATTTCAAACAACGGCGGCTGCGTGGATGAAGTGAAGCGACGTATGGCCATAGCCAGAACTGCGATGGAGAAGCTGAGGAGAGTATGGAGGAATCGGAACATCACAAAAACCACCAAAGTAAGGCTCGTTCGAACATTGGTATTCCCCATCTTTCTTTACGCGGCAGAGACGTGGACAGTGCGCGAGTTGGAAAAAGGGAAGATAGATGCTCTGGAAATGTGGTGCTGGAGGAAGATGCTCGGAATATCATGGACGGAATTCCGTACCAACGTGTCCATCCTCCGAGAGCTGAAAATCACACAGCGTCTGTCGTCCTTAGTACAATCGCGCATACTGCAGTACTTTGGCCATATCTCAAGACGTGATAACGACTCCATTGAGCGGCTGGTTGTGCAGGGAAAAGTGGAGGGAACCAGATCGCGCGGCAGGTCACCGATGCGCTGGGCTGACCAAGTAAAGTCCGCAGTGGGAGGCCGCGTGTCTGACTGCGCCAGACAGTCTGCAAACCGAGAGAGGTGGCGGGTGATCGTGAAGAGAGCTGTGTCCGCCTCCACCACTAACACGGACGCCTCAACGTGACCACGACCGCTCTGCCAAGAGCGAAACGACAGAGAAGAAGAAGAAGAAGTCATAAGATTAAGGTAAATTATTAATCGTCACCTAAAAATTCCTTGCCGTGCCGTGCCGATAGTGTGCAGTCCCAAACACACGGCTTTATTAATAAAAATATTGACAAGACTTAAATTAATCCATGACTAAAAACCATCCAACAAAATATTTTTTGTCACTGTTAACGAGATATGTCAAATTTGACATTTCACGTTGTAAATCCAATCCATAGACTAAACTTGGTGTAAAAGTTATTACTAGAATAAAACAAGTTAATTAATTATGAGAGGCTATCCCAGATGACCTGCTTGCAAATTAACATCGCATCCACACAAAAGTCAAAAAGAAATACATATAACATTCAGAATCATAGACAAAATATACCTAGTGTTTTAGTAGTCTATGGTTTTTATTATAGCTGAATGTTTGGGTGTACAGCCAGCATTAAAAATATGCATGCACTTTTGACAAATTTCTAAATATGTAACACTTCACAAAAATGCTAATTAATTATGTGGTTGATGAAACGCTAAAATTGCATACATATTTTTAACGCTAACTGGGGACTTTACCCAAAATGACATTAAAACCAAATTCAAATGCGTTTATTCATAGTACAGTCAACAGCACATCGTTACAACAAACTATCAAATTTCCTCAATTAATAATAATCTCTATTGCTTGAAAATAAGGTTGAAAATTGATTGAAGAAATACAGTTTTAGATGCCATGACGTGCTGTTCTCTGTACATTTAGTTTAACTAAGGATCACGACAAACTTTTTTTCTTCGTCTATCAGGTAGATTATCAAAAAGTACTCGATACGTATTTTTTTATTTTTTCACATAATCAAAATATTACAGAGATATATCGAAGATAACACTTGAAAAAAATCATCGACCTCAGGTGGGACTCGAACCCACGTCCCATCGCATACCGGGCGAGTGCTTTGACCACTAAGCTACCGAGGACGTCACGTGACAAGATGAAATTCCTCAAGTGTTTTTTCTCGCTGTCAAAGCCAGCGTATTCGATGGGACGTGGGTTCGAGTCCCACCTGAGGTCGATGATTTTTTTCAAGTGTTATTTATCTTCAATTAAACCTTGCATGGAATTGCTAAAAACAAAAAAAAAAACGAGATATATCGATTTGAAATGTCGCATGACGTCACGCGTGTACAATTTTTACATAGTTGTGACGTCACGAGCAATCTCCCGAACTTTCACCCGCTTTTTTGAAATATTTTGGTTGATTGACAAAATAAAAATAAGAGTCAATTCTTTTTTGATAATCTAGCTGAACGACTAACGGTTAGTTCTTGTTTCACAATGTACCGATAAGTTCTGCATTAGTTCTGAATAAGCTATATTTATTTATTTATTTTATTTTATTTTGTAAAAGACACAAAACAGGATACAGTCATTACAAAACATTTTACATATGATATAACTTAAGTGCTAAACTGTAGCCCAAAACATGCGTCTATAGCTAGATTTTAATAATAATTGATACATAATTAACAAAAGAGAGGAGTGCCACCAAAAAGCAATTACCTATACAAAAAACAAACAAAAAGAGTGATCTATGACAGTATATGAGATTGTACAAGCTACATTAAGATCAAATTAATCTGCCCTTTGAAGATATTTAGATTAGAGTTTAGAATGTCTAATTCTTTACAGCCCTGCGACATATCATTATAAAGACGACACATGCGAACTATTGGATTGTAGAAAGATGTATTGTTACGGTATACTTGAAGTGAGAAAAATTTTGGATTACGGGTTCTGTAAATAGTGTTGAAATTGAGAAAAGAGAGCAAAGATGGGGAGTCTATTTTTGAATGTAATATTTTATGGAGGTATACTAAATCGCTACGTTGACGTCTTGTTTCAAGTGTAATCATGTTGAACTTTTGTAATCTTTCCGAGTATGTAGGTAATTTCCGGCGAAGCCCTTGTCGAATATATATATATATTTTACTTATCTGAAGGATAAACACGTATTTTGACACGATTTTCAAGCACTTTTTATCCACTACATATTTTTACCTTTTACATAACTTTATGTGTACAGTGTGAAATAGGGCCTAAATAAAATTTCATTTTCTTCACCCAGCCGTCATCCTTATTTATAAAAGTCTACCAAAATGTCCTAGCCGTTGGTTTCTCAACGAAATCAGTGCTATTATCCAAGAATCTCTTCCCGAAAGACACTTTAAAGTGGTCCAGGTTCAGATATTCCCCGTCATCGATTTCTCTGATGAGTCTCTTCACTTTATCTTTAGACATGTCAACGTAGCAAGCGGCTAACTTCATTTCTAGCTCAGCATTGCGAAGCCCTATGCAATAGGATCTGTTGGAGAATTTTTAAAACAAGTTATTCATAGGTTTACATTGCAAAGTAGTGCCTTTGATTATACTGGGTGTACAAGAGAATAGGACACTCCTTACAACCACGTGATCAGCTGGTCATAGACAACCACTTTATCTATGGGAGCAACATCGAAATCGATAAAAAAAAATCAGCTTCCCTATACAAACTTACTCGCATTCCTCGATGATAATGTATGGAGCATCTGAAAATAAAATCACGATTTCGATGTTGGTCCCATAGGAAAAGTTGTTGTATATGACCAGCTGATCACGTGGTTTTATGGAGTGTCCCATTCTTTTGTACCCCCTGTATACATGTCTAGATTCCCTTTTCGAGTGTCATAAACGAGAAAAAATATATAAGCTAAAAGTTGGCGCCAAAGTTTGTTTCGCCCGCTCAGTGGCGCGCGTTACCATAGCAGCCCATAATTGTTACCATAGTAACCATAGTTGATACACACTCAAATCTGGCCTGTTCTTTTAGTGACGATTGCAGCACCACACTATCTAGACATGTTTATAATCAAAGAGAAGTGCTAAAATTTAAAAATAGGATCTAGAGGTGCACTGCTTGAGGTATTTGTCGGCAATTCGAACCTTTAGTATGCGCGGGCGCTCCTGCTGGTAGAAATGTACCTTACATCGAAAAGGCTAAGGTTTGTTTTCGCGCGCCATTGTGACCATTATTGCATTGAACATTGCAGTTCTAGGTTGCACAGAGATAGTGCGTGTGTATTTTTTAAGAATAATACAAGATTATTCACGCTTGTTGTTTGTTTGTTTGTTTTAGCTGGGAGGTTTCCGCACTTAGCCCCTTGATTGGGCCATTGTGCGTGCTACATCATTTCCCTTTACTCCAACCAGCCCAGGTCCTCCCAGAAGGTCAGCAGCCTTTTAAGGCTCCTTAAGGCTTCCGGGAGAGATCCGGGTGATTGGAGAAGATTATCCACGCATACCATCTATTAACAGCGGTAATAAAAAATGAGTTTGTTTTTACGTAGATCGATTTAGTTACTGATTCTGAGTGGTCCCTGAAAAGTTATCATCATCTTGAAATGTAACCCTGTATATGAATATTATGTTAACATTGGGTATACAGGGTTTACAAGAGAATGTGACAACATCGAAATCGTGATTATATTTTCAGATGCTCCATACATTATCATCGAGGTATGCGTGTAAGTTTGTATGGAGAAGCTGAAAATAAATTATCGATTTCGATGTTGCTCCCATAGAAAAAGTTGTTGTATATAACCAGCTGACCACGCGGTTTTAAGGAGTGTCCCATTCTCTTGTACACCCTGTATACAAAAATTACTAGTTTAAAGTCAATTATAGATACTGGTACGTTATTACCTGGATGCTCTCGCTAGAACTGCTGTCATGGCCAGAATTTCCGTGGCTGCTTCAGCTAATCTGTTCAGCTCTCTGTAACAACAATATCAAATCAAATCAAATCAAAATCAAAAACACTTTATTGAGCCATCCGTTAATACAACATAAAAATGTGTACAGGACTCGATTTACAAATAGTAGCTTATTTTTACTAAAACTTACTATAATTTAAGCTTTCTATAATAGGGATGTTGACCCCATTCATAAATAATTCTAAGGCATCATTTATTAAAACAGGCACTTTATTTTAGGTCTAATAACTCAGTATAATTTCATTTATGAGACAAACTGATTTTTGATTACTTTAAAATCGTAAAAAAGTAAGGCAGTTGAGTTTATCGGATAGTGACGTCATAATCCGATATCGCCATACAAATTATAAGGTAGATAATATTTTTTTATTCCAGATTTTTTCTTAAAGATATGCGATATTGTGTGTATGTCGAGGTATATTGTCGATTTATTTTATTTTATTCAATCAAGACGCAGAACAGGTTACAGTTTTTTTTAACAACACATATTTTAAAAATATGAAAATACGGACTAAATATAACCTTAATATAATTATGCATTCTATAGGTTCCACATTACATAGTCAATATATATTTTTTTATTTAAATTCTTATAGGTCATAACAATGTGTGTAATACAAGCTATTAAGGCAAAAATAAAGTGCGAAATTATACAGAACGGAACGTTATTTAAAAAAACAAATGATACGACATAATATGATACAGATGAATGAGCGGTGGCCAAAATAGTAACTAACATTTTCAGTACTGCTATAAGTGTTCGGTGGAGACAAGTAGCGCCACCCTCCAGCGTTTTTTTTATTTGACGAAAATTATACTCAAAACGGAATTTGGGTAAATGTCGATTCTCTCTGCCAGCCGCTTCAGCGTAGGCTGTAGGTGCCCGATGAAGATGATGCCCGCCGAGGTACATGGGACTCATTACTTCAATAGCCCTTAGTGTCTGAAATGACCCCGTGTCTAAAATGACCCCGAGTGTCTTAAAGGACAAGATATAAAATGTGGTAATAGTGTTAAGTTCTTGGGCCTTATTATTGACATCAAATTCACGTGGAAAGAACAAATTGAAAAAGAGGTTCAAAAAATTAATAGGCAAATAAAAAGACGGCTATTACAGCCTACTTTGCCCATGTTGAATCCATAATAAGATACGGCCTGGTCTGCTGGGGAAATAGCACTAACATAAATGATGTTTTTGTTGCCCAGAAAAGATGTGTTCGAGCAATAAGCAACATCGCACCTAACGTCTCCTGCAAACCATTTTTTAAGCAATTAAACATACTTCCACTTCCATGTATATATATATTGGAAATGGGAAAGTTTGTAAAACAAAACAAACGCCTATTTCAAGAAAGACAGGACACAAACTTAACTAAAATACGTTTGAGATACCCTAATAAACTAACTCTCACCACTCTGCCCAAAACAAAAAGGTTTAATAAAAATGGATACGTAATGGACATGAAAATATTTAATAAAATACCTGAAGAAATGAAGCAACTCCCATTTAATAGGTTTAATAACGCACTAAGAGCATGGCTAATGGAACACAGATTCTACTCAATCAACGACTTTTTTAAACATAAAACATATTAATTTAATTAAGACGAATATATGTATGAAATGAATGATAATATGTACATTTAATAATAATAATAATGAACCAATTTATATTGTAATAATAGCACATTTTAAGTATACTAATTATTTGCATGTTATGAATCTGCATAACTAAATAGGCATAAGAACCTTACTGTTAATTAACCATCCACATTTTTTTGTAAACACTCTATTTAAAAGCAAATAAAGAATTTGATTTGATTGATTTGATTTTATAAATGACCACATGGTTCTTAAACGACCCCAAGTGTCTAAAATGACCCCAAGTGAGTAATATGACCCTCAGTGTTTTAAATACCCCAAGTGTCTTAAATTGCCTAGTGTTTAAAATGACCCCAAGTGTCTTAAATTGCCCAAAGTGTATTAAATAACCCCAAGTGTCTTAAATTGCCTAAAGTGTCTTAAATGACCCCAAGTGTCTAAAATGACCCCAAGTGAAAAATGACCCTAAGGGTCTAAAATAACCCATTGTCTTAAATGACCCGAAGTGTCTCACGTGAAGGCAGTCCCAACTTCGACCCCGTGCCCACCCAGCAGTCTCGCAGGCGTATCTCATCCGCAGCACGCACTACTCCAGCTGCTCAGCCGGCTGCTTCAGCGTCAGATGCAGGTGCGCGATACGTACCGTCGAGGTGCAGGGGTTTTTTTACTTAAATAGCCCCGCGTGTCTTAAATGACCCCGTCTTAAATTGCCCAGTGTCTTAAATGACCCCAAGTGTCTCAGATTGCCCAAAGTTTCTTAAATGACCCCAAATTCTTTAATTGCCCAAAGTGTCTTAAATGAGCCCAAGTGTCGTAATTGCCCAAAGTGTCTTAAATTACCCTAAGTGACTAAAATGACCCCAAGTGTCTAAATGACTCGAAGTGTCTAAAAATGCATGTAAGTGTCTCACGTGAAGGCAGTCCCAACTTCGACTCCGTGTCTGCTCAGCAGAGTCTCGCAGGCGTATCTCATCCGCAGCACGCAGTACTCCAGCTGCTCAGCCGGCTGCTTCAGCGTCGGATGCAGGTGTTCGATTAGGTATAGAGACAGATTTGGGTCGTCTTTCTCCTAAAAAAAAGGGTTCATAATAAGACAATGGACTCATCTTTAAAATTACTTACTTAAAAAAAAAATCATCGACCCACCTGAGGTCGATGATATTTTTCAAGTGTTATTTATCTTCAATTAAACCTTGCATGGAATTGCTAAAAACAAAAATTTACAATGTTTAAGCATTTCTGATCTTAACCAATAGTCAAATATTTGTAAAAATATTTCTATAGGGTGTTGACGGTAGTATACTACTCAGCTATACATATAGCTACAACATTGATCAGAATACGCTGGCTTTGACAGCGAGAAAAAACACTTGAGAAATTACTTAATTTGTTCTTTTTGATAGTTCGTTTTTGAATTCATTATTTGCAAGGTGCAATATAACAAAAGAAATATATAAAATTAATCACAGCTTTTATCCGTCGAAAATGGAATCAGCATTCATAAAGCCAAAATGTTAGAAAATGACCACGCTATTCGCCTTTTTTTTTTGTTCCATACTATCGGGGCAGTGGGCAGGGCACATAGCACGAAGCACTGACGGCCGATGGGGCAGAAAGGTTCTGGAATGGAGGCCGCGTACCGGCAAGCACAGCGTGGGACTTACACCCACAGGGTGAACAGGTGACTTGGTAAAGGTTGCAGGAAGCCCCTGGATGCAGATCGCTTCCAACCGGCCAATCTGGAAGTCACTGGGGGAGGCCTATGTTCAGCAGTGGACGTCCTGTGGCTGAAATGATGATGATGATCATCAGGGCACCTGTATGTATACTTTGGGGGAGGCTTACGACCAGCAGTGGACTACACTGCAATAGGATGACACGATGATGATGGCACGTACTAATTTATTTTTCTGGACTGCAAGACATTTTTGGCAAATTTCACTGGTATATAGGTATTTTGAAGCAATGATGTAAAAGAATTAAAATTTAAAACAGAAATTAAGAGATCACCTGTTTCCTGTTAGCAATGACTTTCTTGAATATGAATGTCGGGTGAAATAGTGGATTTCTCATTTGCTTTATCTCTTCTGACATCATTTTGCCAGCGTGGTGGATTCCATTCAGTGCTGAAACAAAAAATTAACTGCTAAAGGCCCGTTTTCACATATACTCCGTATTTACGTTACCCGTTTTAACGGATACGACAAAAAGTATGCTTTGTTCACACATAGGCACCGTATAACGTTCAACTTTTCCGTCGTTACTGGATACGATGTTCACACACACCACACCGTTCTAGCCTCACCGTCATAGTAGAATCAAAGAAAGTAGGCCGTCTTCATACATACGTACCGAGCGCGGTTTGTTTGTGAGCGCGCCCGTCCTTATGCGTCGTCGCACGCACACATTGACAAAATTTATCGGTGATAAAGGTGCGCCAGTCGTGCGTGGCTACGCGCCGCGCCCACTCCACCTTTGCGCTGGCGTTCGTAATTTCATATTTTAACTTCATATTTTATGTTAAAAAATCGCGAATTTTCTACAGAAAAAAATATTTGTATTGGCTGTGATTTGAGGTTATAGTAAAAATATTCCATTTTTGTATTTTAAAAATAATTGCTGAGCGGGGGCCTTTTTGACACATATTGCTTTTTATTAAATGTTTTTTTCCTTTTGTATTCTGTGTGTCAAATAAATCTTTTTCTATTCTATTCTAAATAATAATTTAGAAAAGTGTAGGTAAATGAATAAGTAAAAAAAAGTTTATTGCAAATAATACAATTTCATAATTATTTTATTTGAATCAACAAAATAAAACACATACCTACAGGGGAAAATTGTTTTGTTTAAAGATTGACTATGCATTTTTCACGATTGTATAAACTATAGGCGACAGCCCTACCTGTTTAGGCTATTATCTCTCGTTCGTCGCTCGAATTGGCCTACTTCTTTGATACTACCTACTTTCCCCGCATACAGTATGTTAACCGATAAAGTTGTACGGATACATGACGGATACGTATTCCGTTCATCCAGTATTCGATGACAAAACGGAATGTCATAATTTAACGGATCGATATTTTTTACTGTATACAGAATACTTAAAAAATGTACTTTCTCTCTGCTCGAATCCTCTGAACGTTATGTACTGTTTCTGTCGTTGCTCCGTAAACCTTCATAATAAATCCAACTAAATTGCTGAAATCCTGGTTCTTATTTGCCTATACTGGATGACTTTTTTTACCGTCCGGAAAAAATAACTGTGTATTCTGTACCTAAAACTATATGATATTATGTGTGTCTTTACAAAATACAACTGATTTTATAAATTTTGGAATGTCCAAAAAAATGCATAAACATAGAACACATCAGTGAATATGCGTTTGAGTTTTGGTCGTTTTCATATTTTAATTATTATTTTACCAATATTCTTTTTTTAACGTTCAGTTAGTCAAAATTAACTTAGAATTAGATAGTTATAAGCAGGGGCGTGCAGTGCATATAGGCAATAAGGCAGTGCCTACCTGATAAATAAAATGAGGTAGGCAGTAGGTACTTACAAATGTGTAATATTGATAAAAAATAGTGTTTTTTTTTCAAGTATTGAAAATCTTAGATAAACCTAGCATGGTAATTGCTAAAAAACAAACAATTTTATAGTGATTTTCATCAACAAAACACATTAGTAAGTATCTACTGCCTACTTCGAAATAAAACCAATGCCCGCCACTGGTTATAAGGATAAATATTTGATAAAAATAAAATAAAAAATTAAACTTTTTTTAAAATATCATGTTATCATCACCTATATCGTTTACCTATCTCACACGTTTATTTTCTTGACGGTAAAAAAAGTCATCCAGTATAATCCATCATTCGGTATGTAAAGAAAAATATAACGCATGACCTATAGGTTGACTGGCAGATAATGCTTCTAGCATTAACTTCACCTATTGTACATTTCTTTTTAAGTTTGTACAATTAAGTTTTAAATAAAAATAATAATAATAAGGTGTTTCAAAAATACCTGCTGCGGCTGCTATTAGTCAAAGTATTACTTATACACGGTGTAGATTTCAACTTGAGCAGTACTTACAGAGGTTACACATTCACATATTCATTTAATCACTTTCATAATGTAACATTAGTCCACAATACAGGTACAAAAGATGTTCATTTTGTCACAGAATGACCTTCTAAGGCATTCGTGATTTTTTGATACTAAACAATTTAAATTAACATTTTTAACATAATTAATTCGAATTTCATTTATAAATTTTAATCATACAATACTAATATTAAAAATAATCACAAATTAAGTATTCTATACTTAATACTGAATCACGAGAAAATGTGATTAAAAAATAATAATTTTAAATTAAATTGTCACAATTTGAGAAGGCTCCTTCTTGATTTGCGAATAGTATATGCGCGCGGTTGCTTTGCTACTCGTGCAGTGCAAACGTATCGCAGTATCTTACGCCACGGTACAGTAAGGGTTTAAAAAAATATTAGCTTAAATTTTATTAATTGGTTCTTAAATAAGAACCACGATGTGTTTTGTAAGTGATCATACATCTTTTTAGTGAATACTGCTCGGATTGAAATCTACACCCTGTATAGATTACGATGATAAAGAAATTTCATGACCAGGACATGATTTATTTTTAGGGTTCCGTACCCAAAGGGTAAAACGGGACCCTATTATAGGGCTCCGCTGTCTGTCTTTCACCAGGCTGTATCTCATCTCATGAACCGTGATAGTTAGAGAGTTGAAATTTTCACAGATGATGTATTTCTGTTGCCGCTATAACAACAAATGCTAAAAAACGGAATACAATAATAATTCAAGGGGACACCCATACAACAAACGTGATTTATTGGCCGTTTTTATAAAAAAATAGTACGAAACCCTTCGTGCGCGAGTGCAAATCGCACTTAGCCGGATTTTTATTTTAAAAATTATTTAAAAAACTAAAGATTCGTACCGTTTCGCTACAGAGTGATTTCCACTTGTCAATGGCCCTAGATACAGAAAAAATTGAGTCTTACCAATAAACATATTGATGCTGTCCAGGCTGTCTCCCCTCGCTGCCAGGTTCCGCATGTCATCTAGTATCTGTTTGCATTCGATCTCTTTCTCCAACGCCGGTATTGCCAGGAGCCGAAGCATGGACGAGAGGCCGTGGTTAGCCATGAAGTTTCTGAATAGAATAGAAATCGTTTATTTGCTAAAAAACACGGTAAAAGATTATTACAATTATGTTAATGTTCTCATGTTTTGCCACTTAAAAGTAGCATGCAAACATTAAGTTAGTTACAGAATAAATGTCTATTTTATTATGGATTAGGTACTATGTCAATAATATGAACTATGTCAGTAAATTATGTCATTATATTTAAGGGAGAAAAAATCTTTCAGCTCATAAAAACTTTGCTCATTAAGCCATCTATAGAGCCTACTTTTAAATGGATCAATAGCGAGCATTTTTAATTCATTGGGTAGCTTATTATAAATACGAACACACATACACAAGCTACTCTTCCCGTATTTACTAGACCGTGGTATATCTGGGATTATGAGTCGTTGGGGGCATCTAAGTCTCAGATTTCCAGACCTTTTAAAGAGTTCTGGATATTTGTGGACGAATACAGAAACCTCCTGTATGTAAAGCGACGCGAGTGGCAGTAAACCGAGCTTTTTGAACAAAGGCCTACATGACTCATCGGGGGCAATTCCGCAGATAGCTCGAATGCATTTCTTATGGGCAATAAATACCCTGTTTTTAAGTGCACTATTGCCCCATAGTATTATGCCGTAACGTAAAACGGATTCTATATAGGCATGATAGGACATAATTGCTGTTTTTAGATGAGAATTGACATAAATGTTTCGACACCTTATAAGCCGAATTTCGCTAAAAGCACTGTCCATGTCAGTGCAAATCCGACCAAATACACCGTGAATTTTTAATTACCCGAGAAAATGAACTAACATACTCAGATATCGATATACATCGAATTTGGCTAATAAAAAAAACGGAACGGCGTACGGCGTTCGCGTACGGAAGGAATAACTATGAATAAAACCAATTTCATTCATAGTTATTCCTTTCGTACGCCAATATTACGCGACCAAATTAGGTGGATTTTGGTTCCGTTAATGTTGGAATGACAATGATTACTATTTGAATTAGCAGGACTTTTATGGTGCATATTTTTAAGGAATGTTAGGGACCTTTAAATAAATTTCTCATAAAAAGTTTTTTTTTTATTCGCCAAATTCGATGTATATCGATATCTGAGTATGTTAGTTAATTTTCTCGGGTAATTAAAAATTGACGGTGTATAATAGTCACAAAATATTATTAGGGTTATAGGGTTTTTACCCGACTGCCAAACGAGGGTTATTACCTACCTACTGTATTTATATGGATTCGTGCTAATTATGCTTGAGTTAGTTAGTGTCTAAAATTCTAAGCGCAAGTAAATAGTTATTAAGAAAAGGAGTGTTGCTCCCATAGAAGAGTAAAAAGTAGTAGTAATAAGCATTATGATCATGAGACGTATTTTTGAATCATGCGAATTCCAATTCGAATACGAAATGGCAAGATTCGCATGCGAATGACTAAAATCGCTATTTTTGAAAATTCATTCTGTGAATTCTGCAACGAGTGGTCCGACCCACTCGTATTTCGATTCTACTAGTAGAAAGTTTAGAAGTATGACTTTGACAAGTAAACATATGGTTCACAGATTAAAAACTTTTTTTTTCGTTCCGTTCCATGCGATTCATTGCCGGTTTTTAAAATCAATAAGTTTTTGCATTCCGATTTAAAATATTTTCTGCGTGAAACGAAAATAGTTACAGAATTTTACCATAATAGGAACACAGAATTCGAGTGATTCAAAAATGCGTAAAATCGGGAGTGATAGAAATAGAATTCGCACACGAATCGTATTCGTGTTCGAATTCAAGATTCATTTCGAATGCTTCAAAAATACGTCTCCTGGTCTGTTTAAGGAGTGTCCTATTCTGTTGTACACCACCCGAGTTTTTTTGTATGCCTATACAGGGTCATTTGAAGTAGCTGACATCATAAACAACAACATTAGTTCAACAAGTTCTATCATAACTCAATACATTAATTAAAAATGTTTTTTTAAGCTTTTATTGTACTTTTAAAATTTTTGTTTTTAGCAATTACCATGCTAGGTTAATCTAAGATTTTTAATACTTGAAAAAAATCGTCCGCCTCAGGTGGGACCCGAACCCACGTCCATCGCATACCGGGCGAGTGCTTTGACCACTAAGCTACCGAGACGTTAGTCAACTCGACGAAATCTTTCAAGTGGTTCTCACTGTCAAAGCCAGCGTATTTTCTAATCAATGTTGCGGTATATACTACTACCGTCAACACCCGATAGAAATATTTTTACAAATATTTAACTATTGGTAAAGATCAGAAAAGCTTAAACAATTTGAATTTTTGTTTTTAGCAATTACCATGCTAGGTTAATCTAAGATTTTTAATACTTGAAAAAAAAATTATTGTACTGTCGTACCATTTGTAAGTCTATGTTAGGCGACGCGTGCGCGCGACGCTCGCGCCCTGCCCTCACTACGACCGATGTGAAGCGCACAGAGATAATAACATTCAGACATAAAATTATATAAGGTCCGATTTTATTAGTGTTCATCCTGTTAACCTGTGACTATATAGGTGAAAAGCAATCGTAAAAACCAACTTTCAAATGTCTATCAAAAACTAAAAAAGTTAAAAATAAATTAAAAAATAACAACATCGACTTCATATTGCATAAACTGGTGCTATCTTCAACTCTTTCTCGCTCTGTACAAGGGGAAGGAATAAGACGGATGATCAGATGGTTAAACGTAGCAAAGATAGGACGAGTTTATGCAATATGAAGTCAATGTTGTTGATTTTTAACTATTTTATTTTTTATGGTACACATTTGAAAGTTGGTTTTTACGATTGCTTTTCACCTATATAGTCACAGGTTAACAGGATGAACACTAATAAAATCGGACCTTATATTGATATTTATTTTTGTATGAAAGTAAAATATGTTAAATTATCTAAAGTCGTAGAACGAATGTTGCTGTGTATGATGTTAGCTATCTAGTCATGCGAGGTTGTTATTTTTTTTCAAATAACCCTGTATACGTCCCACTGCAGGGCACAGGCCTCACCTCAACTATGAGATGGTTTGGGCCATACTCCACCACGCGGGCCCAGTGCACCGCGGTGGAGGGGTGTTAAGGTCTCACTGGCCACCAGGTCATCTGTCCTTGTGGGTTGGACGTCACTGTTCTTGCCGGTACGTGGCCTCTATTATAGAACTATATGTTCAATCAATATGCCCTCTAAGCCTTGTACCAGCACATAGCCATCTCCAGTTCAGCATCAGGCTCCTCATACCCGTCCATAAAACCAGCAGGGAAGTACTCGCTGCTTTCACTCTAGGAGCGACAACTGCTGAACATAGGCCTCCCCCAGTGACTTCTAGAAAGTGTCGCCGCTCGATAATCCAGTATCGATTAAAATCTAAACTATGTATAAGCTTATACTCGTTCGTACAATCTAATCGTATCGATAAAACCAATTATACATTATCATCGAAGTATGCGAGTAAGTTTGTATAGAGCAACAAAAAAAATCTCTATTTCGATGTTGCTACTATAGAAAAAGTTGTTGAATACGATCAGCTGATCTTGGTGAACTGGGTTTTAAGGAGGGTCCTATTCTCTTGTACACCCTGTATACAGAATAAAGATAGTTTAGATAGTTATGAACAATCAACAGTCATATTTCCCCACTTAATAACAATTTCTATAACCCGACGTTGGTGAAATGATCGGACCGTTCTTGAACGGGCACGCACGATATTATAATACGCCATAAAAAAATCAATCTCTATTGCTTGCAAAATTAAGGTAGGGTAGGTTAACCTGCCATTGCTATGATTGCTTGTTAATAATACCTGCACATAGCCATCTCCAGTTCAGCGTCAGGCTCCTCGTAACTATCCATAAGACCAGCAGTGAAGTACTCGCTGCTTTCGCTCGCGTATAGATCTAGGAGCGCGTCGCCGATTGTGGCTCTGATCGTGGACAGCTCTGATAGGGGCTTGCCTGGGTACAAATATAGAGGAAAAGACGTATAAATGATATTATTTTTCTTTTTTATGCTAGCCACTTCCCATTGTTTGGGGTCGGCTCTCCTCTTTAAATCATATTCGTTTATATTTTATTTGTAAAAAACTTTATTTTGTGTCAAATTAAATATCTACAACAATAACAAAAAATAACTGTTTCTAAAGTATGACCTTTGTGTCATAAATTACCTAAGGTTTTAAAGTTACCAAATGTGTTTGTGGCAGTCGAATTTCGAGGTCCCTGTTCCTCTACAGCGACACAAACCTGAAAAAGACCTGGGTCTATGACGAATAGTGTCATTAAAAATACGTTTATCGATATTTGGTGACCCATGCATGTGTTAAATTAACCCAAACCGCTTGCAAAGTACATGTGACTAATATGTCTAATGGTCGTAGCACACATATCAACTCGGAAAGGGATCGTCACCGGATCGCCTCACCGTCAACCAAGCGTCAACCTAACGTAAGCGCGTTACCAACCGACCAGCAGCTCCGAGTCGACTCGGCTACGGCTAGGCGACGCCGCGCTTACGGCCGCAACAAGACTGGAAGTTGCCTATGACAGCAGTTCGCCGACTATGAAACGGAAAGTCGAAGGATAGCGTACGGTGACACGTAAGCGCGGGTACGGCAAGTCGTCCACGCACTGTACCGCGGTTCGTGAGCTTGTCTCGAGGCGAGGCGATTACGTTACGATTTCGATAAGTGTGCTTTACAGTAGGGAGTTTCATACAACGAATACTGAAATGCAAAGGTTGATACGTTTACGAGTTGATATGTGTGCTACGACCTTTCATCGCCCCAAGGGTCTAAAATTTCCCCAAAGTTCCTAAAATTGTCGAAAACCCTTCCTCTTAAGCTCGCGTCGCGCACATATATGTGCGCGGGCCATTGTTATATCAATTGTTGTCTTATTTTTCGAGCATACAGGTTAAGTTATTATAACTTTTGTCTCTAAAATGAGTAAATATAACCTGAGGTAATCTAATTTCGAGGTCCCTATTCCTGTATACCAGTGTTCCTCAACATGGGGTCCCCATAGACAAATGAAGCTTATTATTATGTCTAAGGGTTTTTTAGGGGTCCGCAGCTTATATTTATATATGGTATTCTAACCCACACTGCACTTGCCTGTACGTGGAATCCATTCCAGAACCTTTCTGCCCCATCGGCCGTCAGTTCTACGTGCTATGTGCCCCACCCACTGCCACTTTAGCTTGCTAATTCGGCTATGTCGTATGCGTGGGACGTCCACCCAAAAGGAGAACAGACGACCTGGTAAAGGTTGCAGGAAGCCGCTGGATGCAGGTCGCTTCCGACCTGCCGATCTAGAAGTTACTGGGGGAGGCCTATGTTCAGCAGTGGACGTCCGCCGGCTGAGATGATGATGACGACGATACTAACTGGGTTAGTATCATCATCCTGGGTATGAACCCAGGGCTTTTTTAGTTTTTGTTACGTCAACGTAGTCTATGCAAGTTTGTACCGCCCTCTTCAAGGCATCCCAGCAGAACGTGGCTGCATACAACCTTGACGTGCTTAAATAAATAAATAAATAAATAAATATCGGACAACATCACATACATTGCTCTGATCCTAAGGCAAGTTGCTAAAGCACTTGTGTTATAGAAATCAGAAACAACGACGGTACCACAACACTGACCCGAGACAATATAGAAAAGTTCGTTTTTCTACATTGACCCGACCGGGGATCGAACCCGGAACCTCAGAGATGGCGGCGCCATTCAAAGTCCGGCATGCTCGAATCTCGGCCACGGAGGTCGTCAAAATGCTTAATGTCTGTGCTAGGGCCTACGACAGGGCCTACGGCTTGTACAGTCACAACACAAGCAATGAACTTTGTAACTTATTCCGTTTATACAAGGGCCAATGAATATGTATACTCTGGAAGTCTGGACTGCACTGTACTCTTAATACCAGTGTAGACTCTCAAATTTATTAGTACGTCCAAATTGACCCGTTGTGCCCGTAAAGCGATATGTGAACAAAGTATGTCTAAATTTACCCTAATGCTGGGGCTTCACCTGCGTGACGCCTAACGTTCAAATAAAGGCATGATTAGCGGTAACTAAATTAAAGCATTAATCTACGCGCTAAGTGCGTGGCCACACTTATTAGACGTTTGATTCTAGCGTCTAGCGACTTAGTTAGCGTGTGATCTGTTAGTGTGTCTTTAAAATAAAATAAAACGCTTCCAAGAACTTAATACTTTTCTTATTTTGTCTACTTCATCCTAACTTAATAACTATGCACTTAAACATTTATTTCACAAAGAGTTTTTGACTGTGACCGTGTTTTAACATGTTTAGTGTAGTAGGTGTAGCCACAACAACGCACTAAACGCCCGCTTAATCCCTTTGATGTGTCAAAAGTTACCGCCGTCCGAGCTATCGCCTAACGTCTAATGGTATTGAAGCAAATTAGCGCACAAAGACCGGCCACACCTGCGTATTACGTCAAATAGAGCACTAATTAACGACATTAGACGCAGGTGAAGCCCCAGCATAAGGAACTAAAAATTAATCCATACCGATTGTAAAGTAATATTTGACCTTAGATTTAAAAAAAAAGTAAAGTATGCCTATATACGTCCCACTGCAGGGCACAGGCCTCACCTCAACTATGAGGTGGTTTGGGCCATACTCCACCACGCGGGCCCGGTGCGGTGCGGAGGAGGGGTGTTGTAAGGCCAGTGACTAAACCTTACTGTCAGATGTAAGCAAGCCGCCTTAAGGCCTCTGACTAGGCTTCACGACCAATATCAAGCTATATTGGCCGGGACCAACTTTTAACGTGCCTTCCGAAGCACGGAGATGCTCGTGATAGATGTCACTAAATATGGTCGGAATGGTCACCCATCCACTCACTACCGCGGCGTTGGTTGCTTAACTTTAATAATCGATACCAAAGCGCTGCCGCCACTGAGCTACGAGCACCTCCTTTGTCTCCAACCTTTGATTTAAATGACTTAATATACATACATACCTAAGGTAATCGTATTTTATTATGGTACAGTCAACAGCAAGTCATGGTATCTACAGCTGTCAAATTTCTTCAATCGATTTCCAACTTAATAACAAAGTAAAAGAGTTTATTATTCATCGGGGAAATTTGTCAGTTTGTGGCAACTTGATATGCTGTTTTTTACTAACCTGAAAAAGCCCTAGGCTTGACGTAGTCTATGCAAGCTTGTACAGCCCTCTTCAAACTGACCCGGCAGAGCGTGGCTGCGTATAACCTCGACGTACTCAGTATCTGGGCTAACGCTTCCTCTGATATCACACTTAGCGGCGTAGCTGGAAAGATCAAGTTATAATGGAGAATTTTAATAGGTTGAGAGTTGGTTACAGTAAATCATTATTTGTAACGCCGTTGGTTTTCTTAAATAAATAAAATAAAATAAAAATAAAGCTTGTATGCATACAAATACACTAGTTTTTGTTGTAGTCAAAAATACCTATTAGTTTTGATTTTACAGGCATTTAAACTTACGCTAGCAGTCACGTGACAGCATGTGACGTCAATTTACAACGCTCCGCTTAGTAGCAAGTCGCGAGACACCGTGCTGATGAGAGCGCGAGCGGACTGAGCGCGTGTTGTGGGATGACGTCACACCGTCACACGTTTACATCTATAAATCGGAAACTAATTGACGTATCGAAGTAATTCTATAACTTGTATTTTTTACTTTTGACAGAGAATATGGAGAGCTAATATTCAAAATTAGTTAACATTCTTCATTAGAAAATATTTGAAATAGAAATACCTTAAACCGGCTGAAAAAACAGTGGTGACCAAATTTTTTGGGGTCATTTGTCCTTAAGTAGTACATATTTATGGAAATTGATCATAGTATGCAGGAATAATAAAATAAAATGTCATAGACATAAAACATTGGAAAAAAAAAATTAAAAATATGCTGCCGCTTTTGATTTTAAAAACAAACAAAATAAAATCTATGCATAAAACATAGAACTATTTTTAATTCAAGAATTTGGCCATTTATTTTACCCTTTTTCTATGGTTCCAATTTATTAACTTCTTCTAGGGGGTAGGTTCTACTGCTGAGTTTGTATCAATAATTAAGTTTATATTTTGGAATACTGATATTATAAATTTTTGTTTTTAGCAATTCAATGCAAGGTTTAATTGAAGATAAATAACACTTGAAAAAAATGAGCAAGAGTTGAACCAACCCATAAAAGAAAGCTACTTATTAAATAAAAACCCGCCATGTGCGAGTCGGACTCGCGCACGAAGGGTTCCGTACCCTTATCTATGAAATTGGCAAAAAAAGGCATGTTTGTTGTATGGGAGCACCCTTGAATATTTATTGTATTCTATTTTTTTGTATTTGTTGTTACAGCGGCAAAATAAATACATCATCTGTGAAAATTTCAACTATCTAACTATCACGGTTCATGAGATACAGCCTGGTGACAGACAGATGGACGGACGGTAAGTAGTTTTTTTTTAATTACAGAAAATATTGCTATCCAACTCCAGTTGTTGCAAGTATTACTTTTTAGGCTACTTCTTAACAAAATATAACCAAAATTAAGATCTATTTCGGAAAATAAAAATGCTGATTCGTTCAGATAGACAGACGAATAGCGGAGTATTGAACCCTAATTAGGAACTACAGCAGTCCTGTAAAACAGATACATACCCTGAGCTCTCAAGAAACTGACAAAGTTTCCGCTGTGAGTGACTCCGGCAGCACCAGGATGGACGAGGAAGGCTTTGAGACGACCGGCCTCCAATGAACACAGTACTAGCATGTACCCGTCCACTTTCTGACACACCTTCTCACCGGTTATACGCCATATACCTGCGGACAAGTTTTAATAATAATATAAAAAATCATGTATTTTACAACATCACATACATCAACACCCAGACCCGAGAAAATACAGAAAAGTTAGTTTTCTACATTGAACGGACCGAGGATCGAACCCGGAAGCTCAGGATATAGCGTCGCTATGTAGTCCGGAGTGATCGCCTCTCGACTACAGAGGTCCTGTCATGACAGACATGTCAGACAAACCAACAAATTGTCATGGTCTCAAATTTAGGAACCAATACAAAAGTGTTATGAAGTACCAGGCAACATTTGGCAAAGGTGTTGCGCAACACCTAGGATTGAGTCAATTATTATCATTTATTTTAATAACATTTCACTGTCATTACAGGAAAATCTCAATGTGACAGTGAAGTAGGCGTTTGATTTCTGAATCGATCTGAATAAAAAGACAAATAATTTGTATTCGCAAAGTTAAGTTATGCTTCACTAGACTATTAGGAAAGGAGTAACATTCAAAGTTTAAGTTATTGGCTCCCAGCCGATTTTGTATGCTATTGGATTTTGAACTTAATATATATATATCACAATAATTTAAGTTGATATGACCACCCACAAGGTGGACAATCAACCTGGTAAAGGTTGCATGAAACCGCTGGATGCAGGCTGCTTCTAACCGGCCAATCTGGAAGTCACTGGAGGAGGCCTATGTTTAGCGGTAGAGGTCCTGTGACTGAAATGATGATGATGACAAGATTTATAGTAAGGATTTTGTCCTCAAACAGCAAAAGTGTTAAGCACAAAAGTCTTAGGTTCAATTTCTAGTCTACATAAACATTCCACCAACCTTGTGCATCCTGTTCCGCTGTAGTTCTAAAATCAGCTTGCGTGATCCGTTCAGCAACCCGTTCTTTTATACACAACGATATAGTTCTATCGCCAGTTATCAAATCATCAATAATTTGCTGATACACATCTGACTCTAAACCTCTTCGTAAAGCTTCCAAACCCACCCAATGGTCACTGATCTCCTGCGCTAGGCTCAAATCTGACGATATTACCTCCAAATACCTCAAACTTTCAGTTATATTCATTGCTAAGCCATTGTTTGTCAAGCTCACAGGAGCCGCATACATTAACGTTCGTTTCAACGCCATTTCTCGGTCTTCTTTTGTTTTTTCTGGGTCGGAAAACACTCGGTCGAGAGAGGCAATTCTCTGGTCTAAGCATTCAGACTCTTCTTTATTCAGGATTTCCGGGAAAGCGAGCAGTTCCTTGTTGAAAACAGAAACGAAAACATTTTTCATGAATGGCTTTATTTTGGGTTTGCGGCGCTCAGTCCGCTCTAAAACCTTAAGATCTTCGAAGTCAAACTTCTCTTCTTTAACCTGTGGCTGCGTGGCTTGAGCTGTTTCATAATTTATAGCTGAAATATGAAGATTTCTATCGAAATTTCGGCCGACAGTCGGGTGCCGAATTGTGCAAAGCCTTCGGGCTAAATTCATGGTTCTTGAACAAAATTGTACTTTCGGTAAGCAACTTAGTTTATTAAATACACTTTCTTGTACTAATTATCTTTTTATTTGCAATAAATGAGAAGAAAAAACAAGAGTTGCGTTAGTAAGTTTTTAGGTTAGCTGTCACTGGAATAATGACATAAGAGTTGGATTTACGAGAAGCGTCTAACTTAAGTAATCTTCTGGAATGTTTTTATTATTACATTTTTTTTATTTAATTTAATTTTTTGATAAAGCTTTTAAACTTACACTAAACTCAGAGTTATATTGTAACGGCATAAAAGAAGAGTTGATGAAGCTACGACAAAAAAAAAATAAAGAAAAATAGCAAACCTCGTAAACAGCATCTTAATTAGGGTTTAATTCTGTAGTCAAAAAATAAATAATATTGATCATTACTAACATTTCTAAGGACTTTGAATATAAATCTAGAAAAACACTAAATTCTCAGTTACGTACCATAACAAACTCTTTTGTGTAATTAATATTGCTTGAAAGCTTTTAAAAATCTAAAATTTTAAACAAAACGTTAGCGCTAGACAATAACTTTACTATGAACCTGCTTAATATTTTTTATATGATGAGAATTTATTTGAATCTAATTACCATTGCTATTACTTACTTAGTTTACTTACAAAGTTTTTGTAATATTAAAGAAAGTCTATTTTTTAAAGATCGCTCGGACTATAAGGGTACGTCCGGGAAAACCCGGAATTAATCCATCACTCAAGCAATAAGTCCGTTTTTTGATTCTGGCTGCTAAAGTCCGAGAGCCTTAAAAAAATCGAGTTTCCTAAAAAAAAATATATCAAAATAACGCTCAAACGGCCTTATTACTATAATTATTATTGTTCTATTAATGGCTTAGCAAAGTTATGCGGTCAATATGAAAGAGAGGGGTCCATCAGATCAGACTTATTACCTCAATTACGACGAGCCTAATCTGAACTGTAAACACAACAATATTTAACTACAGAAAAACAATGGACTGATTTAGTAATTTATGAATTTTGAAATGGCAACATTGATTGCATAGTAATGTCCCGTGCATAACGGTAAATATATTTAATTTAATAACGTTATTAGTGGCTGATTTTTTATAAATGCAAGGTGTTAATTTTGATTTTCACAACAACCAGTGACTCCTTGTTATAAGAAAATGTTTGTTCAAAGAAAACTTGAAAAATGAATAAATTATTGATCAAAAAAGTTAAATATTTCTTTCGTTGCCGGTCCAGTCAATATGAATAGTAAAATAATTAGATGAAACAATTTTTCTAAATATATATTTAAAATGAAAATTACATTTAACGGCACGTCCTGTACATACTTAAACTTCCCATCAGCTGTATCCTCAGTATCAATTAATTCATCAGTTTTCAAGATATAAAGAAAAAATCCTTTAAATAAGCGCCCGATAATACACACAAATTGTCAGTGTATGTAAAAAAAAATTTTTTTTAATGGTTACGAATTATTATTTGACAGAACCATCCCTCAGCACACCAAACCCTAAGCCAATTTCGAAAAGTTCGTTGTTTATATTGACTCTCACCATAAGTCGAACCTGGGACTTTGTATTTTTTTTACATCTTAGATCTTTATTTGCTTCAATACAAGGGTCTTAAAAGTTATTTGTATAAAAACTAAATTTGAAATGATTTATGTATTTTAGGCAAAACACAATGAAACTTCCCTAATTGGGTCGTTATTAAATAGCTCTAGTGATATCTCCGTACCAATAACGGCTTCCACCAAAGCGAAGAAAGAGGTGTAGAGATTATGTTTTCATTCAAATAATGTCAACTAAAGCAAAGTCCGCTCGTCCACTCGGTCTATCCTTGTATGAAAACACAGCCCTCCTTTCTATAAAGAGAGTTTGTTTCGCTATTAACTTCATGCTGTCTTGTCAATTTATTTTACTAAACGATATCGCCCCAGCGCGAACTTGTTTTTAAAACTGTCTGATAATGGCAAAAAAAGTTAACCTGCAAATAGTAATAAATAACGGTAACAACAACGTTTACCGTTATTTGTATTCCTATTTGTGCACGAGCACATCCCTTTCAAATAGGGGTTGGGGTGGCAAAGCCTCCACCCTCATTCCGCCCTCATATCAATACCGACCAAATACCCTTATCTTAGAGTTTGAAATCCAATGTATCGGAGTAAATGAGTGATTTTACACAGCTATACGATATTGTATGTACTCCATGAAATAATCAGTACGGAATCCTCGATGGCAGAGTTTGTCGTCCTGAAACGTTTTTCATTATAAAACCACGTTTTCATATAAGAAAATGAGCGTTTTGTGAAGTGTTCGTGCTAGTATGTGGATAGCTTCTGGGTGTATTATTTTGTGAGGTGAATGCTGGGTTATGTGCTTGAATCTAGGTATTCTAGCATCGAATGTTTGACAGCAGACTTAAGCGATTCCATGGTAGCTGTCGAAGCACTCTTGAAGGTAGGTTCCATGCATAAATACTCCTTTGTATTGTGTCTGACTTGTGTACGAGCATTGATTAAGAATTCAAGGTGTTACGTACTTATCCTATAGACATAACAACCTTTTAACGAGATTGTGGTTCGTTTAAGTTCATTAACGAAGCATTTAATTAACGGACCGTTATTGATACCGTTTAGTGTTATTTTTGTTTATAATCCAAGAGTTTTAAATGGTTTTGTTTATTGTAAAACAGTGTTGACTGAGTAAAAAAATGTCGACTGTGAATTCGTCTTTAAAGACTTTAATAAAAATAAACTAAAGAAAATTAAAAAAATCTGTTGACTTAAGAACTAGATTAAATATTTGTGTTTATTTTTATTTATTAAGAAAACCAAAATTGTTTTTTCGCAGTATAAATAATAGTTCCCAAAATTACGCGATGACCAGAAATAGAAACGATTATAGTTATTCATATTTATTTATTCACATTATAATGTTAACCTAATACACCTGAAAAGGCTAGGATTCATCGGCTGCTCGCTTCCAGGCCTTCCAGCAAAGATGCAGAAGGCGTTGGTGCTTGATACCGAACGCATTGTCCGCCAATTTCTCTCTCTTTTGCCAACTGTGCTACTGCCGGTCATTACCGCCCAAGGAAGAGGCGAGAGGTTTTCGCCCAACAAAAAAAAAGTTTTGTAAATAAAAAATACATATATTAACCAAGTAAAACATTACGCAATTAATTAATTAATTCTATGCGCAATAAAACATTACGCTCAAAGGCTAGACCCGACTACAAAAATAAGTGATTAGGTATGTTTCTAAAACAATAAATATTCTTTTTCGTTTTTAAGATTTTTTTATTTTATTTTTATAATTACTAAGAGTCCGCTCGAAGTCTAAGGTCGAGGGAAGCAGCAGTTTGTAGGAAGAGGATGGCATGGATGGATCACATCAAAGAATGGACAGGAGTTGGAAATGCGGGTAGACTTCTGCACTGGGCAAGGGACCGTCAGGTAGCTGACCTTCACTAGTTGGAGAGGCACTCTTAGAAGAAGAAGAGTCCGCTGTCCGTCTATCACCAGGCTGTATCTCATGAACCGTGGTAGGTAGTTAGACAGCACTTTTCGCAGATGATGTATTGCCGGTGTTGCCGCTATAAGAACAAATACTAAAAAACCACTATAAAATAAATATTTAAGGGGGTTCTACAACAAACGTGATAATGAATATGATGATTTTTACTTGTTTTTGGTGATGCGGAACTCTTCGTGCGCGAGTTCGAGTCGCATTTGGCCGGTTTTTTTTAGTTATTTTCAACGTCGGTTTTTAATTTAAAAAAAAAAAAATAGTTTTCAACTTTTAAGTTATCATAAGATTCTATCATCACTAAAGAAGTCGTTAAAATGTTTTAATAGAAGTCAAATCTTAAGGATTTTTTTCGTCAACTTAGAATCCTAAAATTTAGCTAGAAGCCATTGTCTTAAAGCAATAGTTATGGAAAACGTCTGAAAACTGTAATTGTGTGGTTCTTCCAAACTAAAAAACTCAAAAACCAGTAAAAATCTTCCAGAATCGACTCTTGTTATTAATTATTTTTATTACGTCTTTTTTTAAATCTCGAGGAGCATTATTATATCGACGACCTCCGTAGCCGAGAGGCGAGCACGCCGGACTATATGGCTTTAATTGCCATTTCTGAGGTTCCTTTTTCGATCCCCGGTCGGGTCAATGTAGAAAACGAACTTTTCTATATTGTCTCGGGTCTGGGTGTTGTGGTACCTCGTTGTTTCTGATTTCTATAACACAAGTGCTTTAGCTACTTACCGTAGGATCAGAGCAATGTATGCGATGTTGTCTAATATTTATTTATTATATTTTATTAATTCAGACATAAAACGATTCCATTCGGTTAGTATTACAAATAACTGTACAATACATACTGTATTAGTACTTCATAACTTGTTTGGACAGGGTATTTTGGCTCATACGCCACGTTAAAGTAAGTCATAAGAGGCGACTACAGGAGAACCGCCATAAGAAGACGGGCAGCAGCGTCTCCTCTCCACCATTGGCCAAACTGCGATCGCCAACCCGCCTGCCAAGCGTGGCGATTATGGCACAATCATCCTTTTGGAGAGGCCTGTGTCCAGCAGTGGACTGATATAGGCTGGCGATGTGATGAGCCACGTTAAAGGACAAAACTGTCGTCTGCTTGCAATGACTATAAAATATCGTGTTTTGTTGGTCATGCTACGGGGGGCAGGATACCGTTATGTACCTACCAACTATTTACTTACCTACAAGTTTTTACGGAATCCTCAGTTGAGTCCAACTAGCACTTAGCTGGTTTTTAGGGTTCCGTACCCAAGGGTAAAACGGGACCCTATTACTAAGGGTCCGCTGTCGGTCTGTCTGTCAGTCTGTCTCTCTATCTGTCACCAGGCTGTATCTCATGAACCGTGATAGTTAGACAGTTGAAATTTTTACAGATGATGTATTTCTGTTGCCGCTATAACAACAAATACTAAAAAACAGAATACAATAAATATTTAAGGTGGCTCCCATACAACAAAGGTGTTTCTTTTGCCCTTTTTATAGAAAACCGGCCAAGTGCGACTCGGGCTCGCGCACGAAGGTTTCCGTACCATTATCCATAAAAACGGCAATAAAATCACGTTTTTTGTATAGGAGGGAGCCCCCTTAAATATTTATTTTATTCTAATTTTTAGTATTTGTTGTTAAATCGGCACCAGAAATACATCATCTGTGAACATTTCAACTCTCTTACTATCACGGTTCATGAGATACAGCCTGGTGATAGACGGACAGACAGACAGACAGACGGACAGCGGAGCCTTAGTAATAGGGCCCCGTTTTGTCTTTTGGGTACGGAACCCTAATAATGGTGCGGATCCCTTTTTGCGCGAGTCCGACTCGCACTTGGCCGGTTTTTTTATCGAAAATTTCACTATAAGTACATCGACAACTCTATACTAGGCAAGGCACGTAGAGCTGCATCGTGATATTAACTACTAGCACCAATTCTAAAATTGCTGACATATTTTATCTGCAGAAAGCCGATGACAATAAAATAAATAAATAAATATATTGTTTCCACAATCACACCAATTGGCTAGCCCCAAACTAAGCATAGCTTGTACTATGGCGACTAGATAACGGATAAACATACTTAAATACATTTTATAAACATCCATGACTTAGGTGCAAATGCTCGTGCTCATCACACAAACAATTACCCCTCGCGGGATTCGAACCCGCAATCGCCGGCTTTGTCACAAACGCGCCGCCGCTATACGTAATTTGTGGCTTTGTAGTCCGACAATATTACAGTTCTCTCATTTAGCACTACAAATACTGTTAAATTAATTAAAATAAAAAGTAAGCGAGGTTGTTAAAAATACAAAAGTTAGTTTATCTGGGGCTCTGGGCAATTTCTTAGTTAAAGTGCGATGAAGATTACGTTTTATTTTTACACTTTTTGGATTTCTCTCAGCATGATCTACCTTGGGCAACTGACCCAAGTATGCCGAAGCAGGGAGAACATGCACAGATAAATAAATATTAATAATAAATAAATAATTATAAATAAATATAATAAATACCCACAAGGTGGGCAGACGACATTGTAAAAGTCGCAGGACGACGCTGGATGCAGGCCGCTTCCAACCGGCCGATCTGGAAGTGACTGGGGGTGGCCTATGTTCAGCAGTGGACGTCCGCCGGCTGAGATGATGATGATGATGATGATATAAATATTGGACAACATCACATACATTGCTCTGATCCTAAAGTAAGTAGCTAAAGCACTTGTGTTATAATAATCAGAAACAACGACGGTACCACAACACCCAGACCCGAGCCAATATAGAAAAGTTCGTTTTCTACATTGACCCGACCGGGGATCGAACCCGAAACCACAGAGATGGCGGTGCCATTTAAAGTCCGGCGTGCTCGCCTCTCGGCTACGGAGGTCGTCAAAAACGGTGTAGGTGGGGTCACAGATTTCCCCCTAGGCTATGGTATATCTTCTATCATGCCCTGCGTGTCCCTACACCTGCACACGCGAGGATCTTTACAAGGCCACCGATAGCGCTATATCGGTGGCTGAGTTTTGGTCCTCCCTCACATATACAGGGCGTCCAAGAGAATAGGACACTCCTTAAAACCACGTGATCAGCTGGGCATATACAACAACTTTTTCTATGGGAGCAACATCGAAATCGAGGATTTTTTTTCAGCTTCTCCATACAAACCTACTCGCATACCTCAATGATAATGTATGGAGCATCTGAAAATAAAATCACGATTTCGATGTTGCTCCCATAGGAAAAGTTGTTGTATATGACCAGCTGATCACGTGGTTTTAAGGAGTGTCCCATTCTTTTGTACATCCTGTATGAGAGCCTGAGTCGACACGCAAAGAAGAAGAATAAAACTAGTTTGTGCCAGCCTGTATACCAATGATAAACTGGACTACTTTGCAATGCAATGCCTTTTCAGGGGTGATAGAAAGAACTTAATCTTCTTTAACAAGGTAAGAAAAAAGTTGTTAAAAATGGAAGTCCTATGGCGGCGATGTTGACCTCCGTAGCCGAGAGGCGAGCACGCCGAACTATATGGCGTCGCCATCTCGTAAGGTTCCGGGTTCGATCCCCGGTCGGGTCAATGTAGAAAACGAACTTTTCTATATTGTATCTGGTCGTGTTGTGGTACCGTCGTTGTTTCTGATTTCTATAACACAAGTGCTTTAGCTACTTACCTTAGGATTAGAGCAATGTATGTGATGTTGTCCAAGATTTATTTATTTGCTTTGAAATGACGCGTAATTACCTCATGTTTTGTTTCTTATTTAATTTTAATGATAAAACCAATTACATTGATCTCTAGATCTTCTTTTTATAAGTCACTACCTTTCAATGTAGCTGTTTATATGCATACGTATGCTAGCTAAAATGCAGATCTGCAAAAAAAAACAATTTTCATTAACCTTTTCTCCGACCTTAATAATATCATGTTATAAGGTTGAGTTTCACGCAAACTTTTTTCGCTTTTTCGCTTCGCTCACTCATCGAGTGCCATCGTGGATTGTTCACGATCGCTTCCGAGTGCACTTGAAAAGAGCTGGTTACTTCAACCACTTTGATTCCTATCTTGAATATTTCAATGGATCTGGTTTAGGTTATAAAATAAATAAATCTTGGACAACATCACATACATTGCTCTGATCCTAAGGTAAGTAGCTGAAGCACTTGTGTTATAGAAATCAGAAACAGCGACGGTACCACAACACCCAGACCCGAGACAATATAGAAAAGTTCGTTTTCCACATTGACTCGACCGGAGATCGAACCCGGAACCTCAGAGATGGCGGCGCCATATACAGTCCGGCGTGCTCGCCTCTCGGCTACGGAGGTCGTTATGATAAAAGTTTCAACTCGAGACAAGTCGGTGTACTTAAAAACTTCTTTTGTTTTTTGTTGTTTCCACAATCAAACCAATTATCTAGCCCCAAACTAAGCAAAGCTTGTATTATGGCGACTAGGATAACGGATTTTTAACAACATCACATACATTGCTATGATCCTATGGTAAGTAGCTAAAGCACTTCTGTTATAGAAATCAGAAACAACGACGGTACCACAACACCCAGACCCGAGACAATATAGAAAAGTTTGTTTTCCACATTAACCCGACCGGGGATCGAACCCGGAACCTCTGATATGGCGACACCATATTAGTCCGGCATGCTCGCCTCTCGGCTACGGTGGTCGTCGGTCGACTTAAATACGTTTACAAAAATCCATGACTTAGCTACAAATGCTCGTGCTCATCACACTAACATTTGCCTCTCGCGGGATTCGAATCCGCAACCGCCAGGCATTGTAGTCCGCAGCGCGAACCACTACACCAGACGGTCGTCTTTAATATCAATTAAGAGCTAAATCTTAACGAAATCTGTTCAAAGATTGTTTATTACGTAGTAGGAAGTATATCAGCATCCTGACTAATTTTATAAACGCGAAAATTTGTATGTATGTATGTTACTCTTTCACGCAAAAACTACTGAACGGATTTGGATGAAATTTTGCACACATATAGAATATGATCTGGATTAACATTTAGGATACTTTTTATCCCAGATATATTTTTTGTGGGATATTTTTATTTATATGAATGTTTTTTGTTACCTAACATACCACATCCTGTAGTCCACGCAAACAAAGTTGCGGGCAGCTAGTTAGTAATAAATGATGATATTCACCATATAGATAGATAAATAGATACTCTTTATATTGTTTTAAACTTTCATGGTCACTAAAATTAGAATAGTTTGTTACGGGATAACTCCGAGTTACTCCGTGATCATGGCGCTTGCAACAGTGCCGAAATATCGGGAACTCAAAAATAAGGTACATGGTAGCAATCCCGTAACAAACTATTCTAGATACTCTTTATTGCACACCACACAAAACAAACAGTACAAAGAAAAGATAATACATTTAGAATGGTACAATTTAGGCGGTCTTATCGCTAGAAGCGATCTCTTCCAGACAACCTTCAGGTAGAGGACAGTTTAAAAAGTCGAGAGGGGAAGGCGGTGAAGAGTTAAAGAAAGAAAAAAATAAATAACAATATATATACGTAAATTAATATATATAGTTAATAATACATATACATAAATTAACAAAATAAATATTTAAACATACTTATATTATCTATATCTATATCTATACTTCTATACTAATATTATAAAGAGGAAAGATTTGTACCTATTTTTGTATGTTTGTAATGAATAGGCTCAAAAAGTACTGGGCCGATTTAAAAAATTCTTTCACCAATAGAATGCTACATTCTTCCAATTTGACATAGGCTACATTTTATTTTGAAAAAAATTAGGGATCCTTGGTAAAATTTGACAATGTAACCGAAGGTGTAGAAAAATGAGTCTTAAAATGTCTTTCGGCGAATGCGCTGCCGAAACTATTAGCGATAATTATCTACCCCGTGCGAAGCCGGGACGGGCTGCTAGTCCTAAATAAAGCATACATACATAATACATTGTACATAAATACAATAAATGCAAACCCAAATAACATGAAAGAATCATGACGAAAAGACACAAAAACAAAAAAGCTAAAGGTTAAATATATCAAATACTTGTACATATGTTTAAACTACAAGTAAGGTATCCGATCTATAGAGCTATTAAATAAATAAATAAATATTCGACACCATCACATACATTGCTCTGATCCTAAGGTAAGTAGCAAAAGCACTTGTGTTTTTAGTGTTCCCGATTATTTCTATCGTCCCCGATTTAACGCATTTTTGAATCACTCGAATTATGTGTTGCTAAGTAGTAGGAATACAAAACACTGTTAATTTTAAAAACCGGCAATGAATCGCATAGAACGGAACGAAAAAAGTTTTTATTCTGTGAACGTTATGTTTACTTGTCAATGTCATACTAAATATAGTTCGCTCACGAATCGTATTCGAATTCAAGATTCATTTTGAATGCTTTAAAAATAAATATAATACTTAATAATATATTATTAATTATTATTATTATATTATAAGCCTTTTATACACGTTTATGCTATTATTAACCTTTATAACCTCTAGCCATTGAACGCATTTATTTATTTATAACCCAATAATGGTGTAAAAACCTTTAAACAAGATATACCGCTTGACATCTGACACCCTTATAAAGAGGGGGTATTTTTAACCTATGCCCAAGTTTTTAGTAACGTTACACGCGACCTATGGCTTCAGTCGCGGCCCAAACTACAAACATCGTAAAAAACCGGCCAAGTGCGCGTCGGACTCGCGCACGAAGGGTTCCGTACCATTATCTATAAAGACGGCAACGATATTTTTAAACGACTTTTATAATTATAGATCCTCAATAACGATAAAGTATTGTTAAAGTCTAGCACTAAAAATTGTGAAGGAAAAACAGTTTTAAAAAACTAAGAACCGACTTCAAAAATAAACTAAAAAGCTTTTAGAGGGGGACGCCCTACTCGAAAAAAATTGGCACTTGAAAGTTTAAAAAATAAACTAAAAAGCGAAAAATAAATTTCTAAACTTAAAACATACCTCCGACTCCAAAAATAACTGATTAGGTATGTTTTAGTTTAGAAATTTAAATAGTGTAGGGCGTCCCCCTCTAAAAGCTAAGTAAACCTTTGAGCTAAGGCTTGAAAAATTAATAAATAAAGTCCTTTTCATGAACTTTTAAGGAAATTTATAACTGTTAATAGATTTTAGTTAGTTTAATAGTCTTTCAACTTATAGTCGTTCAAAAATTCATTTTAAACCTCGTGACATCACTTGTAAAATTTGTACCTATAGATGTGACGTCATCAGACATTTCAAAACAATATCTCTGTAGTATTTCGATTATGTGAAAAATAAAAAAAAATACGTGTCCAATACTTTTAAATAATCTACCTGATAGATGAAAAAACCGGCCAAATGCGAGTCGGACTCGCGCACGAAGGGTTCTGTACAATTATATATAAAAACGGCAAAAAAAAAATGCGTTTTTTGTATGGGAGCCCCCTTAATATTTTTTTTCTGTTTTTTAGTATTTGTTGTAATAGCGGCAACAGATACATCATCTGTGAAAATTTCAACTGTCTAACTATCACGGTTCATGAGATACAGCCTGGTGACGGTCAGACAGACAGACAGACAGCGGAGCCTTAGTAATAAGGTCCCGTTTTACCCTTTGGGTACGGAACCCTAAAAAAAGTATGCCGTCATCTTCTCTCAAAAACCTTAAACGAAAATTTATTAAATCTCTAATATTTTCGTCCTAAATCTACTAAAACTCTTTTAGTAGAATATGACGACAGTAAACAAAGATTTTATAAGTTTTCGCATTCGCATCACAAACTTAAGGATAAGTAAGTAGGATTTCGACGACCTCCGTAGCCGAGAGGCGAGCACGCCGGACTTTAAATGGCGCCGCCATCTCAGAGGTTCCGGGTTCGATCCCCGGTCGGGTCAATGTAGAAAACGAACTTTTCTATATTGGCTCGGGTCTGGGTGTTGTGGTACCGTCGTTGATTCTGATTTCTATAACACAAGTGTTTTAGCAACACCTTAGGATCAGAGCAATGTATGTGATGTTGTCCAATATTTATTTATTATTATTAAGTAGGTTATCTTTATGACAAGACTTGGCCCGCGGCTTCGTGAGCCTCTCTCGTGTGTTGTATTTATTTTAAAAAGTTCCTTATAGGTTCAAAAAGAATTTAAACGAAACAAATGCCTTTGAGTATGTATTTAATATTTTATTTTAATTGTGAAGGTTTTAATGTGTACTATTTTCTTAACATCTACTTATTTTATGTCGGTTTATTGTAAGATATAGGTTAACATTATAAAGTGTATAAATAAATATGAATATTGAATTGTCTATATAAGGTCCGATTTTATTAGTGTACATCCTGTTAACCTGTGACTATATAGGTGAAAAGCAATCGTAAAAACCAACTTTTAAATGTCTATCATACTAAAAAAGTTAAAAATACAAAATAACAACATCGACTTCAAATTGCATTAAACTCGTCCTATCTTCAACTCTTTCTCGCTCTGACAAGGGGAATAAGACGGATAATCAGATGGTTAAACGTATAATTTTTTCACTATGGTTAAACGTACCAAAGATAGAGTTTATGCAATATGAAGTCAATGTTGATTTTTAACTTTTTTAGTTTATATGGTACACACTTGAAAGTTGGTTTTTACGATTGCTTTTCACCTATATAGTCACAGGTTAACAGGATGTTCACTAATAAAATCGGACCTTATATAATATATTTATCATTTTATGAGAAACTAATGTTGCCTGCGGTTGCGTTTGCGCGATCTTAAAAACACAAATCTGTCCTCTTTAGAATATTATTATTAAATTTATAATAGTATAGATTTCCTAACATTTAGCACACACTCCTCTTCACACACTATTGAAGATATTAAATATCGTAGGTATGTAACTATGAGGTGTTAAGAAATAACTGCACTTTTCAAATTATTATTTTTTTAAATCAGGTACTTTTATTTAAAGAAAACCGCTCGTACTACTTCCCGCGCTAGTTGGAATGTTTTTAAACGAAATTGTAACTAGCTTAATCTAGTTTTTTTTTGTGGACTGCCCGTTTATGCAGCATTGGGTTCGACTGCACACAAGAAACCCTTAAATGCCTCAAATGTTACCTATTTATTTTTATCTTTTTGTAATTTTTATATTTGTGTAGTGTTCTGGTGTTACTGACTCAACTGTATTGTTTGTAGTAGGGACTTTGTCTGAAATAAATCTTTTGAATTTGAATTTGAATTTTATTTTTTTGAATAAAAATATATGGCGTCCGGGCCATGGAATATCTTCAATGTCGTACTATACAAGTAATACTTACATCCATTGCAGCCGTTCATATTTTTGAAACACCGTAGACTATATTTTACGATTCAGTAATCAAGTACACACGATTTTCCGCTTCGACGATCTTCAAAAAGCCATTGTTTGCAACTTCGTAACTTGGCACAGACATCTTGAGACATAGAAACAGGAAATCATTTTTATAGTACAATACATTGACAATACTGACATACGATAAATCTAATAATTAAAATAAATTATACCAAATTGATCATCAGGCAGAGGACTAAAGTAACGGACATAATCCAAAAATGTAGCAAGCTTAAGTGGCAGTGGGCTGGCCACATCTGTCGCAGAACCGATGAAAGGTGGAGTAAACGGGTTCTCGAGTGGAGACCACGCCTGGGCAAACGTAGTGTAGGACGACCCCCAGCTCGATGGACCGACGACCTTAGGAAGATGGCTGGCAGTGGATGGATGAAAAAAGCGGGAGATCGTGCTCTTTGGCGTTCTTTGGGGGAGGCCTACGTCCAGCAGTGGACTGCAATAGGCTGAGATGATGATGATGATACCAAATTGGTCAAAACTAGAAGGCCGTGACAGCAAAAAAATTTTTTTTTTAAAAACCCCCGAAGATCTTCAGACACCTGATCCGGTCATGTTTACCTACCATATACTTTCAATGCCATCGAAGTAACATGGTACCAAATTTCGAATCGATCTGACATGAGGCAGTTAGTCAGATCCCCTCATTAACTAGCAAAGAGCTGATGATCTTCAAACGGCTAAACAGATTTTAATGAAACACGGCTAAGAACACTAGAGATAAAATTATCTTTGACACAAAAAAAAGGTAACGAAAATCGGATCATCCGTTAGGGACCTACGATACCACAGACAGATACACAGACAGACACGTTAAACTTATAACACCCCTCTCTTTTTGTGACGGGGGTTAAAAAAACGATAGGTGTAATCACACAAACTTTAAATCAATATACAGGTGTAAAAAAAGGCTTAACGAAGCCTTAAACCGCGAATTCTATACATAAAACCAAGTAGAATGCAAAAAAAATAATTGCTGGGAAATGACTTTTATTTTTACCCGACTACGGCGAAGCCAAAAGGAAGGGTAATGATTTTGGCAGTCTATGTATGTATGTATGTATGTATGTATGTTTGTATGTTCCACCGTAGCACCTAAACTACTAAACCGATTTTAATGAACGAGGTGTCAATAGATTCGTATTAATGGCCCGGGTAAAATAGGCTGTATAAATTTTATCAAAATTGTCTCAGACGGAATTAAAACGTCAGTTTTTAACCTAAAAAAAACTTAAATTGTGATAATCATCACGTGTTTGGTATCAAAAGAAAGTTCTTGGCTAGCACATTACGAATATGTATATATTTCACATTGTTTCAGTCATAATCTATACATTTAAATGCTTTGTCCTGAATGACTGCCTGACGGATCAACGCACAGCCTAAGCCGCTGATCGTAGAGACCTGAAACTTGGAGTGTGTGTTTTATGTAAGACGTAGGCATTCGATAAGGAAGGAGTTTGCGAAATTCAACTCCAAAGTGGGTGAAACCGGGGGGCAAAGTTTGTATGGGACAACGTGATTCCATGGTCCAATCTACTTCAAATTTTGCATAAACATTCTTTAACAGCATTGACGAAAGACATGTTTTGTATTTTATTGAAATGCATCCCCTAGCAGGGTTAAATAGGGGTAGAAAGCTATTTTGGGGGTGATATGCTTCGAAGTTGATATCAACACTCCTTAGAAAAGCTATAAATGAAGAATAAAAATAATTTATTTTAATGACGGTTGTCATATCATTGTCATGTAATGTCAATCACAAAGACATTGCAAATACATTATTTTGATGTGAAAAAAATGTGTTCGTAATCTTCCTTAAACTTAGGATTCGCTACGTATCTATGTAATCTTCTTTATTTATAAAACAAAGTCGTATTTCTTACAACACTTATAACTCGAGAACGGCTGAACCGAGTTTCATGGTTTGTAATTTGTTGGATTTGTCTCCGCCCCGAATAGTAGAATAAATAATTAAAAAATGGAAAAGCTGACGAAAAAAAAAACTGTTAGGCGTTACGAAGTTCGCCGGGTCAGCTAGTTATTAATAAAAGTAAACTAACTGATCTGAAGACTGGAACTACAAGATTTCTATATTACAATGAAGTTCTGTCGGTACGATGGAGGTAGTAAAAGGCAGTCTAGAGACCATTTTTTGAAGCAGGAGCAGGTGACGCAATCATTGAGGATAATGTACTTGGACGCAATTATCATTTGGGCCTAGCCAAGTAAAATAAGGCGGACTGCAGCCACGGACGTAAACTGCAGCCTCGCTCTGTTAATTCTGACCATGAACATGACAGAAGAGACGTTACTAAAACGAATGAGATTTGATATAGCATACCAGCAAGCCAAGATACCTACTGTACCTACAGACAATGATGGTGTAATAATGAAGTGATGACGTCAGTCTACTGATGGACAGAGGCCTCTCTAAATGCACGACAGTGATGCCAATCCTTGGCTATTTTCTTTTCCATTCATTTCCAGGTTTAAGTAGAACATCGCATTATGACAGCAGATATTAAGGTTGAAGTTAGGCCAGAAATTGTAATGAGAATAAAGATGTATTAATTGTAATTTTAATTCTTGAGCAACGACCTAGGTATAATGTTTTTATGTTTAGATTATGAACATAATTAAAAATAAATTTCTTTTCTTTAATTTTGTCTTAGCTCTTTACTTAACTTAGTTTACTTTTGTTATTTACAAATACTACCGTTACAGTAAATAATCCCAATAATACTAATAGGTAGCGCCGCGCGCGATCCGCTCGTGAGCTGTACGCACGCAGCACGCGTTCCGTTACTCAATCGTTTGGTGCGCCTTCTTAGCGCAACTCATGCTAGGCTTGTACAGAGCGCGCGATCTGCGCGCGTGCATTTCCAGTTCACTTTGCAGGTAGCTCATAGGTCGCTCGGCGCATTCGCCAGACTTGAACGCGGCCTTAGGTTAAGACCAGATTTGGCGAACGCGCCGCGAATGCGCAGGTCGCGCGCAGCACGGCCTGTGAGCTACCTGAAAAGTGAACTAATATAAATAATAAATACATGCGTGCAGATCAAAGCCTTGCATGAGTTGCGCTATGTAGGCGCACCAAACGATTGCAGTTAAGCTTCAACCAAACCAACGCGTTCAGCCTGCATGCGCGTTGGCGACTTCACGCGTGCAAGGTTAGTGTACATCAAACGCGCGGCCTAGATACGCGTTTAGTCCAGACTGCATCTACCTTCCGTTCCGAACATACTACAAACCTAATGAATTTGTTGAAAATAATAAATAATAAATAAATATAAATATTGGACAACATCACATACATTGCTCTGATCCTAAGGTAAGTTGCTAAAGTACTTGTGTTATAGAGATCAGAAACAACGACGGTACCACAACACCCAGACCCGAGCCAATATAGAAAAGTTCGTTTTCTACATTGACCCGACTGGGGATCGAACCCGGAACCTCAGAGAAGGCGGCGCCATTTGTTCGCCTCTTGTAATGGAAGATAGCGAAACTAAAATCTGAAATGCTTCTATAAGCAGCAGTTATTTAAGATGAAAAAAAATGAGTACCATTTAAAATAAATTAATTTATAATCAATCTGGTAATCATTATTGACGCGGGTTTATTTCAAACAATTCGTAAAAATCAAACATTACAATAAAAGTAATATGGATATTATCATACTATCATATCTGTCCATGACATGAAATGAACGCGGCCGCCCGATCGCGCGTGCGAACGCTGTATTTCAAGCCGCAGCTGCGCAGGACGCACCGGTTTGAACTCGTCGCTACAAATGGTATTGAACATTCTGAACGCCACCGTGCACGCCATCGCGCACGCAGGATGAACGAGTTGATTTGGTCAAGGCTTAACGGATCGCGTGATGCGCGCGTGCAGCTAAACTTAACTTCTTTTCTTAGAATGCTTCTTTGTAGATACTAAATGGCTAGTGTATTATGTCGATCGGTAAACGGAAAAATATTAAATAAAAAAATAAGTTTAAAAAACTATAACCCGACTACGTAAGAAAGTGGTCTAAAAAGTACGAAACAAGTAAATAATTAAGATAGAAATCCAGAAATGCACATGTACAAAAATAGTCAAGGTAGAGCCGTGGTCGTACCCACTGTATACCTACTATGATATTGTGGGTGCCAGGAACACTTCCATTTAACAGAAATGGTACTGTGATGGTAGGTTACATACAGTGGGTGCGACCACGGCTCTACCATGACCATTTTTGTACCTGTGCATTTCTGGATTTCTATCTTAATTATTTACTTGTTTCGTACTTTTTAGACCACTTTCTTACGTAGTCGGGTTATAGTTTTTTAAACTTATTTTTTTATTGGGTATAAAAAAAATAACTTATTTCTAACCCGCAATGTATAGCGCGCACGCCACAGACTATGCTTGTGTGTGTAAGCGAATCATGTTTCTTTGTATAAAAGTTTAGTATTATCAAACTGAAGTCAATTTTGTAAAAATCTTTGAAAAAAAAAATTGTAACTTTGACTGTCAATAACTCGGTAACCCTTCATTTCCCAGGTATAGTGTAAAAGAAAAAAATGATCGTAATAATACGTAGAATATGTAGTATTCGGCTTCGTTAAGCCTTTTTTTACACCCGATATACTCTGATGATGATCTCCGTAGCCGAGCGAGAGGCGAGCACGCCGGACTTGGCCGCGTCGCCATCTCTGAGGTTCCGGGTTCGATCCCCGGTCGGGTCAATGTAAAAAACGTTCTTTCTATTTTGGCTCGGGTCTTGGTGTTGTGTTACTGTCGTTGATTCTGATTTCTATAACACAATTGTGCTACGGAACCCTTCGTGCGCGAGTCCGACTCGCACTTTGCCGGTGTTTTTTAGAAAACACACTTCCTTGAGGTTTAACTTGAAGGCGTAATAACCAAAATCATCTCATTCTTATTTGCCCTGCTTACAGAAAACTTTCAAATTTACAAACTTTCATAAAAGTGGACCAAATCCCTACAATTTTATGCCACCCTATATTATTGTGTTATAAGAGTGAATTTCTTCTTGTGGTGACTGGATAACGTATTAATATAATATATAAGGTCCGATTTTATTAGTGTTCATCCTGTTAACCTGTGACTATATAGATGAAAAGCAATCGTAAAAACTAATTTTCAAATGTGTACCATAAAAACTAAAAAAGTTAAAAATCAACAACATTGACTTCATATTGCATAAACCCGTCCTATCTTTGCTACGTTTAACCATCTGATTATCCGTCTTATTCCTTCCCCTTGTACAGAGCGAGAAAGAGTTGAAGATAAGACGAGTTTATGCAATATGAAGTCGGTGTTGTTATTTTGTAATTTATTTTTAACTTTTTTAGTTTTTATGATAGACATTTGAAAGTTGGTTTTTACGATTGCTTTTCACCTATATAGTCACAGATTAACAGGTGAACACTAATAAAATCGGACCTTATATAATATTAATTGTTAATTGTTACCCGACTCCCGCAAAACAAGCAGCTTGCTTAGTGCAGAAGTCACTGTGTACTGTAAGACCTTACATGTGTTTTAGAAAATAAAGTTTATTATTATTATTATTAATAGTTATGAAAAAAATTGCTAAGCTATCGACATGCCTTTTTAGGGTTCCGTAGCCAAATGGCAAAAAACGGAACTCTTATGGATTCGTCAGTCTGTCTGTCCGTCCGTATGTCACAGCCACTTTTTTCCGAAACTATAAGAACTAAAAACTATACTGTTGAAACTTGGTAAGTAGATGTATTCTGTGAACCGCATTAAGATTTTCACAAAAAAATAGAAAAAAAACAATAAATTTTGGGGGTTCCCCATACTTAGAACTGAAACACAATTTTTTTTTTCATCAAACCTATACGTGAATATTTATCGATTGGTCTTCAAAAATGATATTGAGTTTCTAATATCATTTTTTTCTAAACTAAATAGTTTGCGCGAGAGACACTTCCAAAGTGGTAAAATGTGTGTGTCCCCCTGTAACATCTAAAATAAGAGAATGATAAAAATACATATTGTAAAAATATTTCTATCGGGTGTTGACGGTAGTAGTATATACCGCAACATTGATTAGAAAATACGCTGGCTTTGTCACGAGAACCACTTGAAAGATTTCGTCGAGTTGACTAACGTCTCGGTAGCTTAGTGGTCAAAGCACTCGCCCGGTATGCGATGGACGTGGGTTCGGATCCCAAATGAGGCGGACGATTTTTTTCAAGTATTAAAAACTAAGATAAACCTAGCATGGTAATTGCTAAAAACAAAAATTTTAAAAAGAATGATAAAACTAAAAAAAATATATGATGTACATTACCTTGCAAACTTCCACCAAAAATAAGTTTGAACGAGATCTAGTCACTGTTTTTTTTTAATACGTCATAAATCTTAAACGGCAATTTACCTCTTATTCAATCAACTCAAATACAAAAAAAAATATATTAAGGGGGCCATTCAACAGACGTGATTTTTTGCTCGTTTTTATAGAAAATGGTGCGGAGCCCTTCGTGCGCGAGTCCGACTCGCACGTGGCCGATTTTTTATTCTAAAGCTGGGTCCACCTACACTACAGCGCCGTGTTTTCGTGTTGGCAAACATTGCTTGCTAACCGTTTGGCTACGGAACGCTGCTATTTGGCTACGGAACCCTAAAAACATAATTTGTTTAAGTAGATACCACAGATATAATAAGCGAATTATAAGTCTATGGTAAATACATAGATTGTGTCGTATCTAACAAATGACTTGTCAAAACTCCTTGCACGAAATTCATTTTGAAAACGTTTCACCAACTAATTCAATAAAAAACTTTAACTTGAATTACTCTCCAATTCCTAAAATAAATTTTGCGTTGGACTAAGTTTGAATGTCGTGGAATTAGTGATGGGAAATTGCGTACAATAAAATTATCGACATTTTATTTTGAAAGATAAATATAGCGCAAAGTAATAGATAAGCCCTTACAGGGCCATGTTATAGGGTTTTGTTTTTAATAACATTTAATTTACCAACATTATGCAATAAAATCATATGACTATGACTTAATCCAAACGTAAAATAAAATTAATTAATAAACATTTTTGTACTTGTGCTAAAATGGTGTTGCGCTGATTATTCACAATAAAAAAATATAGTATTCACGAATTGTCCAATTAGAACAGAAAAGTACCTATATTTCGTTATGGATTATTTTTATTTAATAGCATGCAAATATTTATTTGATTTAATTAAAAAAAGAAGCCTAATAAATCAAGGCCTGGAATGTTTTGACGCGAATAATTATTTATGATTACGAAATATAATATAAGGCTTATAGGTAGACGTATGATCGCCGTATCATTTTAAAATCAATTTATTTCTGTAAATGGCCTAATTGAGCACTTTTAAACCCATTACACATCAAAAGGAGAAAAATGAGCCTTTATAAGATCACTTCGTTTTCAGTTTGATGTCTGTCTCTAAATCAAAATCTTTTTTGGCAGGATTCAATAGTGGATTAAGGTGTAACTATTTTTAAATACCTACTCAAATCTCTGATGTCTTAAAGCTGTGAAAAAAAAACAACACAGCACTCGTTAACGCTTAAGCGGTTTTTTTATAATGCCCAGCCTATCGATAACAAGACAAATAATTTAATTGGCACATCACTACCGATATCGTAATTCGTCACAAAAGAGAAAGAATCATTAGTCATATAAATTCTGTTTAGAAAAAACTTTAATAAAAGAAATCCTCTCTTAAGATATTCCAATTTGACTTCAAAGCATATTTGTTGGGGTAATTTAACTTTTATAGGGGGGAGCGTGTAGCTTAGTGGTCGGAGTTTTGCTTGAAATCTGTGGGTCGTGAGTTCAAGCAAGCATCTAGATTTTTCGAAATCTATTTTACGGATTTATATCGACGACCTCCGTAGCCGGGAGGCGAGTACGCCGGACTTGGCGTCGCCATCCCTAAAGTCCCAGGTTTGGTTCCTGGTCGGGTCAATGTAGAAAACTAACTTTTCTTTATTGGCTTGGGTCTGGGCGTTGAGGTATCATCATTGTTTCTGATTTCTGTAACACAAGTGCTTTAGCTACTTACCAGTTACCATAGGATCAGAGCAATTTATGTGAGGGATGTTGTCCAATATTTACTTATTTATTTATTTTTATTAAAAGGTACAAAGGATCAGTTCGTCTGTCTGTCTGTCAATACCTTTTCACCAGGCTCGCGTGCAGGAATCAAGTCGAAATTAATAGCTTAAATTGCAGTTACTTTTAACTGTGAAACCGCAACTGGAGTATCAAAAACTAGGGACTAAACTTTGGAATAAAAACTCTTTAACAAAAAAATTAAACCGCCGAAAAACTGAAAAGCAAAAAATAATAAACTCTTTTTCATTTAACCTTAATAACTAAGTTCCATAACTAATGTACGTATACCTAATCAGTTCTTTTTGGAGTCGGTGCGAATGAACACATTTTAACTCTCAATGGCTGGCAACGATTCCAAAAAGAGCTGATTATTTTATGCTTTTCAGTTTTTCGGCGGTTTATTTTTTTTGTTTAAAAGTTTTTTTTAAATTATTTTCTGTGGATTTAAGATCAGCATCTGAGAGTGATTTAATATTAAAACCATTAAAACCATTAAAACCAATTTATTTCTGTAAATAGGCTTAAACTAAGCGCTTTTACACGTCCCAATATTTTTTTTCCCTACCACTACTTCAGGACAATTTTGGGCTAGCGCCGAGAAGAAGTAGCGCAAGAAACTCGGTCACTATTGTCAGCCTCTTTTTAAATAGTATATATTTTACATTACAAGATAAATGTACCTGTGCGAGCAGGGCAGTATTTAATAAATCTGAGACCCCTATTTTCCCACCCTTAGGGTAAGTTCTTTTTCTTTAAATTTATATGGGACCAATTTCGAGGTATACCCTATATAATAAAAAAAGAAAGATTAAAATCGGACTACTCTGTAAAAAGTTATGCGTGATCATATATAAAAAAATACGCGTCGACTTAAGAACCTCCTCCGTTTTTTCGTCGGTTAAAAAACCGGACAAGTGCGATTCGGACTCGCGCACAAAGGCTTCCGCACCATTATGTCAATTCCTATGTCACCAGGCTGTATCTCATGAACCGTGATAGTTAGACAGTTGAAATTTTCACAGATGATGTATTTCTGTTGCCGCGATAACAACAAATACTAATAAACATAATAAAACATATATTTATGGGGGCACCTCCGTCCTCCTGCCGCCATCAGCTATAATTATGTAAGCGGTGTACTAACGTGCCCTCATTGTGCACGGGAGTTCGCTGCGAAGATCGGCTACATAAGCCATCTTCGGGTGCACCAGCGACTGTCCAATTAGGAGTCGAAGTTGTCGTCATGGGCGAAAACCGTCGGAAAGATCATCATCATCATCATATTAAATGAAAATAAAACAAATACTTAAGGTGGGCTCCCAAACAACAGACATGTTTTTTTCCGTTTTCAAAGATACGGAACCCTTCGTGCGCGAGTTCGATTCAGACTTGTCCGTTTTTATTCGATAAGCTTTTCTTTCACTCATGATACGAAAGGAAATAGGAAATTACTTGGAAAAGATGTTTTTGCTCGTTAACGATTAATCGATGAAGACCTAACAAAATGAAGATAAAAAGTTACACTCGATTCTGGAATATAGGGTTAGCATGAAATCTGCTATTGTGGATGAATACTGTTTTTTAAAATTATACTAATAACAAAATGGTAGACAGGTTTAAATTTTGGAAAGGTTTAAATGAGTTTCAGTTTTCTACAAAAGAAAATCCGTCAAAAACTTTTTATTTAACAAAAAAAATAAACCGCCGAAAAACTGAGAAGCAAAAAATAATAAACTTTTTTTCATTAAACCCTAATAACTATACTTCAATGTCAAAAACGAACTTTTTTATTGTCTCTGGTCAGGGTGTTGTGGTTGTTACCGTCGTTGTTTTTGATTTCTGAAATCGGTAAATCCCAGCTGACTAGATTTAGTACCCAACGTCATTATTTCAGCCAGCAGATGTCCACTGCTGAACATAGACCTCCCCATTGACGTCCAGATTGTCCAGTTGGAAGTGGCCTGCATCCAGCGGTTTCCTGCAACCTTTACCAGGTTTTCTGTCTTCCTTGCGGGTGGAGGTTGGCCTCTTAGTACAAGCTTTTAACTTTTATTGACAAAACATTATTGATTACCTAGTTCTACGTGATGTGTCCAACCCATCGACACTTTAGTCACAGGACGTCCACTGCTGAACATAGGCCTCCCCCAGATCGTCCGTTTGGAAGCGACCTGCATCCAGCGTCGTCCTGCAACCTTTACCAGGTCGTCTACCTTTACCTTGTGGGTGTGAGTCCCACGCTGCGCTTGCCGGTACGTGGCCTCCATTCCAGAACCTTTCTGCCCCTTAGAACTCTGTATAACATGTGACTCTGAAAATGTATTTAAGAACTGTTTATACCATTTTGGATGCAAATAAATAAATCTAAATCTATACTTATTTACTTAAGCCCGGTTCCTATATCCGAGAAACGGTTGGTTTTGCTAACGAATGGTAGGAATTGTCAACTTGACATACTCAAAAGCGTTCCTATAAATGACGCTTCGTCAAATTTTTTAAGAACGACTTTAACGGCTCGTTACTTTTGACACCAATACGATCAGTTGCTGATGTACACATACGCATAGTACAATATAGGAACCCGGTGTAAGACAAAATTTCGTTTGTCCCCAGGTCGAGAGGCGTTCGCGCAAGCTGGGTGATGTGGCGGCAACATGTCCCGATGGTGGTGGCTGCTGCTGCTCGACGCTGTTGCCGCTCTGTCTCCTGTCGTTAAGATCGGTGAGTCATATGTGCGTCATGTGAGTCATATGTGCGTCACGTGGAAAAATGATTTGAACATGATTGATGGACGCTTCGGCTGCTCTGTTTCACTGCGAGCTTACTGCGCTCCACGCGCGAGCGGTTCGCAGCAGGCTTGTGCCTACGTACTCACTTGATACAGTATCATATACGATATGCTACACGGCTAGTTGGGTACCCTGCTTTATATTAGTGCTTTCGAGAGTTTTCCGTATCAACAATATTCAAAAAGTTGATTCTACAGTACGCAGCACGAAGTTGACCACTGGGGATCGCTTTGCGTACGAGACGATCATCGTATCAGAGACGCGTGCGCGGAGCAAACAACCAATCCCGGCCGGCGGTGCAGGCGCGTCGCACTAATAGCCAATCACATAATCGTATGATCACTTTTCGCCCACTTCTTCTTCTTTTTCGTGACACTCTTGTCAGAGCGGTCGTGGTCACCGCGTGTTATGCTTAGAGGCCGATGTTATGCGCTTCACGATTTACGATTTCCCTCCACTTATCGCGACATTTGGTATTTCTGGAACACCCATACTATGGATCGCCTACGGATTTGATTTGGTCGGTCCATCGCACCCTTTAACACGTTGACAGTCCCCCAAACAAGGGTTTTTTTTCCTGTCAAGTCCACTCGTATTGAAATTGCAGACATATTTAGAAGATATCAACTCACAAGTCTACACTAAAATCCAACCCTAATTCATACGTCCAGTCCAATATACAGGGTGTACAAAAGAATGGGACACTCCTTACAACCACGTGATCAGCTGGTCATATGCAACAACTTTTCCTATGGGAGAAAAATCGAAATCCTGATTTTATTTTCAGATGCTCCATACATTATCATCGAGGTATGCGAGTAAGTTTGTATGGAGATGCTAAAAAATATTTATCGATTTCGATGTAGCTCCCACAGAAAAAGTTGTTGTATAAGACCATGATCACGTGGTTTTAAGGAGTGTCCTATTCTCTTGTACACCCTGTATTATCTTTTAAAAAGTATGTAATTGCGACTCCATATGGAGGCGTGGACTTAGGACTGTCAACGATATACGACTCGAAATGCAGTCGTGGACAGGGAACGTGTTAACACAAATTTTACGTATTTCAGGGGCCATCTTCACAGAAGAGGCGAGAGGGGGCAGCGCTGAGCTGGCATTTAAGTACGCAGTGTACAGAATCAACAAGGAAAGAAGTTTGCTGCCAAACAGCACCCTAGTCTATGACATACAGTACGCGCCTGCCAGAGATTCGTTTAGGACTTATAAGAAAGGTTCGTTTAAGAATTTATATGATTTATTCGACACTCTTAACTGATGGACTGAAAATAATAAAGTTAAGGTTTTGACGACCTCCGTAGCCGAGAGGCGAGCCCGCCTCAAAATCAAATGAACCGCAACACGAAGGTTTGACAGACACAAACTTTCTTTCAAACCTTGGCAGCTTTATTTATTTAAAACTGCTAATCGTCTTTAACATTATTATAAGGCTTTCTTAAAATTACTTAACGTTATATACAGGGTGCTGATGTCAATCCTCGCAATATTTAGGGAGTTTATTAAGTATCTTATTCTGATCACGAATCAGTAAAAAAATTAACTTCGAAAAAAAATATTAAATATCTACGATTTTTATAATCGACCACTTTCGATACAGAATAGTCCTCCAACGCAAACGGCTGCTATCCGACGTGATAAGCGAGCGATCCTCGTAGCTCGATGGTGCCGCAGTGTAAACTTATTGTTGTTGTTGTAGTGCAGTTGATGTCATACGGAAAATATTCGATATTAATTCCTTTTTTTTTGAAATTTTTCTTGGTGGATAATCCGTTTTTATAAATCATAATAGGTCCGCCTAAATATGGCGAGGTTTCAAATCAGCACACTGTATATTTGATTCTTAAATATTGTTACAAAACGCATAGGGCAAAAAGGTTGCTAAATTAAGAAATTGGGAATAAATTCAAAAACTATTCGATCTACCTACCTAACTATTGTTCTAAGTCTATGGCCGCATCATATTAAAATCATCTTTTGTTCCCAATGAATGAATTACAATTATTCCCCTGAACACAAAAATACCCGCAAAAACCCAATTTTCATTCAAAAACACAATAGCCGTGGCATTTTTCGCAATAAAAAACCAGGAAGCAGGTCAAGCGTCTCGCCTGAAATGTAATATGGCGGCCGGAAGTGGCGTACTACAAGGACCCTCGGCGCGTCAGCGGTAGTTAAATTTAAACCGAGTTTTTTAAAACTGTAGAAACAAGTGCTCTATAATGTTGCTTTTAAATATTAGCCCGATGAACAAGTTTTAATATACAGGCTGTAAAAAAAGGCTTAACGAAGCCTTAAACCACGAATTCATACATAAAACAAAGTAGAATGCAAAAAAAATAATTGCTGGGAAATGACTTTTATTTTTGGGTATCAAAAAAAAATCTTATTTCTAACCCGCAATGTATAGCGCGCACGCCACAGACTATATCTGTGGGTGTAAGCGAATCATGTTTGTATAAAAGTTTAGTATTATCAAACAGAAGTCAATTGTGTAAAAATCTTTGAAAGAAAATTGTAATTTTGACTGTCAATAACTCGGTAACCCATCATTTCCCAGGTATAGTGTAAAAGAAACATATGATCGTAATAATCCGTAGAATATGTGGTATTCGGCTTCGTTAAGCCTTTTTTTACACCCGATAGGTTGACTTTTTTATCACCGTGCAAACCTTCAAAGACTCCCGTGATACAAACGAACAACTCTTTCTATTGGACAAACTTCCTAACTCAAAAATAAAATTAACTGGTCCATACATTTTGGTCGAATGAATATTGATATTTTGTTTGGAACAGCTTATTTTTTTTGCAGTTGGAGAGTTGGTCCAATAGAAAGAGTTATTCGTTTGTATACCGGGAGTCTTCTCAGAAGGTTAAGATGGTGATAGAAAAGTCAACCTGTACCTTATGTTGGTTCTAGTAATTACCCTGATGAACAAGTTTTAAATTAAAGTCGTTAGTATGTGTTGTAAACTTACAATAATTATAATTTAACGAACCTTGTAAAGCGCCATCTATGGGTCTTACATAAAATTAAGCATCTATCACATTCAATCGTATCTGTTCAGCGCGGCCTATAAAATAGTTCTCGGTTCTACCAAATTACCACAGATGGCGCTACAACTCTTAGAAACTGCTTTGGTTTGTGTAACTGTGGTAAAAACTGAACTGCGCTGTATTCGATCTCTTGGACTCCTGCGGTCCTACAATAAACACCTACCTACCGAAAAATTCTCCTGGCGTCTTTCTTCTCAACAGTATGTCTTAATCCCGGGTTCGATTCCGGGCTCAATATAACAAATCATCTTTCTATATTTGACGACCTCCGTAGCCGAGAGGCGAGCTCGCCGGACTTGGCGTCGCCATGTCTGAGGGTCCGGGTTCGATTCCCGGTCGGGAATGTAGAAAACTAACTTTTCTACACTGGTTTGTCGGGTCTGGGTGTTGTGGTACAGTCGTTCCTGATTTCTATAACAAGTGCTTTAGCTACTTACCTTAGCACAGCAATGTATGTGATGTCTCATATTAATTTTTTTGTTTCCAGCCTGCATACAGATCAAGTCAGGAGCCATAGCGTTGTTCAGCAGCGCCGGTCCACTTCTCGGTTCGACGCTCGGCGCGATGTGTCGATCCATGCACATACCGCATCTTATAGTAGCCCCGCATTTGGAGGAACAAGGCAAGTATTTATAAGTTTTTTGTTCGATGCTTGGCTCGATGTTTGGCCCGAAGCTCGGCTCGAAACTCGGTGCGATGTGTCGATCCATGCACATATCACATCTATCAAGCTTCACGTTTAGCGGAACAAGACAAGTATTTTTAAGGTATTTTGTTCGACGCTCAGCTCGATGCTCGGCTCTAAGCTCGGCTGGAAACTCAGTGTGATGTGTCGATCCATGCATATCTTATAGCAGCTCCACATTTGGATAAATATCACACAATAAGAATAATATCTAATAGCTCCACATTTGGAAGAACATCGATGCTTGGGTCGATGTTCGGCTAGGCGCAGTGTGTCGGTCAATGCACAACCATACCTAAAAGAAGCCCCTAATTTGGCTCAACAACGTGAGTCTAAGTATTTGTTCGATGCTCGGCTCGATGTTTGGCTCTATGTTTGGTTCGACGCATGGCCCGACATAACTGTTCTTCCTAAGAGTACATAGCTCCATTATGGATGAACAACGTAAGGTTCGGACTTTACCCAGCCGGAAACCGGTCCGGGTAAGTTTCAATCCATCGCCTAAGCAATAAGATCGTTTTTGAACGGATTCTCGCGGATACTAACGGATTCCGGCAGCGTAAAGTCCGAGCCTAAGTATTATGTTCGATGTTCGGCTCTGCGCTCGGTTGGAGGCTCGGATGGATGCTCAGAAGGTTTTTTTTTGAAGCATTCGAATCCCAATTTGCCAAACTAAGAAATTGTACCTGAATCTTGAAATTTCGTATGCGAATAGGAACTCGAAACTTCTTCTAACAACAAATTGGACAATCAATGTTCTAATTTCTACGTATTTAATTTACAGCTCATAACAACTCGGATTCTTTCACGATAAACCTTCATCCCCCTCGAGAAATAATGGACCGGGCGTTTCTGGACCTCACCGCGTATCTAAACTGGACAAGAATGGGGATTATCTATGAGGACTATGGATATGGTATGTTTATTCCTTTTTAGGGTTCCGTAGCCAAATGGCAAAAAACGGAACCCTTATGGATTCGTCATGTCTGTCTGTCTGTCCGTCCGTTTGTCACAGCCACTTGTTTCCGAAACTATAAGAACTATACTGTTAAAACTTGGTAAGTAGATGTATTCTGTGAACCGGATTAAGATTTTCACACAAAAATAGAAAAAAAAAAACAATAAATTTTGGGGGTTCCCCATACTTGGAACCGAAACTCTTTTTTTTCTTCAAACCCCATACGTGTGGGTTTATTTAAGGAGGTCTTAAAAATGATATTGAGGTTTCAAATGTAATTTTTTTCTAAACTGAATAGTTTGCGCAAGAGACACTTCCAAAGTGGTAAAATGTGTGTCCGCCCCCCTGTAACTTCTAAAATAAGAGAATGATAAAACTAAGAAAAATATATGATGTACATTACCATGCAAACTTCCACCGAAAATTGGTTTGAACGAGATCTAGTAAGTAGTTTTTTTTTAATACGTCATAAATCGTAAACCGCAATTAGATAATGGTACGGAACCCTTCGTACGCGAGTCCGACTCGCACTTGGCCGGTTAAATCTTTAAAACAGTTGCCAATAAGAAGAGAAACATTTCATAATATCCATGCAACTATTTCTGCAGGGTCAACATCGACGGAGCTTATGGAACCTTAGTAATAGGGTCCCGTTTTACCCTTTGGGTACGGAACCCTGAAACCCGGCCAAATACGAGTCGGACTCGCACACGGAGGGTTCCATACCATTATCTATAAAACGGCCATGAAATCATGTTTGTTGTATGAGAGCCCCCTTAAATATTTAATGTATTCTGTTTTTATTTGTATTCTTGTTATAGCGGAAACAGAAATACATCATCTGTGAAAATTTCAACCTTCTAACTATCACGGTTCATGAAATACAGCCTGGTGACAGACGGTCAGACAGACAGCGGAGCCTTAGTAATAGGGTCCCATTTTACCCTTTGGGTACGGAACCCTAAAACATGCCTTAATTAAAATATTACCATACCTAGTAATTTCTGATTAATTTAGTAGCTATTAGTGTCTTATAGGCCCTAATTGTTCCATATTTCATCTTTCAGGAGAACTAAACATCTTAAACATAGCAAAAGATGGCCGCGACATGTACGCTGTTGGCTGTAACACCCCCCACGAGTATCGGCACGCGCTCGCTCAGCTTAAAGCGCAGAATATCGGTCGTGTTATTGTGGACACCGATCCACGTCGAGTAAGGCAGCTGGCTAGGGCTGTAAGTATATTTTAAGGTGAAAAAATCGTAAGCTCGCTTAGCTCGCTCAGCTTAGAGCGCAAAATATCGCTCGAGTTATTCTGGACACCGATCCGCGTCGAGTAAGGCAGCTGGCTAGGGCTGTAAGTATATTTTAAGGTAGTAAAATTGTAAGCTCGCTTAGCTCGCTCAGCTTAAAGCGAAGAAAATCGCTCGCGTTATTGTGGACACCGATCCACGTCGAGTAAGGCAGCTGGCTAGGACTGTAAGTATATTTTAAGGTGGAAAAATGGTAAGCTCGCTTAGCTCGCTCAGCTTAGAGCGCAAAATATCGCTCGAGTTATTGTGGACACCGATCCGCGTCGAGTAAGGCAGCTGGCTAGGGCTGTAAGTATATTTTAAGGTAGTAAAATTGTAAGCTCGCTTAGCTCGCTCAGCTTAAAGCGAAGAAAATCGCTCGCGTTATTGTGGAAACCGATCCACGTCGAGTAAGGCAGCTGGCTAGGGCTGTAAGTATATTTTAAGGTAGTAAAATTGTAAGCTTGCTTAGCTCAGAACGTAGAACATCGCTCGCATCATCGACGACCTGCTAATTTAAATTTAAAAGTGGCATTTATAACTGAATATCAATTGGATCTCATTGTAATTTTTTGACGCATTTGGTATTCTGCTACCAGCTTAATTCTTAAATTTAAGTCTTAAATTAGTAGCAGTATACCAACCAAATGCGTAATTGTTTGATACATTTGGTATTCTGCAACTAATTTTAGTCTTAAATTTAAGTCAGGTAATTAGCAGCAGAATATTAAATGTCTCAAGCAATTACAATGAAATCCAATTGATATTGAATTGCCACTTTAAATTAGCAGACTTGGGGCCCTGGTGTAGGGGCCCGGACTAAAATGCCTAGCGGTTGCGGGTTTGAATCCCGCAAGGGGCAAATGCTTGTGTGATGAGCACAAGCATTTGTACCTAAGTCATGGATGTTTATAAACGTCAAGCTGTTAAAATAATGCAGAATTTTTAGATGTATATATCGTTTTTATTACATTTTCAGATCTTGCAGCTACAAATGAACAATGAGGATTATCATTACATTTTCACATCGTTCGTAAGTATCGTTGTTCTTGATTTATTTAACACAAATGCTCAAGCAACTTGCTTTAGAGACCCACACTAGCGTCTTCCAAGTCTGCTAATTTAAAGTGGCACAATTGAATATCAATTGGATCTCATTGTAATTTCTTGACACATTTAATATTCTGCTACTAATTAACTAACTTGATAGATAGATAGGCACATCGGATTTGGGATGGCGGATTTCTTGTGTTCCTACAAGGCCCGGAGTCTGCAGCAGTAGTGCTATGGTGTTCCGATTAAGACTAAAATAGTTGCAGAAAACCAAGTGTATCAAACAATTACACATTTGGTATTCTGCTACTAATTTAAGACTTAAATTTAAGAATTAAGTTGGTATCAGAATAAAAAATGCGTAAAAAAATTACAATGAGATCCAATTGATATTCAATTATGCCACTTTTAAATGAGCAGACTTGGGGCCCAGTGTGGCCTCAACGCTTGCGCAGCGGCATTTACCACGCTTGAATGACCTTGACGCGTCGCGCCCATACAATTTCGCGCGTGCGGATGACCTCTAAAAATCGGAAAAATGTTTTTTATGAAATTAATGCCTTTAACGAAAATTTTCAAATAAAACTCAATTCAAAACATCCTATATTTCCAAAATCTTGTTTTGTGTGAAAACAGTAATGAAATAGCTTGTGCCGTTTAAGAGAACATGTTTGCAATTTATGAAAAAATAGACCCTTTTTGTGCATGTTTAATCCCAGGGACTTAACGGAAAATCAAAATTATTCAATTCAAGATCCTCTTCTAGCATATCGTATTTAAAATTTTTAGATTCAAGTAACAGGTATTCTGACAATTTAATTTTCATATTCGAGATTTTAGGCACTTGGGTGGTGTTAAGGCCTTAACGCTGATTTGACACGGCCACGACGACGACGCTCGAAAGACGCTACTAGAGTGGGGGAGGCCGTATTAAAGCAATGTATGTGATGTTATTCGTTTTTTGGGTTCCGTACCCAAAGGGTAAAACGGGACTCTATTACTAAGCCTCTGCTGTCCATCTGTCTGTCTTCTGTCCGTCAGTACCTATCTCATGAACCGTGATAGTTAGACAGTTGAAATTTTCACAGATGATGTATTTCCGTTGCCGCTATAACAACAAATACTAAAAACTAGAATAAAATAAATATTTAAGGGGGCTCCCATGCAACAAACATGTTTTTTTTTTGGTGTTTTTATAATAATCGTGCGGAACCCTTCGTGCGCGAGACCGACTTGCACTTGGCCGGTTATATTTCACTCCATTCCATTCAGTGCTCAAATAAATCTGTAAATCCTTTATTCAGGATATGGAACTGTTTGACCTGGAGGACTTCTACTACAACCGCGTAAACATCAGTGGCTGGAGGCTGGTGGACCGGGATTCTGATAAGGTGAAGGAAGCGCTGCAAGTCATGGAGAAGTTCCATCCTATTGGTGCTTCGATACTGAGCGGAGGGCATATTAAGGTACGATGATTATGTGTTACCTTATATTTATAAGATTGCTACCCTTATTACGCAAACGCTGTGTAGGACGCCCCCCGGCTAGATGGACCGATGACCTGAAGAAGGCAGCTGGCAGCGACTGGGTGCAAAGGGCGGGAGATCGTGCGCTGTGGCGCTCCTTGGGGGAGGCCTATGTCCAGCAGTGGACTGCAACAGGCTGATATGATGACCCTTATTACGTATCTTGCAAAAGCAATGCGATAACGAAAATAAAGTAATTCTGGCTTTAAAATCCCACATTGACAGCACAAAACAAAAACAAAGCAATCTATTGAATGATCTGATGATGGAGACGGGAAGTGAAATGATTGTTCCGTCGTAAAAAAAATATATTTTAGCATCCTCTTATGGATCGGACGCGGTTTTTCTTACACCTTGGGGTGTACAAAAGAATTGGACCACGGTAATAAATATCTATACTATAACCGTGATAGCACACTCCCTAACACTGGGTTCCTATATTGTACTATGCGTAAGTGTACATCAGCAACTGATCGTATTGGTGTCAAAAATAACGAGCCGTTATAGTCGTCCCTATAAAATTGGACGAAGCGTCATTTATAGGAACGCTTTTGAGTATGTCAAGTTGACAATTCCTACCATCCGTTAGTAAAACCAACCGTTTCTCGGATAAAGGTACCGGGCTTTAAACCACGTGGTCAGTCAGTAGAAAAAGTTGTTGTATGTCAGCATACAACATCTTTTTCTATGGGAGTAACATCGAGGTGTACGAAGTATACGAGTAAGTTAGTGTGGTTTCTTTGCGAGATCAAATCTGAAATGAGGAGATCCGTGAACGAACAAAAGTCGCTGACATAGCCCGACGGATTAGCCAGCTAAAGTGGCAGTGGGTGGGGTACATAGCACGTAGAACTGACGGCCGATGGGCGGAAAGGTTCTGTAATGGAGGCCGCGTACCGGCAAGCGCAGCGTGGGACTCACACCCACAAGGTGGACACACGAACTGGTAAAGGTTGCAGGAAGCCGCTGGATGCAGGCCGATTCCAACCAGCCGATCTGGAAGTCACTGGGGGAGGCCTATGTTCAGAATTGGACGTCCTGTGGCTGAAATGATGTTGAGTAAGTTAAGAGCAGCGAAAAAAAATATCGATTTCGATGTTGCTTCCATTGAACATGTTGTTGTATATGACCAGCTGATCACGTGGTTTTAAGGAGTGTCCTATTATTTTGTACACCCTGTATAAAACTGTGATTTTAAAAAAAATGGTAGTGTCTATGAAAAAATATATTTTTCTATTTATCCTTGTACCTCTATAGAAATTGTACTGCTAAAACCAGTATCTAACCGCCCAAATCCGGTTATTTGCAGACAGAACCGGCTCTGCTGTACGATGCGGTGCAAGTACTTGCGCTTGCGCTGTCCACCACCGAGAAGATTTACTCCACAAACGTGTCATGTGATAAAGACACGCCTTGGAGTAACGGGGAGGCTTTATTGGAGAATGTTAATACGGTAAAAATAATGCTATTACTAAAAAAACTGAACTACTACTACTACTGATACTGATACTGGTTATACTGATGTTTCCGGATTTTGATAATAGGTTAGTTGACACCACCAATCTTGACGACCTCCGTAGCCGAGAGGCGAGCACGCCGGACTTTATGGGGCGCCGCCATCTCCGAGGTTCCGGGTTCGATCCCCGGTCGGGTTAATGTATAAAACAAACTTTTCTATATTGGCTCGGGTCTGGGTGTTGTGGTACCGCCGTTGTTTCTGATTTCTATAACACAAGTGCTTTAGCTACTTACCTTAGGATCAGAGCAATGTATGTGATGTTGTCCAATAATTATTTATTTAATCAGTTGACATACTTTTTATGTGCTGTCAAAACGCCTCTGCCCTATAACTTGTATGGCGATGGCAAGCTTTGACGTCATTGTTTACTGGACTCAACTGCCTAACTTTTTATTAGTTTTGAAGCAAACAAAAATTTGATTCTTCGAACAAAATGTACCGGGTTATCGGGCCTAAAATAAGGTGTCCGATTTTATAAATAATGTCTTACAATTATTTATGTTTGGTGTCCACAACCCAATTATGAGATTTATCTTTCAATACATTTATTGTTTTTAAAAGTATATTCCCTCACATTTTTTACGTTTTTGCTTACGCTGGAAATATTGTAAAAGCTATAGGACCAGATTTCGTTAGAGACCTTTTCAAAGGCTTCGAAGAATACATTCACTTACAATTCAGGAGACGTAATTTTGAATCATGCGAATTCCAATTCGAATACGAAATGGCTAGATTCGCATGCGGATGACTAAAATCCCTATTTTTGAAAATTCGTTCCGTGAATTCTGCAACGAGATTGATTTCGAATGCTTCAAAATACGTCTGTAGAGTGTAAAGGCCTCCCCCGCACTAGCTTCTTTCAAGCGTCAAAGTTGTGGCATCATCCAATTAGTGTTGACGCAACGTGACGCAGCAGCATTTACTTAACGCTGATTGGACACAGCCATGACGTTCGACGCTCGAAAGTCGCTAGTATGGGAGAGGCCTTAAATTATTTCGTAACAAAGAAAAAAAAATAAGTCCTTTGTTTTGTAACAAAGGAAAAAAAATAAGTCGTAGGATGCGAGGTCTAGGCTGGGCTTAATGGTGGATGCGTCATCAGTTCTACATTTGACGCCTTCAAATACTGGAGTTAAGGAGAACGAGTAATTGAAGACTGGATTTTACGAAAGACCAGGCCCCTGATGTTAAACGCTGATATTGTTTTATTTGAGCACCAGAATCAGACCCTTGAGGTTTTGCAATATTTTAATTACATGTTGTATACTGTCACGAGGTTTACCGGTTGACAATTTGCTATCGAACGGTTCTGCATCAGAATGGTCATACGTAAATTCATGTGGATCCATTATTGGGCGCAGATACTTTACAGCTCCCTTGTTGTGCATAATTGTTGTGTTCGAGTGGTATATTAAATTAAGATGTACATTTTGCTGGTAAATAAATCCACAGCACTTAGCATAATTTGTTTATTTCCAGTTTTCCATCCATAACTAACATGAAATTATTGATCTTCTACCAGATAAAGGCCCACGGTCTGACCGGCCCCATTGAGTTCAAGAATGGCTCCCGCAGCAAGTTTAACCTTCAACTGATGAGGCTATCTGGCGGTGAGAACGGTGGGGCTGTTCTAGCCGGCCACTGGACTCCTAGTGAAGGGTTGACTATCACCGACCCTGCTGCTTATAAGAGGGATCCACCGCCAAATGTGACTTTAACTGTGGTTACTGTTGAGGTATGGTATTTTCATCTAAAGTAGTGCTCTTAAAACATTATGATGCTGTTGAGTACAACCAAACCTTGTACAAACTAGCGTCACGAAAGTTGAGTGCTGGGCGAAAGTTGCGCAGAAGACCATGCTATTACGTGATTGGCTAGCCGCTCGCCGTGCTTGCACCGCCGGCCGGGATTGGTTGCTAGATCTACGCACACGCGTCTATGATAAGATGATCGTCTAGTAAGATGTGCAAGGCGATCCTCACTCTTTGCCCCAACGCTCAAAATCGATGCCTCGTACTGTCATCAAATTATCAGTTATTCAATTTGACTGCGATTCCATTATTTGAGTTTAGGTATAAAACACCAATTAGTTTGGTACCATAATGATGATATGATGGTGGATGGAGTTAGAAGAAAAATGGTGAAACTCTTATAGCAATAGCAAACCTTTGTGTTTGAGCTCATAACTTGTTTTGACGAGACCTAGAGGTGTTTGAGGCTCAAAAGTGGCACTAGGCGGGCACATATCACGCAGAACTAACGGCTGATGGGGAAGAAAGGTTTCAATGACAGCCACGTACCAGCAATACGTAACGTCCACCCACAAGTTGGACTGACGACTTGGCAAAGTTTGCTGGAAGCCGAAATCATTGGAGGAGGCCTATGTTCAGTACGAATTAGCTGACAAATTACGGACAGATTAGCTAGCTAAAGTGGCAGTGGGCGGGACACATAGCACGTAGAACTGACGGCCGATGAGGCAGAAAGGTTCTGGGATGGAGGCCACGTACCGGCAAGCGCAGTGTGGGACTCACACCCACAAGGTGGACAGACGATCTGGTAAAGGTTGCAGGAAGACGCTGGATGCAGGCCGCTTTCAATCTGTCGATCTGGAAGTCACTGGAGGAGGCCTATTTTTAGCAGTGGACCTCCTTTGGCTTAAATGATCGTGATGATGTATCGAGAGACGACCTGGCAAAGGCAACAGAAAGCTGCTGGATATAGGTCACTTCCAACCGGTCAATATGGAAATTATTGGAGGAGGCCTAAGTTTAGCAGTGGACGTCCTATGACTGAAATGATGATGATTAGAACTGTTTAGTAGTTTTTTTACCAAGTTTAAATTCTCCACAGGAAAAGCCCTACGTAATGGTGAAAGAAGGCTGGAACCTCCAAGGGAACGCCCGATTCGAGGGCTTCTGCATCGACCTGCTGGCCCGGGTGGCGGCGCGCGCCGGCTTCCACTACCGGCTGCGGCTCGTGCCGGACAACATGTACGGCGCGCGGGACCCGGACACGGGCCAGTGGAACGGGATCGTGAGGGAGCTGATGGACCGGGTATGATCATCTGGAGCAGCATTCGAAAGTCTCTTAAAGAACGCCAATATGGAGCAGGAGAACGAGATCGTATCGGTATCGTCCACCATGAATGAATGTATGAATGAATGATGAATGATGAATGATTGAAAGAATGTATTAATAAATGGATGAATGTATGGTAAAGAAAGGCTGGATCCAAGGCAACGCCCGCTTCGAGGGCTTCTGCATCAAACTGCTGGCCCGGGTGGCGGCGGCGGTTGATTCTAAGAATGATTTTTATAATGTGTATATGAATTAATGTATGGCTGGACGAGTTTATGATATAATCAATGTATTAATGAATGAATTAATTGAATGTATGAAAAAATTATTAATAAATTCTTTTAACGTGCCGCGTGGTGCCGGCACGTTTAAAAAATTGCACCAACCCTTCTCTTCCTCATCATCAGCCACAGGACGTCCACTACTGAACATAGGCCTCCCCCAGCGGCCGATTGGAAGCGGCCTGCATCCAGCGTCGTCCTGCAACCTTTACCAGGTCGTCTGCCCACCTTGTGGGTGGGCGTCCTACGCTATGGGTATGGTATGGTTCTCTTCCTATGGGTGTCGTAAGAGGCGACTACAGGAGAACCGCCATAAGAAGACGGGCAGCAGCGTCTCCTCTCCACTATTGGCCAAACTGCGATCGCCAACCCGCCTGCCAAGCGTGGCGATTATGGCAAAATCCTTCTTTTGGAGAGGCCTGTGTCCAGCAGTGGATTGATATAGGCTGGTGATGTGATGAAAAATTTAACGACTCTGGAATGAATGGTATTGAACGAGGATCTTCAGGAGCTTTAGAAGTCTCTTATAGAACGCCATTGCAAGCGGGTCTGGGCACTATTATCTAGCGGCTTCCCGCATTCATAATCATCATCGTCATCATCAGCTTTCAGAAGTCCCTTATACCTGGCAGTAGAAGGGGATTGTGAGGAACCTGATGCTGATCGCATATGATAATCATCATCATCATTTTTCGGAAGTCTCTTACTTCTATTTCTACGATGTAAATGACTACTTAGATAAAAAAAACTGGACTTGTGTGTTTCCTTGATATGATATGACTAATTTGAAATAATTTCTTTTAAAGATTAATCGTCTGTACCTACTTATTAATTTGTCACTTTGCATCCCCAACTATATTAGGCAAAACATGTCATAGATCTTTATTTTGTGTAACACCTTTAATACCATGTTTTATTGCAAATTTGAATTTGAATACTTTTCACTAATCAAACGGTTCTGGGCCAAATGATATTGTAGGAGAACCGATGAAAAGGGTATGAAAGTTTTTAAATGTTGACAACCTCTATGCCAAGAGGCGAGCGAGCCGTTTTTGGCGTCGCTATCTCTGAGGTCCCGAGTTAGATTCTCGGTTGGGTCAATGTAGAAAACGAACTTTTCTATATTGACATAAAGTCTGGGTGTTGTAATACTGTCATTGTTTCTGGTTTCTATTTTCTATTCTACCTTACGATCAGGGCAATTTATTTTTGTCCACTATAAAAAAAACAGTCATGACTAGGAATTACGTTACGTTTTGTAACTCTGTTACAGAAAGCAGACATAGCTGTTGCCTCGATGACCATCAACTACGCCAGGGAAGCTGTCATCGACTTCACTAAGCCTTTCATGAATCTGGGCATCGGAATCCTTTTTAAGGTGAGGAAAATTACCCTTCATTGTAACATTGATCAAGTAAATTGTTTTCCTGACAACTACACCTACAGGGCTACTTTAAATCAGTTGCCATATTCATGGAAGCGAATCTGTTCCTCAATACTAACAAGTTTTAATACGATCAACATCAAAGACAAAGAATTATCGGTGCTCCACACATTGTGATCGAGATAGGCGTTAGTAAGAATGAAAAAAAAAACAAGAAAAAAGTGCATATAGGCAATTAGGCAGTGCCTACCTGGTAAATGAAGAGGTAAGCAGTAGGTACTTAAAATGTGTGTTTTTGACGAAAGCACTGATTTTCATCAATAAAACATATCAGCAAGTCTACCGCCTACCTCGAAATAAAACCAATGCTCGTCACTGCGCCCAGAGATATATATTTTGATTAATTTTTAAATTTTGTTAGTAAATGTCGTAGGATGATTGGAATAATCGGATCACCTCGCAAATCCGAGGAGGAATGAAATTAGAATTATCCTGAAATAGCTTAAACAGCCAAAAATTCGAAATTCATTCATAAATTCTAATCATCCGGTTTTTTTTAAATCGTCCTAGGATTTGCGCGATGGTCAGATTTTACCAATTATCCTACGACATAACTGGACGCGGAGGATAACAGGGTACGTGCTGATGTAAAAATGCCTAACGATTGTCCCACATTTGAATTGACTGCTCGAGAAGTCAAGAAGTCACTGAGGGAGGCCTATGTTCAGCAGTGGACGTCCTGTGGCTGAAATGATGATGATGAATAATGACAATGTCAAGAAAGAGATGTCAAATGTTCCGTCTCCTCTTCCAGGTCCCAACATCACAACCTACCAGACTGTTCAGCTTCCTAAATCCACTGGCGATAGAAATATGGCTGTACGTCCTGGCTGCGTATGTGCTGGTGTCTTTCACTTTATTTGTGATGGCGAGGTTCTCACCTTACGAGTGGTAAGTCTTTGATTCAGGGTATTATATTCATAAAATAAATTACATCAAATATTGTAAAAAGGCCTTTTATACGTCCCGATATATTTTTCAACCACATTTTCGGGAAAATATTATGGGAAAGTTAAATGCTCTGTGATTATGGACTAGTGACGAGAAGAAGCATCGCAAGGTAATCAGTCGCTGTTGTAAATCAACTGTAACATCACATTTTAGGATGATTCGTTGTCCATTCATTATAATCATAAGATAAAATCAATTATAAAGAAACAAAAGCTGGAAATGCTTGTAGCTCAAATAGTAGTAGTTAATAAATACCTATTAAAATGACTAATAATGAAAATGTATACCATAGTGGAGCGTATAATACTTTCGACATTATCGAGATTCATGGTGTCGTAGTAACATACTGTCATAGCATAAAATGTCCGCAAAAGTTTCTATCGAAAGTTATTATCATCATCACCAGCCTATATCAATCCACTGCTGGACACAGGCCTCTCCAAAAGGAGGATTTAGTCATAATCGCCACGCTTGGCAGGCGAGTTGGCGATCGCAGTTTGGCCAATGGTGGAGAGGAGACGCTGCTGCGCGTCTCCTCCGCCTCTTATGATACCCATTAACGTGCCGGCACCACACGAAAGTATCTATCAAAAGTATCAACCCTATATTGAACAATAACCCTAAAACTATCTGTCTGCAGGTCAACAAGTACGCACGTCTGCGGGCACGAAACAAAACTGCTGACGAACCAGTTCAGCGTCTGCAACTCTTTCTGGTTCATAACCGGTACCTTCCTGCGGCAGGGTTCCGGGTTAAACCCTAAGGTAATGATGACTCTACAGGTTGCAAGGCGCTTGTTAAGAATCATCATCATCGTATCAGCCAACAAGGTCTCCCCCAGTGGGTTCCAATATGGTCGGTTGAAAGCGACCAGCATCTAACTTCCTGCAATCTTATCAGGTCGTCTGTCCAATAAGGAACTGCTGACGAATAAGTTTAGCGTCTGCAACTCCTGGTTCATCACCGGCATCCTCCTGCGGCAGGGCTCCGGGCTGAATTCTAAGGTAATAATGACTCTACAGGTTGAAAGGCGCTTCTTAAGAATCATCATCATTCCAGCCAACAAGGTCGCCTCCAGTGGGTTCCAATATGGTCGGTTGAAAGCGACCAGCATCTAACTTCCTGCAACCTTATCAAGTACGTCGTCAGTTCTACGTGCTAGTTAGTGTCCCGCCCACTGCAACTTTAGCTTACTAATCTGTCGGGCTATATCAGCGACTTTGTTCGTTTACGGATATCCTGCTCATATACGTTTACTAGGCGTTGATAAAAGTACTGTGATCAGCTTCTTAAACATGCAATCGATTAAACACTTGATCTTTCTCCCCCAGGCAACGTCAACCAGGATAGTCGGCGGTATCTGGTGGTTCTTCACCCTGATCATCCTCTCCTCATACACGGCGAACTTAGCAGCGTTCCTCACGGTCGAGAGGACGGTCCTCCCGATACAGAGTGCGGCTGATCTGGCGGCGCAGAATAGTATACAGTATGGGACGCTGAATGGGGGGTCTACTATGACGTTTTTTCGAGTGAGTATCATTGTGAAGTTGCTACCTGGTTGGGCACCTTAAGTGACCCAAATTAGTTTTAAAATATTTATTATTACTTAACCTAAGTAATAGGTAATTTCTTTAATTATAATTTATTATTTTCAAATGGTTTATATAAGTTAGTATCTAAGGCTATTTGGTTCGCGCCATAAGGATCGCGCTCTTGAATTCGCTGAACCTGGCGACACCAGCGCCACATAGTTTGGCTATCGTTCACCGAGCGCCGACCATATATTGAATTGTGATTTCTAACCTTCACGACATCGCGAGCGCGTCTTCTCGCGTAATTTTGGTGAGGAGTTCGTTTTATTTCGTGTTGGACAGCTGAAAGTTGCCTAAAATGAACCCAACAGTGATTTGACTATTGTTTCGTGAAAGTGCTTTACGGTGTGAACTGCGGAGACGAGCGGGTGAAGCGTTCCTGAGCTGGTCTGCAGGTTAGTGGACCACATACTTCAGTGCTGACGACGAAACCATTTCTCTCTCTTCAATTCGCAGGGTGGGTTTCATAGGAATCTACAAACATAATCTTTCATAATTGAGCTCCCCGCGTGTCAGCTGCTATTTACACGCTGCTACACCACTACCTTTCGTAATATATATTTTTAGGAAGGCATTTTCTACTGACTAATTTAGCTCACTAAATATACGGTACCATCACAGAAATACATGTTGACTTTTTTACCATCCAAACCTTCTGAGAAGACTCCCGTGATACAAACAAACAACTCTTTTTATTGGAATAACTCTCTATCTCTGACTTTTTTTTTGCAGTTAGAGAGTTTGTCTAATAGAAAGAGTTTTTCGTTACCAACATTAATTTTTGTGGCCTTAAGACTTTAAGAGGCCTATTACAAAATTGTGACAGTTTTGCGGTTGTTTGGTGATCTGATCATGTAAAAGATAAATCTAAAATGAGGCCGCTACGTACCATAAAATAACGAAGGCCAAAATTGCAAAAGTGGTATAAAATAGGAATGTGCAAAAAACTGAGAAATGACTTTTTTTTATTGATACTTGTTTTTCCCCTTTTTTTTAGCACGTAGCGGCTCTATGTAGTTTATTTGATCAGTGATAGCGGCCTCCGATTTTCAATTTATCTTTTAAATGATCAGTAATCACCAAACAACCGCAAAATTGTCAAAATTTTGTAATATGCCTTTTAATATTTCTGATATATTTTATTATGTACCACATTAATTCCAGGACTCAAACATCGACATCTACCAGAAGATGTGGCAGCACATGTCGACGGCCTCTCCTCCCGCTTTAGTATCCTCCTATGAAGAGGGGGTGCGGAGGGTGCTGGGGGGGAACTACGCTTTCCTCATGGAGTCTACCATGCTGGACCACAGAGTACAGAGGGACTGCAACCTCACGCAGATAGGCGGGCTGTTGGATTCCAAGGTATGATGATGATGATACCTATGATGCAAAAACACTATTGTCAGTCTCGAAGTGAGAGATTAACGTTTCATATCTTACCACGTACCTGACAATTAATTATTTAAGTTTTTTTTATAATACTTGAAATAAATCGACCACCTCAGGTGGGACCCGAACCCAGGACCATCGCATACCGTGCGAGTGCTTTTCCAACTAAGCTACCGAGACGTTAGCTGACCTGACGAAAACTTTCACGTGTTTCTCGCTGTTGAAGCCAGCGTTTTTCCGATCATTGTTGTGGCGGTCAACACCCAATAGAAATATTGTTACAAATATTTATCTATTGGTTAAGATCAGAAAAGCTTAAACAATTTAAATTTTGTTCTGGGTTCGGGTCTCCTGAGGCGGTCGATTTTTTTTCAAGTATTATATAAAAAAAACTTAGATAAACCTAGCATGGTAATTGCTAAAAAACAAAATTTAAATTAATTATTTACTCATTAACTTGTCGCTGATTTAGTAACTCATTTATTTATTCACCCATGTAACGTTGCACGTACATTTTCATCCAATTTGGAATTTCAAGGAATATTGACGCCACGCACTCAATTACTCGCTTACTCATTTACGCCATCATGTAGATAGGTACTTTTTTATTTACTCACTCATTTATGAGTGCGTGAGTTGTATGTGTGTGGTGGGCGCATGTGCGTATGCTTAAGTTATTTGCTGTTATAGTTGCTGACTCGACATAGGTTTTTCCTAAGCCGTATTTCTAAAGCCAGCCTACATTCCACAGGGCTACGGAATAGCAACCTGGAAAGGCAGTCCGTGGCGAGACAAGATATCTTTGGCCATCCTAGAACTCCAAGAGAAGGGGGTCATTCAGATCCTGTACGATAAGTGGTGGAAGAATACGGGGGATGTCTGCAATCGGGACGGGAAGGATAGCAAGGCTAATCCTTTGGGTGTGCAGAATATTGGTGAGTATTAGCACTGATAAAATTGATAGAATCAGGTGCTACCTTGCGGAAATCCAGTAATTATATGGCTTACAATTTCCGCTCAGTTACGCCGGCATAGGAACCCCAATCACACCACCTGTAAACCATAGGTTTTATGTAGGTGTTGGGTACTATCTTTTGCATTCATCTGTTTCGCATGCAATTTGAGAGAGGGTGGGCGGTGAACTTTTGCATTTGCTTGTGTATGTCCTCAGATTGTGGGTTACAGGTGGTGTGATTGGGGTTCTTATGCCGGCGTAACTGAGCGAAAATTGTAAGAATAAAAATTACATTTTCATAATCGTTGAGTATTAGGTAACACCTTTTTAGAAATCATCACGGGTCATCTATAAATTACATTAATTTCATGATATTTTGACCATTCCCCTTGTCACATGATATCACAGTTCGTCGACCTCCTCCCCTCCCTTGTAAGTGTGACATAATGAAATGACGAAATCATAAATGAAAGGATCCGTAAACGAACAAAAGTTGCTGACATATCCCGTCGACTTATCACGCTAAAGTGGCAGCGGGCGGAGCACATAGCACGTAGAAATGATGGCTGATGAGGAAGGTTCTAGGATTTTAGTACCGGCCAGCGCAGCGTAGGACGTCCACAAACTAGGTCGACAGGTGACCTGGTAGATTTTGCAGCAAGCCGCTGGATGCAGACAATCTGGAAGTTTTTGGGCGAGGCCTATGTTCAGCAGTGGAACTCCTAGGGCTGAAATGATGTTGATCGTTACCTTTTAAACGTGGCTGCGATAAGTTCATTCTATCAGTTTACTGACTTTTATTTTAACAATTCAACTATCGACCGGCAACATTCGATGCATTCTAGTTTTAAAGTGAATTCCTATGTTAATAAGTTTGTTTACCTACGTGTTTCACCAACTTATAAACTTTAAAAATAAAGTATTTTCTGTTGTTGCAGGCGGTGTTTTCGTGACGCTGCTATGTGGCCTAGCTCTAGCTATAATGGTGGCCATTTTGGAGTTTTGTTGGAACACGAGAAAGAATGCTTCGCAGGGAAGACAATCCTTGTGCAGCGAGATGGGACAGGTTAGAGTTAGACTTATTTGTAAAGCGAACCTCCTACCAGATGGACTGACGACCTAATGGAGGTTGTGGCAAGCCGCTGGATGCAAATGGCCTACAGCTCCGCGACTTGGCGGTCTATGGGAGGCTTAAAGACGTAAGTCTAGCAGTGGATTTTCAAAGGATGATAATGATGATAATTATTGATATGAGAGAGAGAAAGAGAGAGAGAAAAATATTTTATTAGACACACACAACAATACAAAAGTAGAATATATACAAAAAGCTTAAAAACAACAATAGACAAAAAGAAAAAAAATATGAGTTTATAGAATATGAGTCGATGAAATTCTAATGAAGGTTCTAACTACTATGATATGATACTTTTACAATACTACCAAAATGGTAACAGTGTGAAATAAACGCTGTTTGTTTAAAAAGATACTATCATTAAAACTAACGGATTGTGATGCATCTATCTCTTCCTCTCTATCGGCCGATGCGTCCGAGTAGCAACAATGACGTTATCCCGTAAAATTAACGTCCGTAAACCGACTTTACAGATAACCATTTCTTTCAGGAGCTCAGAACTGCCATGAGAGGCGGTTCATCAACCAGAACAGTCTTAAGACCTGGGTGTTCCAGGTGTTCGCCAGCCACCCACGTGCCTCCAGCACCTAATCGATATGAGGTCAGTATTCTCGCGCTAAAATCGATACAGTTCAGAAAATCGAGCTAAAGTGGCAGTGGGATGGTCACATTTGCTGTAGAACCGTCAGTATTCTCAGCAGTGTCCAAAAAATTGCCCCGAAGAAGTGGTAGGGTCATCTTCACCATTATTTTAGTCACAAGACGTCCACTGCTGATCATAGGCCTCTCCCAGTGACTTCCAGATTGTCTGGTTGCGCGCGGCCTGTATTTTACTTCCTGCAACCTTTACCAGGTCGTCTGTCCACCTTGTGGGTGGACGTCCCACACCAGTTGTAAGGTAAATAATATTATAAGGATATGTAAAAGTGCAATTTGCAGAAATGATTTTCATTTTGAGACGTGTTTTTGAGTGGAGACCGCCACTTGCAAGCGAAGAGTAGAATATTTGTTTATTTATTTATAATTTGCGATATGTTTTCGTAAGTAGTTACTGTGTTTTATTTAAGAAAATATATAAGGGTTATTTGAAAAAAATCAACAACCTCGCACAAATAGATAGTTAACACCATACACAACAACATTCGTTCTACGAGTTTAGACAATTTGACACATTTTACTTAATACAAAAAAAAATATCAAATTAGTTTTAGGTCTGAATGTTCTTATCTCTGTGCGCTTCACATCGGGCGGAAGGGGCGCGAGCGTCGCGTGCGTCTCCTAACATAGACTTACAAATGTTACGACAGTACAATAAAGTTTGAATAATTATTTTAAATTAATGTATTGAGTTATGATAAAACTCGTAGAACAAATGTTGTTGTTTAGGATATTAGCTATCTAGTCGTGCGAGGTTGTTGATTTTTTTCCAAAATATAACCCTGGATACCAACATAATGCTTTGATTTAGACGTCAGAGCAAAATGGAAAAAAATACATATTCTGTATGTCTTGTAAATTCAAATAGGAACTCTGTACCGCACAAAATAAATGCATTAGAATTTACAACGGAGTACCTTATTTTTTTCAGTATACTGTCTTTTTTTGTTTGTTTTTATGCTTTTAATTATTAAAACAGGTTACTTGGAGCCCCGATCATTACCCACGGACGGAAAGAGTGGTAGAAACAGACTTTGGAGTTTTAGAAGAGGTATCTTTTGATAGCGTGTTTGAAGTAATCTTATAAAAAGCTAGAGTTGCTCCTCAATTTGCTATGAAAAGATGTAGCTTGCACTTGATTTTGTTGTCGCGTTGAGATACAATAAGGCGCTTTGCAGACGGCGGGGCGGGCTGGGCCGGTCTGACCGCGAAGCAATAAAGACCGCGTCTGCCCGCCGATGCCCGCGGCTGCTATCGCCGCGAACGCAAAGCACACCGCCGCGCCGCCAGTGTCCGCCGGGCGCCTGCGGCGCGGTCATAGGATTCCCTTTGCGCTATCCTTCACGGTGAAATTGACCGGCCCGCACCGCCCCGCTGGCTGCAAAACGCCTTAAAGATTTTTTTTTTGAGAGACACACACGGTGTTGTAAACTTACAATTATTATAATTTAATTAACCTTGCAAAGCGCCATCTATGGGTTTTACACAAAGTTAAGAATCTATCACGTTTAATCGTATCTGTTCAGCGCGGCCTGTAAAATAGTTCTTGGTTCTACCAAATTACCACAGATGGCGCTAAAACTTTTAGGAACTGCTTTGGTTTGTGTAACTGCGATAAAAACTGAACTGCGCTGTATTCGATCTCTCTTTGACTCCTGCGGTCCTACAATAAACACCTACCAAAAAATTCTCCTGGCGTCTTTCTTCTCAACACACGGCTTTATCACTAAAATGATAGACTTAGGAATAGCCAACCAAGACGAAATGTAGGCACTTTAGACGCAATTTCTCGGTAATTCATTCATTCTTATTTAGTTGGCTTATATTTGGACAGTGTTTAAACAAAGATAGAAGTGTGTGGTTAAAATCTAAGTGTGTCTCATTTGTAATATTTAATTCACTAAATGGACCCATATTTTTTTTTTAGAACTAACACTGACTACGTAACTTTTCATGTGGGCCTAGGTACTAGTTAATAATTAAGTACTAAACCTTTTCAAAGCCTGTCCACTCTCAATGAAATCAAATTACTTTAATTGTAAAAATGTTTTGTATACACAATATGTGAATATTATTTAGTACCTTTTTAGTGCTAATTAGTACAATTATCAGATAATTTGTACCTTAACCCAGATTTAAGATACGCTCAAAACATTGTGGTACTTAAAAAGCAGTGCTGGTCATAGCTGAGCGCGTGGTGGGGCCCGGCCTCCGCGCCAGATAATTCGTACTTTGCTTCAGATCCAAGATACGGTTCATGATGAGGACGATAATAAAATTTAGTAACTTTAAAGTACTAATTAGAATATTTCAGTACTAATAAGTTCCTTTTTAGTGCTAATTAGTACGATTATCAGATAATTTTTGAAAACCTAAATTGGTACTTTGTTTCAGATATAAGATACGCCCAATAATGATGGCAGTAGTAATATTTAGTACCTTTTAAGTACTAATTAGTACATTTTAATACTAATAAGGACCTTTTAGTGGTTTTCAGTACATTTCAGTTCTAATAAGTACCTTTTTAGTACATTTTAATACTAATTAGTACATTTTAAGAACTAATTAGTACAACTATTATAAACTTTGTGCCTTCTACCAGATCCAAGATGCGCCCAACAACACAGTGGAACTAAAAGAACTTCGCTGGTCGTAGCGAAGCGCGCGGCGGGGCCCGGCCTTCGCGCCCAATAATAATGACAATAAATATATTTAGTACATTTTTAGTACTCACTAGTACATTTTAGTACTAATAAGTACCCTCTTAGTACTAATTACTTAGTACATTTCAGCACAAATTAGCACCTTTTAGCACTAATTAGTACAATTATCAGAACATTTGTACCTTCCCCCAGATTCAAGATACGCCCAACAACACAGTGGAACTAAAAGAACTCCGCTGGTCGTAGCGGAGCGCGCGGCGGGGCCCGGCCTCCGCGCCCGCCTCGCCTGCGCGCTGCGCGCACCACTCCTTCAGGAGATGTCAGCATTACAGTAAGTACAACTAGCGACACGGAAGTTGAGCGTTACGTTGAGCAAAAGACCATTACGATTACGTGATTGGCTAGTCGCCGCGCCTGTTCCGCCGGCCGGAATTGGTTGTTAGCTCCGCGCACACGCGTCTCTGATACGATGACCGTCAAGTAAGTTGCACAAAGCTATCCCCACTCTTTGCCCCAGCGCTCAACATCGATGCCCGCGATCTGTAGCGTGTTTGATTTTTATCGTGTCTTGCTTAAGTGGCTTGACTTGGGAATATATGCCTTTTTGAAGTACGTTTTACGTTGTATTATTTGAAATGTAATACTGCACTAAGTTAACTGTTTATTTTTTATTATTTTAAATTATAGTCGTTAATCTGAATAATTATCATTTAACTTCTAACAACGGTGCTTTTGACAAATAGACGTCAATTTAAAAATACGATTCTAGCAATTCCATGCAAGGTTTAATTGAAATTGAAATTGAAATTTAAAGCACTCGCCCGGCATGCGATGGGACGTGGGTTCGAGTCCCACCTGAGGTCGATGATTTTTTTCAAGCGTTATTTATCTTTAAATAGACGTTAAATAAATTGGAAAATAAATATAGAAGGTAGAGAATAAATTACTATACAATTGTTACTATTCTACTTGTATTTTTTTCAAGCATTTTTACTGAGAGAAACTATTTTATATAATTGTCATGATTACTATATAAGTTGTTTCTATACTCCTAAAAACTTTATTTATTATCAGTAGTCTTTTTAAAAGTTAGTGAATAGCTGCCCATTTTAAGCAACTTTTTGTATAGAGCAACATGGAAATGTGCAAAAAGTTGTTATTTATATAAGCAGCTAATCGCGTGGTTTTAAGAAGTGTCATATTTTTTTGTTCACTGTATCCATCCATCAATCCACCAGCCGAAAGACGTCCACTGCTGGACATAGGCCTCCCCCAAGGATTTCCACGAAGATCGGTTCTGTGCCACCCGCATCCAGCGGCTTCCCGCGACCTTCACCAGATCGTCGGTCCACTTTGTGGGGGCCTACCAACACTACGCCTTCCGGCCCGCGGCCGCCATTCAAGGACCTTCCTGCCCCAACGGCCATCAGTCCTGCGAGCAATGTGCCCCGCCCACTGCCACTTAAGGTTTGCGATTCTGAGAGCTACGTCGTTGACTTTGGTTCGCTTTCGGATCGTCTCATTTCTGATTCGATCGAGAAGGGAAACTCCGAGCATAGCTCTATCTATCGCCCTTTGAGAGACCTTGAGCTATCTTATGAGCCCCATCGTTAGCGGCCACGTCTCAGATCCGTTTAAACGTACGTTCACTGTATAAATATATAAATTTACAAAAAAGAGTTTTGTCTGCAGATTCCGTTGGGTCCCTGAGGAGAACAACGTCATACGTACTAAAAGAGCCGAGAGAGACAGTCAAGAAACACGTTCAGATAGTTGCGTAGTATTTGCTATACTTTTAGTTATGTCAAATGGAGAAACTTGAACACAATCACAGAATTAATAATAGGTTCAGAAGATTAGCTTCATAAGACGCGCTAAAGCTACGCACACAGACTTCACTAATGTACACGATTTTGAAACACTTGTGGCCTGACTACAAAAAAGATAGACTAGGGTTAAACACTGGTCTTAATATTAGTCAACCAATTTGAAATGTTTTTTGGTTGACTTACTTTAGACAAGTTTTTAAACCAAGTCTATTTTTTTGTAGTAAGGCCGTTGCTGTCTTATTCAGAGTGCATTTGCTAGTCCGTGACTAAGGTTATTAACCCACTGTACTAACGTACAGTGGGTGGGTATAGAACAGTGGTTTAACCGTAGTCTCGGACTAGCAAATGCACTCTGAATAAGACAGTTGTGTGCGTTCCATTTTGTCTAAGATGTGTGTGATGCTCTAGCGCGTTTACTTAGTTGAAGTTTAACTTAAAATTTTTGATACCCATAAATAACTAACTATTATTTCTGTGTGACACCATTTTAAACACAGAGAATTGTGCTTCTTTGGTCTTCTCCATTTGGCTGTTTCAATAATTTGTTAGAGATACGGTGTGAATGAAAAGATTTCATCAAATTTAGAAGAAGGAATATGATGATATACATTTAAAAAATATATAGATTTTGCCACTTCAAATCTTCAAGTCAAGGGATTGCCGATCAAAGTATTTGATATTAATTTCAACTTGGTACCTTTACTCGTTCCGGATGAAAAGGGTCATGACAGACAGACGGACACCAAAGTGATTCCATAAATTTTTCTTTTTACCTCTAACCCTAAAAAAGGAGCTTAAATTATAGCAATCCCGAATTACCTAATTATCTCCTTATTATAAATCAAAGTCGTATTTGTTAAAACACTTATAACTCGAGAACGGCTGGACCGATTTCCATGGTTTATAATTTATTGAATTTGTAGCCGCCCTGAATAGCAGAATAAACTATAAAACATTGGAAAAGCTGACGAAAAAAGAAATTATTAACTGTTACCATAAAAGTTCGAAACAGGAATATAAGATAATTTATTTTAGGACGAACTTGACTAAAATCAACTCCTTAAATATTTGAGAAATCTCTTCATTTTTACAAGGTAGTAACTCCATTTAGTTTTCATAATACACCAATTTAATCTAAGGATATACAAAATACATTGTGTTCGGGTAATGTAAATATATTTAGCTAAAGTACCTATAATTTAAGTAAGTGTATTTTATAATACCTTTAAATCTTAATAATATTTTTATGTATCAATTATGATTTTATATATAAGGTCCGATTTTATTAGTGTTCATCCTGTTAACCTGTGACTATATAGGTGAAAAGCAATCGTAAAAACCGACTTTCAAACATCTATCGTAAAAACTAAAAAAGATAAAAATAAATTACAAAATAACAACATCGACTTCATATAGCATAAAACTACCTATCTTCAACTCTTTCTCGCTCTGTACAAGGGGAAGGAATAAGACGGATAATCAGATGGTTAAACGTAGCAAAGATAGGAAGAGTTTATGCAATATGAAGTCAATGTTGTTGATTTTTAACTTTTTCAGTTTTTATGGTACACATTTGAAAATTGGTTTTTACGATTGCTTTTCACCTATATAGTCACAGGTTAACAGGATGAACACTAATAAAATCGGACCTTATATTATCTCTTTTTATGTTATTATTTTATGTCAAATCATAATTTAGACGTGGAGTGCGAAAGAGTATTAAAATTAATCAAGTTATGTATTTTACTAATTTCACAAGTTAAACCTTGCTGGCCTTATTACTAGTGTTGCCGAACTATCGATAGTTTGGCTATCGATAGTTTACCTCGGAAATCATCTATTATATCGATAGGCCTATCGATACTATCGATAGTATCGATAGCTCAGTTTGGCAAAAAATATCGGTAAAAGCAATACTATCGATAGCATCGATACTATCGAAGCTCAATATCGGATGCACGGACCTTCGATAGTATTGCTTTATACCGATACTATTATGCCAAACTGAGCTGTCGATACTATTGTTTTTGGCCAACTATCGATAGTCTATCGATAGTGAAATATAGAGCGGCAACACTACTTATTACAAAAAAGATAGACTAGGTTTAAACACTGTCTAAAGATTAGCCAACCAATTTAAAATGTTGACACATCAGACATGTCTCGGTAATGATAATAAAAGACGACCTCCGTAGCCGAGAGGCGAGCATGCCGGACTGGGTGTTGCCGCCATCTCTGAGGTTCCGGGTTCGATTCCCGGTCGGGTCAATGTGGAAAACGAACTTTTCTATACCGTCTCGGGTCTGGGTGTTGTGGTACCGTCGTTGTTTCTGATTTCTATAACACAAGTGTTTTAGCTACTTGCCATAGGATCAGAACAATGTATGTGATGTTGTCCAATATTTATTATTTATTTATTTATGATTCTTGCATTTAAAATTGGTTGGCTAATCTTTAGACAGTGTTTAAGCCTAGTCTATCATTTTTGTATTAAGGCCAGTGTCTAAGCTAGTATTTTTGGACGGTGTAAAGTGCGTTTAAAAGCCATTCGCTCTCGATCGGTTGACGTGACAACACGTGTCAGCGAAAGGACAGTGGTAAGGATTTTGACGTGATAACGTCATAAAAATCGATAAACGCCGGCTGCACCCACGAAAAAGTGTCACGTTTCGCCTGAGCCAAGTGTGCAAGCGAGAGCGCGGAACAAGCGATAGAGAGGCACGATCGGCCTAAGCGTTCTGCTTTCTACGCATCTATCTCTGACGTTATCATGAAAATTATAGTCCGTAAACCGACTTAACAGACAACCAATTTTTTTCTTTACAACTCAAACTGACGTTTTCGGTTCGAATTTATTAATCTATCATCATCATCATCATCAGCCCACACTAGTCCACTGCTGGACATAGGCCTCTCCAATTGCACGCCACTCTGCACGATCCACGGCTACTCTCATCCAGCTCCTGCCAGAGCAAACTTGCGAAGATCGTCACTCCATCTAATCTGAGGGCGTCCCACACTACGCTATTAATCTATGATGGTGGGCAACTGTATCTTTTTTAATAGGGGCCATCCGTAAATTCTTATTTTTCCTTGTCGGTATCACTCTTGACAGAGTGGTCGTGGTCATCATTTCAGGTGTTGGTGGCAAGCCTCACAACACGACGCCACTCCTCTCTGATGGCTGCCTTCCTCGTGCATTCATACAGTGATGATGAGCCATTTACTGCCGCTTTTATCCATAAATTACGTCACACGATGATTTCTTGACCCCCTCCCCTATTGTCACATTTGTGAGACTCCCCCCTCCCTAGTATGACGTCACATATTTTGCAATATAACATCTAGAAATTGTATTTTTCTTCAATTTTGTGTTTTAAACTAGAAACATAAGATTTTGAAATGTGATGTCACAAAATTTAGGACCCTACCCACCTCTTGTCACGTACGGTCACACGAAGACCGTTTTCTGATTTGTCGGCGCAGCAGCGGCGCGACATCAGCATGCTCGGTATACGCGGCACAGAAAGCTTACCGAGCGCCTATATTTCAATGGAGCGTTCCTGATTGGCTCGGTATGCCGCGCATACCGGCGCGGCACAGATTCCATTTCTGTACCGCGTATACCGAGCATGCTGATGTCGCGGCGCTGCTGTGCCGACAAATCAGAAAACGGCCTTAGTGTGACCTAACGTGACAAGGGGTGGGTAGGGTCCTAAATTTTGTGACGTCACATTTCAAAATCGTATGTTTCGTCTTCACCCTCCCTCAAATGTCAAGTCAAATAGCGCATGCCAAAAGAGTAGTACTGCTTTAAAGCACTATATTGAAACCGTATTATTTTTCAATACAAATTCTAGAGTACTTTTCTATCGCGAGTAAATTAAAAACTCGAAATATGCCTTCTAGTTTATTTTACGTAATTCAAAGATTTATTGTATAGTGTTTTGTGAGGGTATTAATAAAAGTGATTAACGCTAGATATTTATATACTGCAGTTTGTCCTGTTTTTGTATTAAAAATTTTATACAATATCACGATCAGTAGGAGTCCTTTTTAGGATTCCGTACCCAAAGGGTAAAACGGGACCCTATTACTAATGCTCCGCTGTCCGCTGTCCGTCTGTCTGTCTGTCCGTCTGTCCATTGAAATTTTTAGATGGTGTATTTCTGTTACCGCTATAACAACAAATACTGAAAAACAGAATACAATAAATAATTAAGGGAGCCCCCATACAACAAACGTGATTGTTTTGCCGTTTTTATAGATAATGGTGCGGGGTTCCGTTTTACCCTTTGGGTACGGAACCCTAAAAACTGACCAAAAATAAAAAGGTAAGATTGATGCTATGGAAAGCACTTTGATTATAAACATGTCTAGATAGAGTGTGGTGCTGCAATTGTCACCAAAAGAACAGGCCAGATTTGAGTGAGTAACAACTATGGGTACTATGGTAACAATTATGGGTTCCTATAGTAACAAGCGCGCCACTGAGCGGGCGAAACAAACTTAGGCGCCAACAGTTGGATTATATATTTTTTGACGTTTATGACACTCGAACAGGGAATCTAGACATGTATACATATAATCAAAGTGACAGCGAGAGTTTATTTAAGTAAGTAATCAATTATTTTATATTTCGAATATGTATAATAAAATGTGTGTATACGTGTGTCAGACTGTTTTTTTGCGGTTTTTACTGTAAATATTATATTATTAACGTGTATTTATAGTGGGATGTTTATCAATTTTATTAAAAGTGTTTTTGTTATTTTTGATAATTAATTCGATAAATATGATTGGTCGTTCGCTCCGCGCACGCGTCTCTGATACGATGATCGTGTCGTAAGATGCGTGAAGCGATTTTTTGCCCTATTGCTCAACATCGGTACCGGGGACTGTACTAGACCAGTCCCTCTAGCACGAGCAACAAAGCACGATATGATATAGCGATATATCGCCTTTTTAATTTCATAATATGATATCATAGCCGCCGTCTCGAACTTTTATTGAAACAGTGAGCATGTCCGTGCCGGCGACGTCACGGTTATGCTCGCTTTTTCGATAAAAGTACATATTTTGACAAAAATATGCGATAAATCGCTATATCATATCGTATCATATCCTGTTTTGTTGCTCACGCTAGAGGGGCTGATATGATGCAAATGTTATTAAAATGTATTGAGTGTTTTTCTATTTGCGTGTTAAAATGGTTTGTTAAGCTAAGCTTCTTTGGATACTGCCATATTTTATATTTTTCTTATTGTCTATTGTATGAATTTAGGATAATAAAATCAAAATGGCTACCACGTAATGAAATTGTGAATTCATTTTGATTAAGGCCTATTTATCTGACCTGATACTATCGATATTACCTGGCAATACTATTAAATGAGTGCGATACTATGGATCTAACGATATTTTGGTTTTGGTGAATGTAAACCTAGGTCTGTTTTGTCATAATATGTCTAAAGATAGCATAACCCTAATTATATACTATCGCGGGCTTCGACGCCTGACCCGTCTAAAAGCTAAAATCGTTTGCAAGCACCTCATTGCAGCTCACTTCAAGCCACGTTCTACGTTCATTCATGTTTCGGGTTCAATCAAGCAGCGGCGCAACAAAGGTTTTTACGCACAAGCAATCAAGCTACTATTTGTATCTAATTGGTTGTAGTAAAACGTAGTAAAATGCATAACCAATCAGGGCGGGTGGAGGCGTGTCCGGCGCGATGCGCTTTCACAGGAATATTTCTGCAATGTGGTGAGGCTCGCGTGCTCTCGATAGTACCTATTTCAAATTGATCTCTTTGATAGTAAAAAAGTTGTCCGCTGGCTATATGATTCTATTCAACGGCCTATAACTCTGAAAATAACACGGAACAAATTCTATTTTTGTTAACATCGATAGCCCTTTTATTATACAAGGTATTTTTCAGTATTTCAGTAACTAAATCGATCTACGATATAAACGATTTAAAAAACAAACTTATTTTTTTTATTACTATCCGCTGTTCAAAGATGGTACGCGTGGATACTCTTGCCTCAATTATAAAAAATACGCACGCACTATCTCTGTGCAACCTAGAACTGCAAAGTTCAATGCAATAATAGTCACAATGGCGCGCGAAAACAAACCTTAGCCTTTTCGATGTAAGGTATATTTCTAACAGCCGGAGCGCCCGCGCATAACAAAATTTGGCACTACTTTGCAATGTAATTCTGTATAGATTTATTTCACGAAAAGACCTATTACAAAATAATTGGTGTTCCCGCTGTGTAGATACACTTGTTGTTCGCGAAGGATAAAATTATATCGATAACATCAACAGGGCAATCCATAGTCTTGCGATTGTTTGACTATCGATAGATATTGTCTCACTAGTAGATCGGCAACCCTATACAAGGTGTACCAGAGAATAGGACACTCCATAAAACCACGTGATCAGCTGGTCATATACAACAACTCTTCCTATGGGAGCAACATCGAAATCGATATTTTTTTTTCAGCTTCCCCATACAAACTTACTCGCATACCTCGATGATAATGTATGGAGCATCTGAAAATAAAATCACGATTTCGATGTTGCTCCCATAGGAAGAGTTGTTGTATATGACCAGCTGATGACGTGGTTTTAAGGTGTGTCCCATTATTTTGTACACCCTGTATAACGCCACCTATTGGGATAAATATGTGGTGGTTCCTTATTAACAGTCATTTGTTGCTCGAAGGTTTTCAACGAATTCGTGTGTTTTATTTTATATTTGATTGAATGTTTGTCTGTGTTAGTTATTGGAAGTTTTTATATTATAGAGTTGTGATTGTATATAAAGTCAGAATTTATATAAAATAAAATCGGTATGTTAATATACAGGGTGTTTTATTATTTGTAAATTTAAGTGAGGTAATCTATTTGTTAACTTTATATTATTATGACATGATGTTATTTGAAACTTTCTTATCTATCATATTGGATTATAATGATAATATTCACGCACATAATCACACGCACACACACACACACACAACCCCCCCCCCCCCACGCGCAACTGTTGTTGCTGTCTTGATTACTTAAATTAATTATTATATACTGTCTTGTAAAAGAAGAGCGGGGCCTCCTGTCACAGGTACCCATGTACATACTAGGTAGACCCCAGCCTCAAGACGTAGAGAAGTAGTTAAAGAAATAAACGATTTTTATTTTATTTTATTTATGATTCTTCTGCCGAAATTAAGTAATTTTTACGATAGTATGTAATTTCATTTTATGTTACGAGTAATACAATAATTCCATAGAGTCATCATCGTCATCACAAGTGCTAATTACAGAGCAGGAAGATTAAGTCATTTTCATCACCATCAACAGCGGGTTTTATGGAAATGAATAGCCCTGGATCATGGTAGGTAAGTGTCGTGCGTTGTGCATTGGGAGTTTATAGTTAGTTTTGTAAAAAAAAAATTAGTAAAAAAAGGTTTTCCTTTTTTCAACCAGATTTTAAATCCACTTTAGGATTCTGTACCCAAAGGTTAAAACAGACCCTAATACTGAGGCTCCGCTGTCCGTCTGTTTGTCTGTCCGTTTGTCACCAGGCTGTATCTCATGAACCGTGATAGTTAGAGAGTTGAAATTTTCACAGATGATTTATTTCTGTTGCCGCTATAACAACAAATACTAAAAAACAGGATACAATAAATATTTAAGGGGGCTCCCATACAAAAAACTGTTTTTTTTTGGTGTTTTTATAAATAATGGTACGAAACCCTTCGTGCGCGAGTCCGACTCACACTTGGCCAGTTTTTTAATACTAAATTTCTAAACGCATTTGATCATCTTAGCGCTTGACATGCCGCCGCGCGGCGCCTACTAGTTTTGGAGGCCTAATACGATAGCGCATCGTTCGTTTGGTCGTATTATCCGATCAAATTAAAACATCCCATCAACATTCCCCTCGTAACAAAGGTTTGACAATTTATGAACAATTGAAAACGGTTGAGTTTTTTACACGGCTAGATTGAGTTGGTCATATTTTATCAAAGGATTGACACATGAGACTGGACATTTTAATTTGTTAGGTTTATACGTAGAAATATATATTTATAGAAATATACACTTTCGTGCTATAGGGTAAGACAAACGGTAACCTTTTTCGTAATTTGAATGACCACGGACTACAGGACTATACGCGCGACACGACGCGTCACAGAACGTACCGAGCGCATACTGACGAAACGAGTAGCAACAATTATGGGTTGTGTTTGGAAAAATAGGAAAATAAAAGTTATAAAAGCAAATGCTTTTTTATTCATTTTGATGTGCTGCTTATACAGGATGACGTTAAAAAACCCAGCAGTGGACTGACATGCCCCTATAGCATGAGCAACAAAACACGATATGATATGATACGATATAGCGATTAATTGACACCCAACTTTCAAAATATGATATCATAGCCGCCATCTTGAAATTTTATCGAAACAGTGAGTATCGATCGGTCATGCTCGATTTTTCGATAAAAGTTCATATTTTGTCAAAAAATATGCGATAAATCGCTATATCATATCATATCATGTTTTGTAGCTCATGCTAGAGGGGATAAGTCGATTAATGATGATAAAGATTTACTTAAAAACGTTGTGCAACCAAAAATCATTGAAAATAGTATGGACTTAAATATTTGCTATTCAAATGTTCTTTAATGATTTTGTTCCGCAGCATAAGTCTGTTGTTCAGCCATCTTGGTTTTTCGTTGAGTTGCAGTAGTTTAGCTGGTATGTCCTAGAAACGATAAAATTATGGCATGTTAATTTCACAAAATAAAATGATAAAATTTTAAGATAAAATTGCAGGGGATTAATTAAATTGCCAGTGCGAGCGTCCAGAGGCGTATTTTTTCAAACATTAGAATTGCAATTCCAAAAAAATTTAAAAGGGACAAACTTCGTCCTTTACAAACTTTAGGTATTATAACCGGTAATTGTTCTCTAAACAGGCACCTATTTAACTTAGGAGTAACAGATAGACAGCCCCATATGCAGAGGATGCATGAACGCAGAAGAAATGCCGCAGCACGTGCTCATGGAGTCTGGGAACGTGGCAGAGCAACGGTCACGGATCCGATCGCCAGGATCATTCCCGGAAGCCTTTAGGAGCCTGAAAAGTCTGCTGAACTTCTGGGATGACCTGGGCTGGTTGGAGTAAGGGACGGATGCAGCACGCACAATGGCCCAATCAAGAGGCTAAGCGCAGAAACCTTCTAACTAAAAGGTAATACCTAGGCACTCTGCAGCACTTTCCCCTTTCTTTATAGTTATCATCTACCCGAAGGTTGTCTGGAAGAGATCGTTTATTAAAAATAAGAACACTCGTTTTTAGTGTTCCGTACCCAAAGGGTAAGACAGGACCCTATTACTAAGACTCCGTTATCAGTCTGTCTGTCTGACCGCTTGTCCGTCTGTCACGAGGCTGTATCTCATGAACCGTGATAGTAAGACAGTTGAAATTCTCACAGATGATGACGTATTTCTTTTGCCGCTATAACAACAAATACTAAAAAGCAGAATAAAATTAACATTTAACGGGGTTTCCATACAACAGACATGTTTTTTTGCCGTTTTAATATATAATGGTACGGAACCCTTCGTGCGCAAGTCCGACTAGCACTTGGCCGGTTTTTATATATAGAAATTTGGTAGCAAGCTAAACGCAAATTATTTTGGGTCACACTCGCCCATTAACCCTTTGTGGCCCATATTTCCAGTCCACCCCTGCTACTGGACCGTTATAATCCCAAAATACTCAATTTCAAAGTGAACTTATTTAACCCAGAGAGATTTGTGACCCATTTTTTTAATTGTTTAAAAATAATTTTCGTCACACGGGCCACGAGGTTTTTAGTTTAAATTTTGTCGACTGTGCTTAATTTGAGGGTTGAATGACTTTAGAAATTTAATGAAGAATAAAAATATGTGATGTGTTAATTTTTTTTTTTAATTTGACGACCTCCGTAGCTGAGAGGCGAATACACGGCGTCGCCATCTCTGAGGTTTCGGGTTCGATCCCCGGTTGGGTCAATGTAGAAAACGATTTTTTCTTTATTGACACGGGTCTGAGTGTTGTGGTACCGTCGTTGTTTCTGTATAACACAAGTGCTTTAGCTACTTACCTTAGGATCAGAGCAAAGTATGTGATGTTGTACTATTTATTTATTTATTATTGGTGTTACCTTGTTGGTGATATAAATTAATAAATAAAATAAAAGTAAATGAATAGAGTTTTGCGCTCGCGCAATGTCAAATTCAAACTACTGTAGCTCCTGAAGTATGGCACCCAAAATAGTTATTTTGGTATTGTTTTGTAGATAATTTCATAATGTATCACATTATACAAAAATAAAGTACATTTATACGGCTAGTTTTTGTTATACGTTTAAAAAAATGGTAAATTAAGCTTTTTTTCTCTACGACAGTAATTAATTTTAGAATTGGTATTTGTTTTATATGAAAGGCAATATCATTGCCTTTCAAAAAAAACTTTTTCCATTATGTTTAGGCACTCCAGATCCATATAAATAGTATTTTTTTGCATGCTATACCATAAAAGTTCGCATGACTGTCATTTCAAGGGGAGGAGAGTTAGACCCCAACATGAGGGGTTTTTTCTCGATAAAATTTGATGAATTAATAGCCCTTAAATTATCGCCGGTCGAAACCCAGACACACTGTAAGTAAATAAAACTGTTACCATTTTTAGGGTTCCGTACCCAAAGGGTAAAACGGGACCCTATTACTGAGGCTTCGGTGTCCGTCTGTCTGTCTGTCCGTCTGTCCGTCTGTTCGTCTGTCACCAGGCTGTATCTAATGAACCATGATAGTTAGAGAGTTGAAATTTTCACAGATGATGTATTTCTGTTGCCGCTATAACAACAAATACTAATAAGCAGAATAAAATAAATATTTAAGGGGGCTCTCATACAAGAAACGTAATGTTTTTGCCGTTTTTATAGAAAATGGTACGGAACCCTTCGTCCGCGAGTCTGACTTGCACTTGGCTGGTTTTTTATTCTTGTTTTTAATGGCTTCCATGTGAAAAGTATAAAAATAAAATACATATTTACTGCTATTGAAACCGAGTTTCATCCGGAACCTCAAAAAACTGCTGTACTTACCTCAACATCAGATTTCTTCAGTCCTCCATCCCGGATCCTGTCAGGTCGAGGGTTTTTCGGCTGTGGGAGCCGGTAGTCGTCATCATCATCATCGTTGGATCCCGCCCCTGACTGATTTTGAACTACGATGCATCTGTGTTCGTTATAAGACGTAGTTATAGTGGATTGAAAAATTATGTCTCTTATTATACAGGGTGTACAAGATGATAGGACACTCCCTAAAACCACGTGATCAGCTGGTGATATACAACAACTTTTCCTATGGGAGCAACATCGAAATCGAGATTTTTTAGCTGCTCCATACAAACTTACTCGCATACCTCGATGATAATGTATGGAGCATCTTAAAATAAAATCACGATTTCGATGTTGCTCCCATAGAAAAAGGTGTTGTATATCACCAGCTGATCACGTGGTTTTAAGGAGTGTTCTATTCTTTTCTACACCCTGTGAGTATACAGGGTTATTTGTAATACATCAACAACCTCGCAAGACTTATTGTAGCTAACATCATAAACAGCATTTGTTTTACGACTTTTGATAATTTGACACATTTTACTATCATATAAAAATAAATATCAATTTAATTTTACATCTAAATGTTCTTATCTCTGTGCGCATCGTATCGCGCGTATCGCGCGGGTCACCTTTTCGTGTGTGAATGAAACATAGACTTACAAATGTCACGACAGTGCAATAAAAGCTTAGAAAATCATTTTAAATTATTGTATTGAGTTAAGATAAAACTCGTAGAACAAATGTTGTTGTTTATGATGTTAGCTATCTAGTCGTGCGAGGTTGTTGATGATTTTCAAATAACCCTGTATATTACATACTTTTAATATAGAAAATCAGTAATTATAACTTTCGACGATGATCACCGTGGCCGTGACTTGGCGTCGCCTTCTCTGAGGTCCCGGGTTTGATTCTCGGTAGGATGTTGATGGTAAGTAGCTAATACATACACAAATGCTTTAGACTTACCATAGAATCAGAGTAAAGTATGTGATGTTGTCTAATAGGTATTTATAATAATTATTTATGACGACCTCCGTAGCCGAGAGGCGAGCACGCCGGATTTGGCGTCGCCACCTCTGAGGTTCCGGGTTCGATTCCCGGTCGGGTCAATGTAGAAAACGAACTTTTGTATATTGGCTTGGGTCTGGGTGTTGTGGTACCGTCGTTGTTTCTGATTTCTATAACACAAGAGCTTTAGCTACTTACCTTAGGATCAGAGCAATGTATGTGATGTTGTACAATATTTATTTATTTATTATTATTATTTATTTATTTATTATAATCAAATGACCAAAATATAAATAAAAAAATTCTCACCTTTTTTGTCTAGATGCAGGTTCTACAGCGCCTAGAAATAATTATACTAATTTACAATCACATAACAATTACATTACAATTTAAATGACAGAATATTAAAAATTAAAGAAAGAAAGAAAATTTTTATAGAATATTAGCTGACCCGGCGAACTTCATACCGCCTACCAGTATTTTTTTGTCAGATTTTCCAATATTTTTATTATTTATTTTGCTATTCGGAACGCAGACATCCAACAACTGAAACCATGAAAATCGGTCCAGCCGTGCTCGAGTTATAAGTGTTGTAACAAACCCGATTTTGTTTTATACAGGGTGCACAAAAGAATGGGACACTCCTTAAACCACGTGATCAGCTGATCTTATACAACAACTTGTCCTATGGGAGCAACATCGAAATCGTGATTTTATTTTCAGATGCTCCATACATTATCATCGCGGTATGCGAGTAGGTTTGCATGCGAGAAGCTGAAAAAAAAATCTCGATCTTGATGTTGCTCCCATAGAAAAAGTTGCTGTATATGACCAGCTGATCACGTGGTTTTAAAAAGTCTCCCATTCTCTTGGACATCCTGTATATTAAGATTTAAAATATTTAAAAACTATTATTCTTACTAAAATTTGTTTTATTTATTTTTATATTAATAATTAAACGATGGTAGGTTTGACCAGCCTTGCAGAGAACTGGGATTATTTGGCGCTGGACAGATATCGGTGGAATATTTTGCCCAGCAGTGGGATGATACAGTTTAATAAAATGAATATATTTAAGTACTTATAGGCATTCTTGAAGGCGTTAACTTTTTTTATTTTGTCGATAAAAAAGTATTTATTTATTCTTTATTGCACGAAATAAATGTACAATTGGCGGACTTAATGCCTTAAGGCATTCTCTACCAGTCAACCATTGGGCGAGGCAGAAACATTGAATAGCGGTGTGGTAAATTATAGAGTTTGAATTGAGAAACAAAAAAAGGAACTTTAAATATATATAAATCTATATATACAAATTATAAAATATATTATATATTATGCACAAATATTTTAACTATATATAAATAAATTACTTAGATAATATAAACATACATAAAGATAAATATATAAATAGGTACACGCACTATACACAACGGGCGAACAGATCCAGAACCATTTGAGAAGGGTCAAAGTAAAAAGTAAACAGCGCATCAGAGCTGACTATTAGAGGCAGAAAAATACAAATCGCGGATAGACCTTTTAAAGATGAATTTAGAGGAGGACATTTTTACTGAGTCAGGAGTCGAATTCCAGAGTCTGATAGCGGAAAGAGTAAAAGAGTTGGACACATACGAGGTCTTGTGAAGGGGTGTGCAAAGCTTCAGAATACAATTGGAACGGAGATTTCGGGAACTCACGTCGTCCTTAAACTTAAATTTGCTTTTGAGATAGTCAGGAGAATTTGGATCACTGAGGATACTGAAGAGGGAACAAAGTATTCTGAGGTTTCTACGCTGACGAATGTTAAGCCATTTGAGGCGAGAGCGGAAAGGGGAGATGTGGTCGTACTTTCTTACGCCAAAAATAAATCGGATGCAGTTATTTAGGAGACGATCGAGTTTATCGAGAAACTGTTGAGATAGGTTTGAGCAATATGTATGTAAGTATGTTTTTAGGATAGCACGGAATTATGTCCTGACATTAAATCAGGAGCTAAATTCTATCACGGAGTTATTTCAGTTAACACACCGAGACATTGGTCGTTGTTTTCCCGCGGTAGAAAGATTTACCTTTAGTAGTACTATCGAATCATGCGAGTTTTTTTTAAATAAAAATATTTTAGTTCTTTACTAATCAAAAAAAAAATAATCAACTCGAAAGCGTGAGAAACGATAGTATCTTTTACGAGATGTTACGTATTTGGGTACTGCCTGCAGCACAAAATAAATGTTTAAATTAAAAGAAGCTCCCGTACAAAGTAATACAGTATAAACTGCATCGCACGCTCTGCAGGCGATTTGAATTTGAATGCCTACAGGTGATTTGAAAAAAAAATCTTTATTAATCTATTGGCGCCGCCATCTTTGAGGTTCCGGGTTCGATCCCCGGTCGGGTCATTGTAGAAAACGAACTTTTCTATATTGACTCGGGTCTGGGTGTTGTGGTACCGTTGTTGTTTCTTGTTTCTATAACAAAAGTGCTTTAGCTACTTACCTTAGGATCAGAGCAATGTATGTAATGTTGTCCAATATTTATTTATTTAATTTATTTATTGTATTTACTATGATAGAATCATTTTACTGCGGGAAAACAACCACTAAAATGTCACGGTGTATAATTTTACTAATATCCTTACCGATAGCTCTAACAATTAAAACCATTGCAACAAACAGACAAGCACTTTGCACGCGCATTATTAGCGAATGAGTTTCACGCCGAGATGGATGAATTAGTCTTATTCACGCTAAGTTGGAGCTTTTAAATAAATAAAAACACTAGTTATGAACCTGACTCTGCTTCAATAATAGCATAGGGATGACGACGATTTTCTTCTTCGCCTATCAGGGCCATAACCATGAGCTCTAAAACAATCTCAAAGTTGTCAAATCTGTCAATTTTGGTACGTCATTTCATACAAAATTTGACAGAAATGATAATGTTTGACAGATTTGTGATTGTTTTAACAGTTCATGGTTAGGGCCCAGGTTGTTTATTAAAAAGTATTGCACGCGGATTTTTTCTTTTTTACATAATCAAAATATGACAGAGATATATTTATTTGAAATGTGACGACATGACGTCACATCATCATCATCTCAGCCTATTGCAGTCTGCTGGACGTAGGCCTCCCCCAAACATCGCCAAAGAGCGCGATCTTCCGCTTTTCTTATCCATCTACCAGCCATCTTTCTAAGGTCGTCGGTCCAGCGAGCTGGGGGGGTGTGACACTACGTTTGCCAAGGCGTGGTCTCCACTCGAGAATCCGTTTACTCCACCTTTCATCGGTTCTGCGACAGATGACATGACGTCACGGCTAGGTACAATATTGACTTAAAAGTGACGTCACAAGTCCCCGAACTTTGTCGTGCTAAATCATTGTAATTTTTGGTTAATAGACAAAAGAAAAAATAAAAGTCCATTATTTTTTGATAATCTAACCGACGGACATAATAGAATTTAATTTTCTTTACCCAGTCGTCATGCCTATTAGAATCGACTACTTGGTTCCGAAATCTCTGAGGTCCCAAGTTCGATTCTCGGTCAAATCAAATGTGGAAAACTAACTTTCTATATTGTCTCGGATCTGGGTGTTGTGGTGCCTCGTTGTTTTCGACGATGAGATTTCTATAACACAAGTGCTTTAGCTACTTACCTTTGGATCAGAGCAATGTATGTGGTGTTGTACAATATTTATTTATTTAAATACTTTTTACGGACAGACAAAATAATATTTTTTTGTTGTAAGTCAAAATAGTTAATCGTTCCCGGCCCCGCATCATTTGCACTGAACTTGTATGAGGGTGCAATTATGCGATATTATATTATAAAGTTACGAAAAATTTTTACTTTAAAAATGAAGTACTCTAATATAAGAGTAGATATTATCACCACACTAACGTTATTAGGGTTCCGTTGTTCACAAGGAACCATGTTGACGACCGTCTGGTGTAGTGGTTCGCGCTCCGGACTACAATGCCTGGCGGTTGCGGGTTCGATACCCGCAAGAGGCAAGAGTTAATGTGATGTACTCGAGCATTTGTACCTAAGTCATGTTTATAAACGTATTTAAGTATTGTAATTTTTTTTTTTAGCAATTCGGCTTTGACAGCGAGAAAAAAAAACTTGAAGAATTTCATCTTGTCACGTGACGTCCTCGGTAGCTTAGTTGGTAAAGCACTCGCCCGGCATGCGATGGGACGTGGGTTCGAGTCCCACCTGAGGTCGATAATTTTTTTTCAGGTGTTATTTATCTTCGTATTTAAGTATGTTTATCCGGTATCCTTGTCGCCATAGTACAAGCTTTGCTTAGTTGTGGGCTAGATAATTGGTGTGATCGTGGAAAGAATTTATTATTTATTTATGTTCGTCCGTCTGTCTGTCTGTCTGTTTGTGGCTTAACTTAGTAAGTTACTCTAGAGTAAGTAAAACCAAGGTTTTGTGCATTGTGTCATAATTATGATTTGAAAACGTCTTAAAACAGCCTCTTGGAAAAGATGTGGTCATATTGTAGATTATTTGGCTTTAAGAAAAAAAAAACCGGCCAATTGCGATTCGAACCGGTACACGAAGGATTCCATGCCATTATCTATAAAGACGGCAAAAAAATACGTTTGTTGTATGGGAGCCCCTTAAATATTGATTATAATGTTTAAGTATTTGTTGTTAAGCTGGCCCACCGGCTACATGTCACTCAGCGAGCTATGGAAAGGTCGATGCTTGGGATTTCGTTAAAGGATAAAATCCGAAACGAGATCATCAGGCAGAGGACTAAAGTAACGGACATAGTCCAAAAATGTAGCAAGCTTAAGTGGCAGTGGGCTGGCCACATCTGTCGCAGAACCGATGAAAGGTGGAGTAAACGGGTTCTCGAGTGGAGACCACGCCTAGGCAAACGTAGTGTAGGACGACCCCCAGCTTGATAGACCGACGGCCTTAGGAAGATGGCTGGCAGTGGATGGATAAAAAAAGCGGGAGATCGTGCTCTTTGGGGGAGGCCTACGTCCAGCAGTGGACTGCAAAAGGCTGAGATGATGATGATTTGTTGTTATAGCGGCCACAGATTTACATCATCTGTAAAAATTTCAACTGTCTATCACTGTTCATTTCATTTATTCATTTATTGCGTCATGAGATACAGCCTGGTGACAGACATACAGCGGAGTTTTAGTAATAGGGTCCCGTTTTACCCTTTGGGTACGGAACCCTAAAACCAAGCGTACTTGTTCCGTTTAGTTTAATGGATTTTTATTTTTTTTGTTTTATACTAGTTTCTGCTTAAAACTACAGAAGCTGTTAAAATAAAACACATCTCTTTTTATACGTAACTGTATATTATTTAAAAATAAAAATTATTTACATTCACACGATTTAAATTATTAATGCTACTGTCAAGATGATCGAGTTAGTAACATTTAATAGTAAAAAATACTATTGTTAGTTTATAAAATTTATACAAGCACTGACGAAGAAATTAATTTAATAGTACCGAAGTTTTTCCTACAAAAACATGTCTAACTACTGACTTATCGGTCATTTAAAATGGCGAACATTCTTATGCAATACTATTATACTGTCAAATTTAATTCCCCATATTTAGGGTGCTTTTAAAAAGAAACAGATTTCCGGCACAGACAAATCTGTACGGGTACTGCGTCTTTCATGTAACCACCAAAGTAAGTTTTAAGCTGTTTAAGCCGCCATTTTATAAGTTAAGCTCGGTCTATACGTTGCCGGAATCTAATCCGTTCAAAAAATAATTTTATTGCATAAGTGATGGATTGAATCCGCGTTCACCCGGTCCGGTTTCCGGCTGGGTATAGACCGAGCCTAAGTGTCGTGTGGTGCCGGCACGTTAAAAGAATAGCACCACCCCTTCTCTTCCTATGGGAGAACCGCCACAAGAAGACGGGCAGCAGCGTCTCCTCTCCACCATTGGCCAAACTGCGATCGCCAACCCGCCTGCCAAGCGTGGCGATTATGCCAAAATCCTCCTTTTGGAGAGGCCTGTGTCCAGCAGTGGACTAGTATAGGCTGGTGATAAAGTGTTGAAACACACTATGCCGAAAATACGCGACCGAAGTTCAGCGTGACTACGCCTGCAATGTATTCTAAATGATTGATGACACACCATGACGAAATTACGTCGCGTTACAGCGTACAGCCGAACTTCGGTCGGGCGTAAGTTCGGCAGCGATTCGGCGGCAATGTTTTGTATAGCAACACATTATAAGCGACCGAAGTTCGGTTCGGTTGCCGACACTGAATACACACACAAAGTTGCGCAACCGAATTTCAGCCGCGTTCGGCGCTTATGGTGTGTCATATAAGCCGAATACGCCGGAACGTAAAATCAGCCGCGCAACTTCGGTCGCGTATTTTCAGCATAGTGTGTTTTGACACTAAAGGGCTTGTTTCAAAATGTACGGATAAGTTCTGTATAGGCTATTTTTTACATATGTTTAGGATAAACACCACTTATGCTTTCCACCACCGTCAAATAGCGCTAAGACACATTAATTCAAGTACTTTTATCCAACATGTATTTTTATCTGTTCTACAATGTGATATGGGCGGTACTTCTAACCCGTTAAGGCTAAGTTCGGTATCTCATATAAGAGTCAAAAGAATATTATTTTTTGTCTTTTTGTAACATTGGGGTCAAAACAAATCTGCAAAAAAGATTTTATTCGAAAATAATATGTTTTTTTCCCCTAAACGCCACCGAAAGGATATCCTAAACCAGAAATGAAGTTTATGGTCAGTTACTTTGTTCTTTTAGCTATCTTGAGGTATTTTTTTCATGGTTCTACGACACATGAAACCTTTTGTCTTTAGTTAGACATAGTGGAGTTTCAAAATTAAACTCAGATTAAAAATAACTTGATATATTGACCCAAGACCAAGACAATACAAAATGAAAAGGCGATGCGCGCGTGATGGCGGACCGAGGCAAAGTAAATTCTTCCGTACAACACTGCTTCGTAATAGTAAACTCCTTGAGGTTTATTTATTTACCTTCACTGTTACCGCTCCCTAGGCAATATTGGATTCCAAACACCTTTGTTATTGTTTAGTGTTAAAAAACAAAATGGTCGCTATTTATTTTTTTTTTTTTTTAAAGCGGCCATTTTGTTTTTTAATACTTTAGCTTGTTTGTTAACATTTTGTTTTTTAACTCTAACCCGCCTATGGGGGTGAGGGTTTAACCCCCCAAATTATTATTTTCGTCGATAAAATTAGATATCGCACTTAGTCTCAACGGGTTAGAAGTACCGCCCATATCACATTGTATAGCAATTTGGCACTTGATTGATCCGTACATTGTGATACACCAAGTATGAAGTATTTACTAGTTATACGCTGTTTTTGTAGACTTAATTCGTTATTTACTTTGACATTGCTATTTTAATGCTGTCTTAAAAAAGATGAAACAGTAATTTCCACTTTTGACTCGTTAATTAAAATCAGAATGCGAGTTCAGAATATAAAAAAAAAGCGTCTCGAACAAAAACAGCCAAGTTCTTTAGTTTTATTTTGTTGTTAAAAGTTTTATTTTACTTTAGCGGTAAAAAAAAAAACGGTAAGATCTTCTAGTCACTCATAAACTAAAATTCTTTATTAGCATAGCATTTCTTGAATTCTGCCGTGTTTAGTGTTACGCTTTGCCCACAGAGGGCGTGGAGGTGGGAACTTGGTACAAGAATAAGTGTATCTTGATTCCTGTAGTATACTTGAACTCCCGTGTGAGGTGAGGTGATTTTGACGCCATTTTGAATTTCAGATACCCTGGAAAAATAATATGAATGAGTAAGAGTAAAGAAATACAACGTATTAAAAAGGGGGTTGCAATGGGCTAGTTGACTTGACACCACCAATCAAATGACATACTTTTTATGTACTGTCAAACACCTTCCTTATAATTTGTATGGCGATAGCAAGCTTTGACGTGAACTGCCTAACTTTTTATTGATTATGAAGCAAAGAAAAATCGAATTCTTCGAATCTACGATAATGTACCGGGTTATCGAGCCTAATATTAAGGCGTCAGATTTAATAAATAATCTCTTATGCTGGGGCTTCACCTACGTGACGCCTAACGTTCAAATAAAGGCATGACTAGCGTTAACTAAATTAAAGTATTAAGCTACGCGCTAAGTGCGTGGCCACACTTATTTGACGTTTGATTCTAGCGTCTAACGACTTAGTTAGCGTGTGATCTGTGAGTGTGTCTTTAAAATAAAATAAAACGCTTCCAAGAACTCAATACTTTTATTATTTTGTCTACTCCATCCTAACTTAATAACTATGCACTTTAACATTTATTTCACAAAGAGTTTTTAAATGTGACCGTTTTTTAACATGTTTAGTATAGTAGGTGTAGCCACAACAACGCACTAAACGCCCGCTTAATCCCTTTGATGTGTCAAAAGTTACCGCGGTCCAAGCTATCGACTAACGTCTAATGTTATTAAAGCAAATTAGCGCACAAAGACCGGCCACACCTGCGTATTACGTCAAATAGAGCACTAATTAACGACACTAGACGCAGGTGAAGCCCCAACATTAGAATTATTTATGATTGGTGTCCAACTGTCCACAACCCTATTTAAGATTATTTTTGATAAGTACCTACTCCTACTTTCGAGCTTAAATTGCTCAAAGCATGTAATAAATCTTTGATATAGAATCAATATCGAAGTCCTGATGCCTTAATGCATCTTTATCTTCATTGCACATAATACAAATGTTTGACGATCTTCGTAGCCGAGAGGCGAACACGCCGGACTTGGCCGTCCACTCTGAGGTTCCGGGTTCGATTCCCGGTCAGGTCAATGTAGAAAACGAACTTTTCTATATTATTAGGCTCGGGTCTGGATATTGTGGTACCGTCGTTGTTCCTGATTTCTATAACACAATTGCTTTAGCTTCTTACCTTAGGTTCAGAGCAATGTATGTGATCATGTCCAATATTTAAAAAAAGTGTTAATTATTGATGTTTTTAAAATGATACATAATTAAGGACGTGGTCTTATGCATAAAACAATCCCTTCGCGAGAGAAGTTGGTGAGTGGTATAGCACATGGTTGCGGTGTTGATCACTGGGGCAAGTAGTGGGGATTGCTTTGCGCATCTTACGAGACGATAATCGTATCAGAGACGATAGTGCGTGGAGCTAATAACCAATTATAATAGCTGGCGGTGCGGGCGCGTCTCACTACTCATGTAATTGTATTGGTCTTCTGCATCTTTTGCCCAGCGTTCAACTTCAGTGCCGCTAGTTGTCTTGCAATGAAAGAATACTTACTTCAAATAATGTTCGGATTGTGTCTCATTGATGAGTATTTGTTCTGCTCCTCTCTCAACCGTGACATAGTATCCTCCTGCGTATACTCTTATGCCACCATTTTTTAGCTGCGTTATTGCAAATCTGTTAAAAAAAACAAACGATGTAGACATGATTTTTGAACTTGGCTTGACACGCTGCCGTGTGTGCTTTGTTAAACGGTGAATGTAGAGGTTATCTCGTCATATAAGAGTTGGTGACTATTTGATCTAGTGGTTAGTGGTACCTGTTATATGGACTATAAAGTAATTTATTTATTTTTTATTTAGAACTGTATTGCACAACTTACAGATAGTGTACAGTCAACAGCACGTCGACCTACCCCAAAAGTCAAAAAATTCTCCAATAGATTTTCAACTTTAAGCCTGACATATAGAGTTCATTTTGAAATGAGAAAATTTGACATTTTGTGGTAGGTCGATGAGCTGTTGTCCGTACAAAAGAAGGATAATGCTAGAAGTATTCTTTGTCAGTCAACCATTGTACCCAAAGGTAAAACGGGACCCTATTACTAAGGCTCCGCTGTCCGTCTGTCACCAGGCTGTATCTTATGAACCGTGATAGTTAGACAGTTAAAATTTTCACAGAGTGATGTATTTCTGTTGCCGCTATAACAACAAATACTGAAAAACAGAACAATAAATATTTAAGGGGGCTCCCATACAAGAAACGTGATTTTTTGCCGTTTTTATAGATAATGGTACGGAACCCTTCGTGCGCGAGTCCGACTCGCACTTGGCCGGTTTTTTACTTTACTTCACTTACCTAGGTTTTGCAGTGCAGTCGCCCAGCAAAAGTCTTTCCGTACACTCCAAAGTCTCTCCTCTTGATCCAAACTTGAACCATGTTTCAAAGTCCTTCTCAGATATCTGGGAAGGTGCGAATTCCTCTGAAATTAATCATAAAGATATACAGAATGTTCTAAATAATCGTCAAGCGTAAGGTGTCGCCATCTTTGAGGTTCCGGGTTCGATCCCCGGGTCAATATAGAAAACGAACTTTTCTGTGTTGTCTCGGGTTTGGGCACCAAGTATGTATATCATCATCATCATCATCATCTCAGCCTATTTCAGTCCACTGCTGGACGAAGGCCTCCCCCAAAGAGCACGATCTCCCGCTTTTTTCATCCATCCCCTGCCAGCCATCTTCCTAAGGTCGTCGGTCCATCGAGCTGGGGGTCGTCCTACACTACGTTTGCCTAGGCGTGGTCTCCACTCGAGAACCCGTTCACTCCACCTTTCATCGGTTCTGCGACAGATGTGGCCAGCCCAGCCAGTCTGTTAATATAAAGCGGCATAATTTAATATCATTGGATCTCATTTAATACTCTGCTCCTAATTAACTGACTTAAATTTAAGACTAAAATTAGTTGCAGAATACCATATGTATCAAACAATTACACATTTTTTATTCAGCTAAGAATACTTAAAAATTAAATTAAAGAATTAAGTTGGTAACAGAATACCAAATGCGTCAAAAAATTACAATGAGATCCAATTGATATTCAATAATAATGGTACGTATTGTAAATTAGCAGAATTCGGGTAATTGGCGTGTTGTAGTACCGTCGTTGTTTCTGATTTCTATAACACAAGTGCTTTAGCTACTTACCTTAGGATCAGAGCAATGTATGTGATGTTGTCCAATATTTATTTATTTACTTTTTGAATACTTACTATAGTAATTGTTAATCATTTTCAAATTAGTCCAAGCTTCGAATAGTCGATCAAAACCGAGTGAGACAAACTGAATTTTAGCGCCATTGTTGACGGCTAGTGTTGCTACTGCGTTCTTGACCTTAAAACAAACGTATTTTTTTAAATTATCAACAAAAATAATTCTTAGACCCGAAAACAAGAAACATTAAAGTTTTCACTTTTTAATGATGTCGTGTGCCTTAATCGAAACAAAATATCCGGAAAGTGAAAAATCCTTACTAATATTATTAACGCGTAAGTTTGTATGTATGGACTTTTGTTAAGTTAGGTACTGTTTCACGCAAAAACTACTGAACGGATTTAGATAATTTTAAACTCAATGAAACGGGAATTAACGCGATCATAATTTAGGTACGAAATGTTACCTCTTTTGCCTGACGTTTCGATCGGGTTACACCGACCGTGGTCACAGGCTGACTGGAACAGCGATGTCTTCACTCCGTATGAGAGGCAGATTCTTCATCTACCCTCATAATATTATTTTCACGCCAAGTACCGCCACACACTACGCTCACTGTGTCCCTATTCTGTACACTAATCGCCGCGTCCGTATTCAGGTGAGAACTCGATCGCGAAACAAAACGAGATTGTCTATTTCTAATCACTGGATTCCATGTCGCGGATAATTTGAAACCGTCTTCCCGATTGAAATTTTTATACTTTTTGATTTCAATAGCTTCACGCACAACTCTTGAATAAAAGTGGCGATCCGTGGAAAGAACTTGCGTTTGATTAAATTCAATCCAGTGATTAGTGCCCGATTCAACAAGGTGTTCGGCAATCTTTGATTTTGCAGTTTGGCGGTTTTTCACAGCAGCTATATGCTCTTTAAGCCTTTCAGCGATGGTTCGTTTCGTTTGGCCTATGTAGGAACTCCCACAGCTACAGTTTATTTTGTAAACACCTGGTGTTTGTAACGGCAAGACATCCTTCGGTGTAAATTTTTGTTTTTAGCAATTCCATGCAAGGTTTAATTGAAGATAATAACACTTGAAAAAAAAGTCATCGACCTCAGGTGTCCCACCTGAGGTCGATGATTTTTTTCAAGTGTTATTTATCCTTCGGTGTGCCTAGTAAAGTCTGTACTTTTAACCCCGGGGTGTAAATCGTGGGAATGGACCATTTCTTTAGCAGGGAGCCAATTTTATCAGTCACTCCTTTCACGTAAGGCAAAAATGCGAAACGTCAGGCAAAAGAGGTACCTAACTTTTTGTACCTAAATTATGATCGCGTTAATTCACGTTTCATTGAGTTTAAAATTATGCAACGCGAAAGTTTAAAAGGATTTAGATAAAATTTTGCACACATATAGATCACATCTGGATTAACATTTAGAACAGTTTTATGTCCTTGTGAGATATTGTTCTTTATTTAAACGTTTTTTGTTACATATCATATCAACATAATTTTGTTACATATCAAACCAAATGTATCTACTACCGTGTCCCTAGCCGGTCTCAACGCTTGCGCGACACTAAAGCCCATTGTTTATTTGAGTCCAAAATATGTAAAACTAACGCTGGTAAACGAGCCCCATTTCATCGAATTATGAAGTCTTATAATATGTATCTCTCAGATGTCGATTTGTTTAAACTTACACTAATGGCATTTAAAAAACAAGTAAAACTTAAACTTGATGAAATTAAAATAGACTCATAATACCTAAATTATGTAAAATGAAACTGACATAAGTATCTATATAAGGTCCGATTTTATTAGTGTTCATCCTTTTAACCTGTGACTATATAGGTGAAAAGCAATCGTAAAAACCAACTTTCAAATGTCTATCATAAAAACTAAAAAAGTTAAAAATAAATTACAAAATAACAACATCGACTTCATATTGCATAAACTACCTATCTTCAACTCTTTCTTGCTCTGTACAAGGGAAAGGAATAAGACGGATAACCAGATGGTTAAACGTAGCAAAGATAGGACGAGTTTATGCAATATGAAGTCAATGTTGTTGATTTTTAACTTTTTTAGTTTTTATGGTACACATTTGAAAATTGGTTTTTACGATTGCTTTTCACCTATATAGTCACAGGTTAACAGGATGAACACTAATAAAATCGGACCTTATATATTTAATTTAATAGATTGTATAAAATTAAGAGGCAAAAAATTTTTCATAACGGTAATAACGGTGCTGATTGCGTAATTAGTAATATTGTTTTAAAACATTTTGTATTTGGAATTGTACAATTGTTTGTTATCATAAATAAATAAATAAATTGTATTTATGTGATTTTTGATACTGCGAATTAAAATGCCTTTTGATCGCTAATTGGGAAATTAAACAAGACAAAATAACGTGTACCAGGTTACCTCTAAAGTGACGTTGAATTCGGCTAACTCTTCGGATGTACTAAACAAAGGGTTCTGTCGGAATGTCTCGGCTTCACATCCCAGGCCTATGTTGGCGAGCATGTCTTGAGGTAACTGAAATATAAAAATCTTAATATGTAAAAAAACCCGGCCAAGTGCGAGTCGGACTCGCGCACGAAGGGTTCCGTACTATTTTCTATAAAAACGGCAAAAAAATCACGTTTGTTGCATGGGAGCCCCCTTAAATTTTTATTATATTCTGTTTTTTAGTATTTGTTGTTATAGCGGCAACAGAAATACATCATCTGTGAAAATTTCAACTCTCTAGCTATCACGGTTCATGAGATACAGCCTGGTGACAGACGGACAGACACACAGACAGACGGACAGCGGAGCCTTAGTAATAGGGTCCCGTTTTGCCCTTTGGGTACGGAACCCTAACAAAGTCGGGTTTGTAACAACACTTATAACTCGAGAACGGCTGGGCCGATTTTCATGGTTTATAATTTGTTGGATTTGTCTTCGCCCGAATAGCAGAATAAAATGTTTTAGCGGTACGAAGTTCGCCGGGTCAGCTGGTGAAAGAAAAAAATAGATACTTGACGACCATCTGGTGTAGTGGTTCGCGCTCCGGACTACAATGCCTGGCGGTTGCGGGTTCGAATCCCGCACGGAACAAATGTTAGTGTGATGAGCACGAGCATTTGTACCTAAGTCATGGATGTTTATAAACGTATTTAAGTATGTCTATCCGTTATCTAGTCGCCATAGCACAAGCTTTGCTTAGTTTGGGGCTAGCTAATTGGTGTGATTGTGGAAACAATTTATTGTTTAATTTTATTTATTATACTTACATTTCTGTTGTGAATTCTCAAGTTTAGGAGTTTCCCCATAGAGTATTTATTGTCGCTGTATTCCACCTTCAGAACCCTGGACCTCGCTGCCGTATCGAAATTGATAGCGAACACTCCTACGTAACTGGTACCTTGTGGCATGTTCTTGGCGTAGATGTTGAAGTCTTGGTTTTCTATAGATAACTGAAAAGAGAAGGAAATATTACTCACTTATACGTTGTAGCGCAATCAAAAGAATTAAGCAGCAATTTCAAATCTTCTGTACACCCGGTTCAAAAGCAATTAAACACTGTATTCTTTCATTCATTCATTCGTTTCATTATTTCGTTCATTTCATTCATTTCAGTTATTTCATTCATTTAATTGCTTTCGTTCGTTACATTAATTTCGTTCATTTCATTCAATTTGTTCATTTCATTCATATTCTTTCAATTAAAAAATTATTTTAATTAAACATAACTACAGTACCCGGCACTAATGTTGAGCTGTGCATGTTTGTGTGTCTGTGTGTCTCTCTCTCTCTCTCTCTCTCTCTCTCTCTGTCTCTCTCTCTCTCTCTCTCTCTCTGTGTGTGTGTGTGTGTGTGTGTGTGTGTGTGCGTGTGTGTGTGTGTGTGTGCGTGTGTGTGTGTGTGTGTGTGTGTGTGTGTGTGTGTGTGTGTGTGTGTGTGTGTGTGTGTGTGTGTGTGTGTGTGTGTGTGTGTGTGTTGTGTGTGTGTGTGCGTGTGTGCGTGTGTGTGTGCGTGCACAGCAAATACTTACTTTCCAGTTAGAACTTGGTGTGTTAGGTCTAGATCCATTTGCAATAAGTCTAGTTATAACTTTATCGTCTAAGTTATTTATCTTAAACTCAGCGTCTAGTTTAAAGATTGTATCATCTTCGGGAGCTGCGGCATCTTGTCTGCAATATAATAAAAATCAGATCGAATTATTTTCCTTGATTAAGGTATGATTTCAGGTCATTTTGTTTAAACCCAAACTTCTTTTGGAGAAGTCCAAATAGCCGATTAATCTTTCCGAAACTTAAAAATTATTAAACATCATAAATGACTAATATTCAATTTACTAAAAAAATGGTATTATAAGAACCACACATTTCGATTAAAATATTACAACTTAAATTGTAAAATTAACACAAAAAAACTACTTAAGGTATCTCTGTTTTTGTCTCTTTATTATTACCAACTAATAATTAACAAAATAAAAAAAATATTACATCGTTTTAGCCCATTAGCAAAAAGGAAAATCTGTTAATGCGGCGATTAGCGGATAAACATACATTTTGTATTGTAAATTTTTGTTTTTAGCAATTCCATGCAAGGTTTTATTAAAGATAAATAACACTTTAAAAACCCACCTGAGGTCGATGATTTTTTTCAAGTGCTATTTATCTTTAATACATTTTGTATTTTTGTACCTAAATTGGTTGCAGGTTCTAATTCCCTAAGGGGTAAATGCAAATGAAATTCTATTTGAACAATACACAAAACATAATGGACTCCTATTTTTTCTTTTGTCAATCCACCAAAAAATGACAAAGCGCCGGAAAGTTCGGGAGGGGGCTTGTGACGTCACTTCTAAGTAAAAATTACACCTAGGCGTGACGTCATGCGACATTCCAAATCAATATATCTCTACAGTATTATTTAGATTACATGAAAAAATAAAAAAATATTTGTATAATACTTTTTAATAATAAAGTGATGGATTTTAACAAATGTATTAACCTAAGTGTGATTACTCGTCATCTGTCGCCTTAATCGTAGTACAAGCTTTGCTTCGTTTGTGGCTAGATAGCCATTTTCTGCAATTATTTTAAGAATTAATTTGTTCTATCAACTTACTCATAATACTTCAAAACAAGCGAGAGCTTCAGCTGTTCCTGCTGTCCAGACAGGAACCCAGCAACCGAAGGGACATCATCTACTACCAAGGTAGCCAGGAGCCCCTTATCTTCCCCTAAGGTTTTCGGGGGGTAGATAAACCCACAGGACTTTGAAGGGGAGGACACGAGGATAGGAAAACTGTTGAAGAGCAACCGAGAAGAACGCAAGGAATTTAGGAAGCTGAAAAAAATACCGTTAGAAATAGAAAAAAAGGTTAATTTGACTATAAAAAAAAGGACAAGAAAAATATAGAAAATTTGTCGTGACAGCTAGGGACTTATCTGGACGTTAAATGAAAAATATATGCCAGAAACACAGGCACACAAGTATAAATAAATATTGGATAACGTCACACACATTGCTCTGATCCTAAGGTAAGTAGCTAAAGCACTTGTGTTATAGGAATCAGAAACAACGACGGTACCACAACAGCCAGACCCGAGACAATATAGAAAAGTTTGTTTTCTACATTGACCCGACCGGGAATCGAACCCGTAACCTAAGAGGTGGCGACACGCCAAATCCGGCGTGCTCGCCTCTCGGCTACGGAGGTCGTCAAAATACAAAGAAGAGACAAAGATTAAATAATAATAATAATAATAAAGAAAATAGATCATGAATCTTGAGCAGTGTCAAAAGTCAATTTCTGGAATAATCTCCAACTGAGAATTGAACCCGCTAACTGTCTTATTCAGAGTGCATTTATTAGTCCAGACTAAGCTTAAACCACTGATTTTTGTACGTTAAAACAGTGGTTTACCCTTAGTCCCGGAATAGCAAATGCACTCTGAATAAGACAGTAAATGTGTTGAAGTGGAATCACCGTGCTGCTTCGGAAACTACGATTATTGTTCATGAATGCTTTCGGTAAAATATTTATAAAGGAAAATACGAATACTTACTCATAAAAACTGGTTGTGAAAAGATCTTCAAACCCTAATCCAGTAGCTGAGTGGTCACAATCGAAATAAATGCTCGATTCGTTTACCTGTGAATAAACATTTTATTTATCTAAACTGTTTTATCGAAGTATGGATATTTGTTGCTCTTTCACGCAAAAACTACTGTACGGATTTAGATTAAATTTGCACACATAATATGATCTGGATTAACATTAGATACTTTTATCCCCGGTCAAATGTACTTTTGGGATATTTTTAGTATTATAATATATTGTTTTTCGAACGTTTTTTGTTCCATATCATACCGAACATCCTGTAGTCCACGCAAACGAAGTTACGGACACAGCTAATAACTTTAATAAGTATGAACTTCTAAAGAAAAGGCCAAGTGCGAGTTGGACTCGGGTTCCCCTTCTTGCGCACCATTATCTATAAACACGAGCAAAAAATCACGTTTTTTTGTATCGGAGCCCCCTAGAATATCTATTTTATTCTGGTTTTTAGTACCTATTTGTTGTTATAGCGGCAATAGAAATACATCACCTGTTAAAATTTCAACTGCCTAACTATCACGGTTCATTAGATACAGCCTGGTGACGGACGGACAGCGGAGCCTTAGTACCTAATTGGGTCCCGTTTTACAGTTTGAGTACGGAACCCTAAAAAAGCTTAAAATTTATTGCAAATCTATAAGTGGTAATGATAGATCCCTTGGTTAGCATGGATGTTATGTAATACAAACCTCATAATCTTGGCCGTCCCTCTTCAAGGTGAAAGCGTCGACGCTGCCGTTGGCCCGTTTTTCCACTTGTACCCTGGTATGCATCACGATACCACCTCGTTGTAGGTTTGGTGAAATAAAACTATGGAAAAACAAGTTTAAGTTAACTTTGTGTGTCTTGTAAGGTTCAAAAGATATAAAGCTAACTTCACATTTGACAAAGATATCTTGTCCACAGTATGAGGCACCGATTTTGAGTGGGGATCGCTTTGCAAATCTTACGAGACGCGCATCGTATCAGAGACGCGTGCGCGCGGAGCTAACAACCAATCCCGGTCGGCGGTGCAGGCGCGGCGCACCGCTAGCCAATCACGTAATCGTAATGATCTTCTGCGCACTTTCGCCTAGCGCTCAACTTCGATGCCGCTTACTCGGCAAATTGATGAGTTCTACTGTCAACTTTCATCTTCATAATTAGATCGGCTCGATTCGATATAAGAGACCAGGGCCCTAACCATGAACTGTTAAAACAATCACAAATCTGTCAAACATTATCATTTCTGTCAAATTTTGTATGAAATGACGTACCAAAATTGACAGATTTGACAACTTTGAGATTGTTTTAAGAGTTCATGGTTATGGCCCTGACCCATGATTATAGAAAAGTTCCCGACTGGGGATCGAACCCGAAACCACATATAAAGAAGACGCACGCCATATCTTAACCGGCGTACCTACTAGCCTCTCGGCTACGGAGGTCGGTGATATTCGGGGGGGGCGGTGACCTGTAACACAGGTTTTCTTAAAACCCATCTCAGGCACCACTCTCACACCTTAGGACATATTTTTGTATTTTAACTGTAAATGCTTTATTGTTTTAAGAGTCCTGTTGTGAAAAAGAAATAAATTGATTTGATTGATTGATATTATAGGTCGTCGAAGATGGGCAGTAATCATAATTATGCAGCTGTATACATCATAATTAGTTTTCAGTACTTGTGGCGGTTTAAATGGGTACACAAAATTAGCTTTGTTTTTAAATGGAACAGCTATTTGTATCAATAAAAGTCAGTGCTTAATCCTTTGCTAGTACGGACAACAGCACGACGACCTACCACAAAATGTTAAATTTTCTCATTTGAAAATAAACTCTATATATCAGGCTTAAAGTTGAAAATCTATTAGAGAATTTTTGACTTTTGGGGTAGGTCGACGTGCTGTTGCCTGTACTATTACTAGTAGTAATAGTATTAAAAAAGTATACAAACTTGACAACGCCGGTAGACCCTGCGGTGACGTTGAATTTGATCGGCAGATGCGCCACTGTGGACGACTGAACTCGCATCGTGTGCTCTGATTGGACGAGAGCGCCGAACGACGACAGTGACGTCAGAGTGACACCTTGGTATCTGTCGATAAAAGCAGAAAATACAGGGTTACTTTTGGAACTCCGGCATATTTTTTAACGTCCTTTTGTAGAAGCAGCACATGAAATTTATGATATAAAAATCTTTTTTTAAATCTATGTTAAGGACCAACTTTACCTTATATGTAAGTCGGTAGATGGCGTTGTCAGGTTCCCTCGAATTGATGTAAAGGACAGAGTGGTTGTTTGAAGACGAACAGGAATTCCTGCAAATAAATTTATATTTTTATTTAAAAAATCCGTTAAACACGCAATGCTCGCCAAACAAACCAAATGAGCCAAATCTCAAAAGTTTATCATCATCATCATAATCATCATCATCTCAGCCGTCATCATCGTTTAAGGGGGGGGGAGGGGGCTGACAAAGTGTGACCTTATGTGACAAGGGGTGGGAAGGGTACCTAAATTTTGTGACATCACATTTTAAAATCTAATAATTCTACTTTGAAACACAAGATAGTAAATTGCATAATATTAGGGAAGGGGGAGCTTGAGTCTCACAAATGTTACCACCTGTGACAATGGGAGGAGGGGGGGAGGAATCAAAATATCATGAAATTCGTGTGACGTAATTTATGGATGGCCGCTCGTGAGAAATTGTATGAATTTTCCTTCATTTAGGATAACCTAAACCTTACTCTGAATCACCGCAATCCAGCCAAAATTACATTATAAGTGTGATAAATCTCTGCAATAAGCTACACTTACCAAGTTCATTTGGGAAAACTAGTTCCTTGTGAGAAGGGCAGTATACCAGCTGCTGATTAATATGGCTGCCTAGTCGAAGAAACTCGTTCACTGATTTAGCCACTGAAAAAATACAGAGTGTTTTAAAAATTAGTAACTACTACGAATCAAATTCTTTTGCCCAGAGGATGTGTTTAAGAGATTGACTTTAAGCATTAAGTTTTTAAATCAATTTGCGCCTACACATATTGGCACAAGCCATAATAATGTGAAATGTCGAGCGAAGCAGAGGGGTTGGTAGGAAGAGGATGGCATGGATGGATAACATCAAGGAATGGAATGGAGTTGGAAATGCGGATAGACTTCTGCACTGGGCAAGGGACCGTCAACGCTTTGTATTAGTAGGAGCTGACCTTTACTAGTTGCAGAGACACTCTTAGATGAAGAAAGATACATTATTGGCAAATATATTCATGGCGTTTCTCAGCTTGATGAACCGACGAACTAAGAAAGACGGCTGGCAGTGGATGGATGAAATAAGAGAAAGATTGTGCTCTTTGGCGCTCTTTTGGGGGCTAACGTCTGGGAATGGGCTAAGATGTAAGCGAAATATTACAAAAATTGACATGCTTTTGAAGCATCGAAGTTTCGCTGTGTGTTACGAGGTAACGAACAATGTATTTGCCAAAGGGCGTCTTGCATCATACCAAATCGTTTCTCTTTAAAAAAAACTGAATTATCCGAACCAGTAATCGAACCCGGACCCTCTAATATTGTTTATCAATTCCATGCTATAGGCATGTACTTATATTTAAAAACGAGTAAAACTCACATTCAAGTAGATTCCAGCTGTCGAACCTCGTTTGGTTCATGTGTGAAACGAATACGGCTTTCTCTTGGATTTTGACCACAAAATCTATGTGTACCTATAAAATAAAAACTGTATTGCAATTACTGGTAAATTATGGGCAAATAATGTCATTGTCTTCTTCCTACGCTGCGCTTGCCGGTACGTGGCCCCGATTCCAGAACCTTTCTGCCTCATCGGCCGTCAGTTCTACGTGCTAAAGTACCCCGTCTGCCTTTGGCTTGCTAATCCGTCGGGGTATGTCAGCGACTTTTGGTCATTCACGACTTCATAGGTGGATGGACGACCTGGTAAAGATTGCAGAGTCGCTGGATGCAGGCCACTTCCTATCCGGACAATCTGGAAGTTACTGGGGTGGCCTATGTTCAGCAGTGGATATCATATGGCTGATATCTACTGCTGAACATAGGCCACCCCAATAGGTAATAATTATGATACCCGCTAAAAGCTATAGAAGGAGAAATATCCCATAGACCTAAATATGGAGCTATCAGAGCGACTCCTCCCTGGACATGATCTGCCTTGTGCAACCTGGAAGTCCTTAAATAGGTTAAGGACCCAGGTAGGCCGAAGCAGGGAGAACCTGCACAGGTGGGGTTACAGCTTGGAGATTGCATGTCTATGCGGTATTTCAATGACTCATCTCCTAACATGCCCTGCGTGTCCCTACAAATGCCCACGCGAGGATCTTTACAAGGCCACCGATAGTGCTATTTCGGTGACTGAGTTTTGCTCCTCACATATATGAAAGCCTGAGTCGAAACGCAAAGAAGAAGAAGAAGATTATGATGATTGTCATTGGGTCCTTTTTATTTGCAAATTGGAAATACGGAAAAATACCAACCTCCTCCGAAGATTTAATAGACCAAGCTTTGAATTCCTTCAGCAGTTCAACTAGTTTGTCCACTTTCAGATCGTTTTCGTTGAAGTAGTGCATTCTTTTGTAAATGTTCGATGCCACCCCTTCTGCTGATATGTAAACCTGCAAAAATTATTAAACTTGCTCAAATGTAACCTTACTGTCAGGTAATGAAATATAGTTCACTGTGAATTTTTACTGGATGTCTTTCCGCAGCGTATAGATTAAGTCTCAATATTACAATCAATTCGTAAACACGTTTGTCCTAAAAGTCAAATAATGGCTGATTTACTAATTGTGAGAAATGAGATTCGAAATCCACGAGAAACAGTAGTAGCCCCGGGCGCCGTCGTGACGGGCGCGGGGTGAACGACCGCGGCGCGCGGTCAGCGGTACGTCTAAACAGTCTAGTGAGTTACTCTTGTTTTTTACGCTTTCGAGTTGATAACGAGATTTTTTTTGGCCTGATGATAGACGAACAGACGGACAGTCAGATATGATCCTGTGTTACCCTTTGGGTACGGAACCCTAAATTATTTACTCACTGATACTCTCTTCCCGTTCACAGACAGTCTTAACCCAGCAAAGTTGGGCAGTTCCCCTGGATCGCCAGTGGACAAGAGATGAAGAGTTGAACTCTGGTCTGTGGAGCTGATGATCAAGTTGTTGATGGCCCAGAAGTTGTTGTTCAGGTAGTACTTCAGCCCAGAAACTGCTGGCACGTACATTGACCTGGAAAGAATTAGGTTTTAGCTACAATCAGCAATACATGATGTCAGCCTATACAGGGTGTTAGGAATTCGTTAACAAGCCGAAACTAGTATATGTTAACATAGGCTTAAAAAATAGTATGATGAAGTCAGAAATTCGATATCATCATTTTATTTTTTCGCGGACAGACCGGCCCGGCCCGCCCCGCCGTCTGCAAAACGCCTAAACCCACTAATGACATTAATCCGATTTGTATGTTTTTTTTTACAAAAATGAGAATATCAAATTTCTGACTTTACCATAGTATTTATATGCATATAATGTTAACATAGGCTAGTTTGAGCTCGACATAACATTTAACTAATACCCTGTATAGCGTAATCCAGAAAGCGGATAGGAGTACGATCTCTCGATTTTTTCATACAGCTACTGCCAGCCTTCTTTCTTAGGTCGTCGGTCCATCGAGCTTTATACACTACTTCGGCAGAGACGTGGTCGCCACTAGTGCCACTAAAAACCCGTTTTGTTTGGTTAAGAAGTAGGTATTTAAGTTTATCGTAAATGATGTATATCGGAGGGTATTTTGGTTTTAAATGTCAGTCTAGTTGTCTTAAGCTTTCGATCAGGCACGCGGGTCGGTCTGTCGCCGTTAAATAAATTATATTTCTTTGGACGGATTTATGGACATACTTTCAGTAATTAGGAATAAAGAGTGCACCCTCCCCGGCTTCATTAACAAAGTCAGATCAGAGAAGAAAGAAACGTACAGGCAGTGTATTATATTTGTCTTTTTAGTTTGTTAGATAGCTTCGCGTATCGCGGATACATTTACTCCACCTTTCATCCATTCTGTGACAAATGTGGCCGGCCCACTGACTCTTAAGCATGCTGTTTTTGGACTATGTCCACTACAAGAGTATAAGGCTGGGTTGCAACGTCTTACTTTTACTTTAACAAACGTCAAAAGTCCGTCAAACTCCATACAGTAACACCGGTTATAGTCATAGTTATGTATAAAGTTAAGGTGATGCAACTCAGCCTTAGTACCCTGAACCAGGCACTGGTAAAATAGGGACCACTTCATTTTGAACCTTATTCACCTACGTTACGGGTGAAAACCAATCAAAAATTTTGACTACCAGGCCAGCAGGGCTAGCATGCGCGCATCGGTTATTTTATCGATAGACAAGACAAATTTTGTCTTTGACGATATTTGTCGTTTTCCCTAATTACAGACTTCTCGAATCCTTTTTCTTAATATTTTCAGGGTCTCCCGTTCTTCGAAGCTACTTATTTTTACGTTATAACACGGCATTGCCTGATATTTTGGTTTTTTCTTTGTTCGTCAAAAGTCAAAAGTCGATAAAAAGCCATGACAAAATTTTATCGTGTTGCGCATGCTAGCCCTGCTGGTTAAGAGTTAAGTTCAATAAAGAACTAAATTATAAACTTACGCCAACTTATACCCATCGAAGTTTTTGTTAATCTCCAAACTCTTAATGGCCATATACCAGAACCTATATAGCGTCTCATCTTTCGCCAGATATCTTTGGATGACCAGAAAGTCGTTCTGAGTTATCGCAGTTGAGGTTAGGAACACGTGGACGGCGGCCATCTTAATCTGAGGGTCCTCTGTTGTGTTGGTGAGGATAGGAAGGAGAAGGTCCACTATCTGTCAATAATAAATACAGGATGTACGAAAGAATGAGATACTCCTTAAAACCACGTGATCAGCTGGTGTTTTATAACAACTTTTCCTATGGGAGCAACATCAAAATCGTATTTTTTTTCAGATCCTCCATTATATTATCATCGAGGTATGCGAAAAAATTGTATGGAGCAGCTAAAAAAATCTCGATTTCGATGTTGCGATAAAATTTAATATTTTGACAGTTGACGTTGAGTTGATTGACGACCGTCTGGTGTAGTGGTTCGCGGTCCGGACTACGATGCCTGGCGGTTGCGGGTTCGAATCCCGCGAGGGCAAAATGTAAGTGTGATGAGCACGAGCATTCGCACCTAAGTCATGGATGTTTATAAACGTATTTAAGTATATTTATCCGTTATCTAGTCGCCATAGCACAAGCTTTGCTTAGTTTGGGGCTAGATAATTGGTGTGATTGTGGAAACAATTTATTTATTTATTTTATTTAATTTATTTGGGTGTCAATAAATCGCTACATCATATCATATCGTGTTTTTTTGGTTGTGCTATGCTATGATGTAAATACTTAAATAATTTAGTAACTTACTAGCAGCCCGTCCCGGCTTCGCACGGGGTAGATAATTATCGCTAATAGTTTCGGCAGCGCATTCGACGAAAGACATTTTAAGACTCATTTTTCTACACCTTCGGTTACATTGTTCAAATTTTACCAAGGATCCCTAATTTTTTTCAAAATGAAATGTAGCCTATGTCGAATTGGAAGAATGTAGCATTCTATTGGTGAAAGATTTTTTTTAATCGGCCCAGTACTTTTTGAGCCTATTCATTACAAACATACAAAAATAGGTACAAATCTTTCCTCTTTATAATATTAGTATAGATTAATATGTAGTTACCTAAGTAATAAGCAGTACTTGATGATTTTTTATAGTTATTTGAGTTTTTACAATTGACTGATGAAAATCTTTGCTTTCTTTTGTTTCATCTTGTGATTTTTATTGTTGTTTTGTATTGTAATGTGCAAGCACAGCGTGAGACGTCCACCCACAAGGTGGACAGACGACCTGGTAAAGGTTGCAGGACGACGCTGGATGCAGGCCGCTTCCAACCGGCCGATTTGGGAGTCACTGGGGGAGGCCTATGTTCAGCAGTGGACGTCCTGTGGCTGAAATGGTGATGATGATGACGATTGTAATGTGACTGACTTACAAAAAAAACTTTTTAACCCTCTCTCTTACACTCATATCACTAGTTAATTAGAAATTTAAATAGGCATTTCCGATCGCCACAAAACCTCAGAAAATTTAGATGTAAGTGAAGTATTTGTATTTTTTTTAACAATTTGTACAACTTAGATACCATAAAAAGGCTATGGCAGAATAACAGAGTTTGCGGCTTTCCTGCATCCGCTGAGTCATAGACTATTTTGTCTTATAGCATTAAGTTTGCTTCCATGATGACTGTCTTGGAAAGTTAGTTGCAGTGGTTTCCCGTTGCCTTCTGCACCAGAGCTTTTTGGGGTTATTTGGACCCCGAGGTTGCTAAGGCCATCGGCCTCTAAGCTTGGCACATGATGACTACGACCGCTCTGACAAGAGTGTCACGAAGAAGAAGAAGAAGAAGATTAAGTTTGCATATTATGTTTTACTTATCTGTAATCTGCCTTGAGGCAAATAAATAAATACATTCTATTCTGTTCTGTTCTATTCCGTTCCATTCCATTCCATTCTATTCAATTCTTACCCGAACTTGTCCATCCGTATAATACTGATTATCGATATAGTTTGTAGAGAAAGCCGCCCACAACCTCTCGTTACGTTTCTTCGTGTTATCTGTGAATATCTCCATGGTATACTTCTGTGCCCAGAAGCCGATGTTGCAGAGGCCCTGGAGCCAGATCAGACGGTCCATGTAGTGGGGGCAATCTGAAAAATATTTAGAGTTTGAAAAACTAAAAACCGGCCAAGTACGAGTCGGACTCGCGCACGAAGGGTTCCGCACCATTGGACTCATGCACGAAGGGTTTATCATGGGCACCATCATCTATGAAAACGAGCAAAAAATCACATTAGTTGTATGTATTGTTATAGTATAGCGGCATCAAAAATACATCATCTGTGAAAATTGCAACTGTCTTATTATCACGGTTCTTGATTTACAACCTGGTGACAGACGGACAGACAAACAGAGAGACGGACAGCAAAATCTGAGTAATAGGGTCCCATTTTACCCTTTGGGTGCAGAACCCTAAAAACTGAGGTAAGGTAAGGAAGTGTCGTGCCCATAGTTCAGTGGCGGCAGCGCTTTGGTATCAATTACTAAAGTTTAGCAACCAGCGCGGTTGTGAGTGGATGGGTGACCATTCCGACCATATTTAGTGACATTTATCACGAGCATCTCCGTGCTTTGGAAGGCACACTAATAGTTGGTCCCGGCTCATATCGCTTGATACTGGTCGTGAAGCATAAAGGTGTAGTCCCTGGCCTCACACCACCAATCCGCACTGGGCCCGCGTGGAGTATAGCCCAAACCACCTCATAGTTGAGGTGAGGCCTGTGGCCTGCAGTGAGACGTATAATGGCATACGTTACTTTAAAAAAACTAAAAACACGTAATAGGCTGGACATCCACCAGAGCTGTTCGAGGCAAATGTGCGGTGCGAAATTGTGTTGCGAGGATGTGGAACGGAGCCAGAGCTGTGCGAGGAATACGTAATGTGTTAATGTACAAATGAGCGGTTTCAGGTAAGGTAGCGGACTCTTTTTGGACACCACTGACGTACTGGTAGGCATATTTTCAAATCCTCGCACACATTCCCGCAACACATTCCTAGTAAGGCGCTTTGCAGATAGCGGGTCGGGCCGGGCCGGTCAATTTCACCGTGAACGATAGCGCAAAGGGAATCCTATACTACCAACGCACACGTAGGGCAAAAAGACCGCGCCGCATTTTCCGGCGGACACTGGCGGCGCGGCGGTGTGCTTTTGCGGCGAGCAGACGCGGTCTTTATTGCTTCGCGGGCAGACCGGCCCGGCCCGCCCCGCCGTCTGCATAACGCCTTACACATCCCTCGCTCGCATTTCTCGCTTGTTTTGTTTGAACAAAAACCTCGCTCCGTTAAGTCCATACCCACTAGAGCTGCTCAGATCGAAGCTAGGTAAATGAAGTGATTGAATATGGCCAAACTTGAAGGTTATCATCATCGTTTGAGCGGGACGTTTACTGCTTAACATAAGCCTCTACCAATGACTTTCGACTTGTCCGGTTGCACGCGGCCTGTATTCAGCGGCTTCCTGCAACCTTTACCGGGTCATCTGTCCTCTTATGGGTGGACGTCCCACGCTGCGCTTGCCGGTACAAGGCCTGTATTCCAGAACCTTTCTGCCCCATCGGCAGTTAGCTCTACGTGCAGATTTCGTCAGCTCAACTAACGGCTCGGTAGCTTAGTTGGAAAAGCACTCGCCCGGTATGCGATGGTCGTGGGTTCTGGTCCCAACTGAGGCGGTGGATTTTATTTCAAGTGATTAGCGACTAAAATATTTATTAAATTAACCAAATAATGAAATCTTACCACTATACATCCTGACGTACTTCACCACCATATTGTCGAAGTAATCATCTCCGACCTTTCCATCTCTTTTGGTCTGATGAAGCAGTGTAGCAAAACTGAGGATCGCTGAGTGTCTGATCTCCTGCAGAGAGATTTTTTTCTTATTAGATAAAGGTGCTTGAAGCTCAGTACCGGCAGCGTTTTGGCAGTGATAACCGAAGCAAAGCAACCTATACCGCGGTTGCAAGTGGATGGGTGATCATTTCGGCTATAATTAATGATATTTATCACAAAAATCTCTATAGTGTGGAGCATCTGAAGAAAAATTCACTATTTCGATGTTACTCGCATAGGAAGTTGTATATCACCAGCTGATAACGTGGTTTTAAGGAGTGTCCCATTCTTTTGTACACCCTATACACCGTGAATTTTGAGATACCCGAGAAAATTAACTAACATACTCAGATATCGATATACATCGAATTTGGCGAATAAAAAAAACGGAACGGCGTACGGCGTTGGTGTCCGGAAGGAATAACTATGAATGAAAAAAAAAATCATTCATAGTTATTCCTTCCGTACGCCAATATTACGCGACTAAATTAGGTGGATTTTGGTTCCGTTAATGTTGGAATGATAATGATTACTATTTGAATTAGCAGGACTTTTATAGTGCATATTTTTTAAGGAATATTAGGGACCTATTAAATAAATTTCTCATAAAAAAAATTTTTTTATTCGCCGAATTCGATGTATATCGATATCTGAGTATGTTAGTTAATTTTCTCGGGTATCTCAAAATTCACGGTGTATATAGGCATGCCTACTTCACTTTTAAAGAAATAATAAATAGCTGTCTGAAGCTTATGTTCTTCTAGTTACCTCACCTGTGGGAAATCCAACCCCAGCTTGGTGAATGATTCAAGCTCTTGAAGCAACTCCTGGGAGTAGTTGGCTCCAGTGAACGGCAGTTTTCTGATCAACGCTATGAGGGCTGAATCTTCTATTTTCTCCTGAAAATGATAAAAATACAGGATTACATTGCAAAGGGGTGCCAAATCATCAGGGACCACTCAGAATCAGTAACTAAATCGATCTACGATATAAACGATCTAAAAAACAAACTTTATTTTTTAATTACTATCTGCTGATCAAAAATTGTACGCGTGGATAATCTAGTCTCATTCATAAAAAATAAGCACGCACTATCTCTGTGCAACCTAGAACTACAAAGTTCAATGCAATATTAGTCACAATGGCGCGCGAAAACAAGCCAAAGCCTTTTCAATGTAAGGTACATTTCTTACAGCAGAAGCGCCCGCGCATACCATAGGTTCAAATTGACAGCAAAAAAAAATAAGCAGTGCACCTCTAAACCTTATTTTTAAAATTTGGCACCCCTTCGCAATGTGACCCTGTACATTTCACCGCAAAATTGTAAGAAACCGTTATATTGTTATCTAACTCACGAGATTGTAAATTATCGAAATATTGCAAGCCGTATTAGCATAAGTACTGCTTATATATAACGCATTAATTTTCGGAGAGTTGACAATTTAATCGCGCGTTTAATTGTCAAATCTCCGAAGGCTGTCCGTAATTGGTCGACCTGACAGTAGTTCTTCTGTCTCCAAAGAGTTATGCATCAGTCATCATCATCATAAGTAGTTAATTTCCCTATCAATTAGTTTAAAATGAAAGCTACAAAAGTTGCTCGGAAACCCTTCTGTTTTTTACTACTGCCCCCTAACCATGAACTCTTAAAACAATCTCAAATTTTTCAAATCTGTCAATTTTGGTACGTCATTTCATACAAAATTTGACAGAAATGATAATGTTTGACAGATTTGTGATTGTTTTAACAGTTCATGGTTAGGGCCCAGATATAGATAGATACTCTTTACTGCACACCAAACAAAGAAGTTACAATTGATGTTTACAGAAAGATGTACAAAGTAATCGGTCTTATCGCTAAAGAAAGATAACGTACCTTCTCCTCAATGACCAGGTACTTCACAAATCTGACGGCAGCATCAGACCCAGAATAAGGCAGCATCTCCAAGAAGATATTCCTGGATGTCTCAAGCTCGTAGCTGGTTCCAAGTACCAAGTCCTCGAAGAGACGCTTCAGAGTTGTGTAATTCAGTTGGGACATGGTGCTGAAAAAGTGTATTAAATAATAAATAAATATTGGACAACATCACATACATTGCTCTGATCCTAAGGTAAGTAGCTAAAGCACTTGTGTAATAGAAATCAGAAACAACGACGGTACCACAACAACCAGACCCGAAACAATATGGAAAAATTCCCAATTTGAGACTGCATAAAGTGGGTAATTCGTTTATGGGAAAATGTATTCGCTTTTTTAATAAATTACCAGCGTCTATTGAAGAACTGCCCCTGTTAAAATTTAAATCGCATATTATATATATACAACTTTAATGAAAAAAGGATATCTGTAAATGATAATACAACTGATTAAGTAATATATTTGGAAATAAATACTGCCCTGCTCGCACAGGTACATTTATCTTGGAATGTAGTAGTTGTAGGGAAAAAAATAATGGGACGTGTAAAAGCGAGTAGTTTAAGCCTATTTACAGAAATAAATTGGTTTTATTGGTTTTTATTGGTTCGTTTTCCACATTGTCCCGACCGGGAATCGAACCCGGAACCTCAGAGTTGGCGACGCCATATAGTCCAGCGTGTACGCCTATTGACTACGAAGGTCGTCAAACCGAGGAAGTTATTTTTGTATTTATTTATTCCAAATATGAATGTGGTCAACTTTAATTAAATGATGTACAACTATAATAGCGGCACGGATGTTGAGCTCCGGGCGAAAGGTGCACAGAAGACGATTACAATTACGTGATTGGCTAGTCGCGACGCGCCTGCACCGGCCGGGATTGGTTGTTAGCTCCGCGTACACGCGTCTGATACGATGATCGTCTCGTAAGATGCGCAAAGCGATCACTCTTTGCCCCAGCACTCAACATCGCTTGGTATTGTACAAAAAACTGCACAATTGTAACGAAAAGCAAACTTACCTCAATAAATTCATAAAGTCTAGACTGTGGATCATTGAAGAATTCCGGACTATATTGTCTGCGTCTATACCTTTCTTGGCTATCTTGAGTAGTATCTGTAAAGAGAGAACAACATGCATATTTAAAACAGGGTTATTTGAAAAAAATCAACAACCTCGCACGACTAGGTAGCTGACATCATACACAACAACATTTGTTTTACGAGTATTATCATAACTCAATACATTAATTAAAAATGATTCTCCAAGGTTTTATTGTACTGTCGTAACATTTTCTATGGTAGCGACGCTCGCGCCCCGCCCCGCCCGATGTGAAGCGCACAGAGATAAGAACATTCAGACGTGAAATTAAATTGATATTTATTTTTGTACGAAAGTGGAATGTGTCAAACTATCTAAAGTCTATTACTACTACATTACTATTGTCGGCAGTGACTTCAGCGTTAAAGTGACAGCGCGTATCACCTAAGCTGTACAAACAAACATAGACTCTATTTTGTTACAGAGTTGATTCAGATTTAATCGTCGATTAGTGAAGTGATGTCGAAGTGATCGCGGTTTTGTTTAAATAATCGACCGGCTGACATTAGTTTGTCAATAATTTGTTTTTGAGATTTTTTGATATTGGTCCGTAGCAATTTTTTTTTGTATTTGATAAGAAGAGTCTGGTAATTAAGGTTTTAAAACCAACCAAAACTGACCGTTATGTCCACCCACAAGGTGGACAGACGACCTGGTAAAGGTTGCAGGAAGTCACTGGATGCAGGCCGCTTCCAACTGGCCGATCTTGAAGTCACTAGGGAAGCGTATGTTCAGCAGTGGACGTCCGCCGGCTGAAATGATGATGATGATGAAAATTCACCATGTATTAACATGATGGAGCTGATATCAGAATTAATAACCCTGTATTTTCAAGATGGGGTTTTACCTCAAAAGTTCTGTTCTTCAGGTAACCCTGGCCAACAGCCATGATGCCGCAAAGGGAGTCCTTACACGTCTCCCTGTCATACTTGACGCTTGTCCTGGTCAGTTTGGGCCATTCAGGCTTAGCGGCTTGGAGTTCTGTCTCGTACTGTATGGTCATCCTGAAAAGAATTATACAAGGTTATTTGAAAAATATCAACAACCTCGAACGACTAGATAGCTAACATCATAAATAACAACATTTATTCTACAAATTTCATACATTAATTAGAAATCATTTTCCAAGCTTTTATTGTACGTCGTGTCGTAAGATTTGTAAGTCTATGTTCCGTTTACACACGAAAAGGCGATGCGATGCGATGCGCACAGAGATAAGAACATTCAAACGTAAAACTTAATTACTTAATTAATAAATATTGGACAACATCACTTATATTGCTCTGATCCTAAGGTAAGTAGCTAAAGCACTTGTGTTATAGAAATAAGAAATAGCGACGGTACCACAACACCCAGACCCGAAACAATATGTATAAAAAAGTTCGTTTTCCACATTGACCTGACCGGGGATCGAACCTGGAACCTCAGAGATGGCGACGCCATAAGTCCGGCATGCTCGCCTCTCGGTTACGGAGGTTGTTGGAAATTGACATCTATTTTTTAATTGAAGATAAATAACACTTGAAAAAAAGTGTAGTGTCTAGTTGGTAAAAGCACTCGCCCGGCATACGATGGGACGTGGGTTCGAGTCCCACCTGAGGTCGATGATTTTTTTTTAAGTGTTATTAATTATTCTACTATTCGAGGTGGAGACAAATCCAACAAATTATAAACCATGAAAATCGGTTCAGCCGTTCTTGAGTTATAAGTGTTGTAACAAACCCGACTTTGTTTTATACAGGGTGTCTCAAAAAGAGCGTGCCAAACTTAAGGAGATAATAGACTAATAGATGACCATCTCTATACACAAAAACGCCTATCTCTTGATGCTGTAAGTACAAATGAACAGATATATATTGACAACAAGAATAAGAAAAATATCTGGGGGGTAACCATGAACTCTTAAAACAATCTCAAATCTGTCAATTTCGTATGACATCATTACTTACGAAATTTGACAAATTTGACAGATTTGGAATTGTTTTAAGAGTTCATGGTTACCCCTTTCCACATTTGTACGCAGCAACAAGAGATAGGCTAAAAATTGGGAATTTTAAAAAAATCTGAAATGATTCTTTTACTTTTTTTGGATAGATGGTCATCTATTTCTCGTAGTCTATTATATTCTTAACTTAAGTTAATGACACCCTGTATATTAAGAAGATATATGCCCTGTTCCGAGCACTTATTCACGTTCAAAAAATAAAGCAATTGGATTGACAAGGAAATTACAAGTCTAAATAAATTCCAAAAAACTTTTTTGCACCTTTTTCTTAGTTCTGCTTTTAAAGCACTGGCATTCATAGATTCGATATCCGGTCGGTCAATGTAGACGAAATTTTCTGTATAGTCTGTGGCCTGGGTATTGTGGAAACGTTGATGTTTCTGATTTCTTTAACACAAGTACTTTAGCTACTAACCTTAGGATCAGAGCAATGTACCTATAAGATTCTGTCAAAAAATATTTACTTAGTACATTTGACGACCTCCGTATCCGAGAGACTAATATGGCGTCGCCATCTCTGAGGTTCCGGGTTCGATCCCCGGTCGGGTAAATGTAGGAAACGAACTTTTGTTTATTGTCTCAGGTCTGGGTGTTGTGGTACCGTCGTTGCTTTTGATTTCTATAACACAAGTGCTTTAGCTTATCTTAGGATCAGAGCAATGTATGTGATGTTGTCCAATATTTAATTTTTAAAAAAATAGCTGCATGAATATTAATGATAATTTCATTCCGTTTTGCTTACACAATCGACTGGCAGAAGCTAGTATAATAAAACAGAAGAAACATATTTTTAAACTGAAGAAAGAAAACTCGTCCATACCGGGATTTGAACCCTATAATCTCCTGCTTAGCGCGCAGGCGCTACCAATTAAGCTACATGGCAGGGGCGTGCATAGGCAATTAGGCAGTACCTACCTACCTGGTAAATAAAATATGGTAGGCAGTAGGTACTTACAAACGTGTGTCATTGATGAAAACCGCAGATTTTCGTCAATAAAACACCCTAGTATTTATCTTCTGCCTACCTCGTAATAAAACTAATGCCCGCCACTGCTACAGGGATATCTCGAGCGTACGAAATTGGCTTTATCAATTTATTTATACCACTAACGCCATCTAGGAAATGCTGCACGCATTATTCCGTTTGTTTTTCGAGTCGATACTTGCCGCACCATGTACTCGAAATAAGGCGTGATTTTTTTCCTTCGGCCGTAATTCCTTGTACGTAACCGTGCCGTGTGGTGCCGGCACGTTAAAAGAATTGCACCACCCCTTCTCTTCCTATGGGTGTCGTAAGAGGCGACTACAGGTGAACCGCCACAAGAAGACGGGCAGCAGCGTCTCCTCTCCACCATTGGCCAAACTGCGATCGCCAACCCGCCTGCCAAGCGTGGCGATTATGGCAATATCCTCCTTTTGGAGAGGCCTGTGTCCAGCAGTGGACTGATATAGGCTAGTGATAACCATGGCTTCGTATACAGAAAAATAATTCTTCACACGAAACTGGTTTCGAACAAGGATTATTTATTCCTTATTCGTAACTGGTTACGAACCTGCGGATACGTAGACGGCCGAAGGGAGTTTTTTACTTCTTGTTATGATTTGCTATAAAAAATAATTAAAAGTTAAGTTGTTTTGAAAACAGAAGATACTTACTCAGTCACAATTCTCAGTTCCGTATCGTCTAGCTTGTAAATTATGAATTCTGACATGTAAATGTCTGTTAGGCCGTTTTTGTCGTTCAGCCCATAATCTCGCTCAGTGGATACTGAAGTCGTATCCGGCTGAAAATAAAGTAAAATAAGGCTTGGTGTACTGAAAATAAAGTAAAATAAGGCTCGGTCTATACCCAGCCGGAAACCGAACCGGGTTGACGCGGATTCAATCCATCGCTTAAGCAATAAGGTCGTTTTTTGAACGGATTCTTGCGGATGCTTACGGATCGGCAACGTATAGACCGAGCCTAAGTCTAAAGCCATGTATCCACTTTAATAAATAATAAATAAATATAAGACAATATCACATACATTGCTCTGATCCTATGGTAAGTAGCTAAAGCACTTGTGTTATAGAAATCAGAAACAACGTACCACAACACCCAGACACGAGACAATATAGAAAAGTACGTTTCCTACATTGACCCGACCGGGGATCGAACCCTGAACCTCAGAGATGGCGACACCATATTAGTCCGGCGTGCTCGCCTCTCGGCTACGGAGGTCGTCAAAACTTTGTTCGCGAACCTCTCGCGCTCTGGCAACTGCTCCACATAGTGGATACGTTCGCGCTCCTGGAGCGTGAAACGTGCGCGCTCCAATCGGTGTGTCGGTGTTTGGACGAACACAAAGATGAGTGCGATCCGTATCCATTGAAGCAGTTGCAGGAGCGCGGAGCGCAAGAGGTTCGCGAACATTAGTGGATACATGGCTAATACAAAGCACGATAGAGCATCACGCACACATATTCATAGACATAAATGTGTGTCCAGATATACCTAAGACAGATTTTATCCGTACCGTACATTCGTTCTGTATCAGCGTTGCGTTGCAGAACGCTAGATTGGACACCCATTCGGTACGGTACGGTGGTACGGCGTCCCAATACGGATACACGTACGGGCGTCCAAACTACTACGGAGGTACGGTACGGACAAAAGAACATATCTGGACCCAGCTTTGGACGCCCGTTCAGTACGGTACGGTGGTCCAAACTAGCGTACTTGCAACGCAACTCTGATATTGAATAGAGGTTCGGTGCGGACAAAAGAACATATCTGGACCCAGCTTTGGACGCCCGTTCAGTACGGTACGGTGGTCCAAACTAGCGTACTTGCAACGCAACTCTGATATTGAATAGAGGTTCGGTGCGGACAAAAGAACATATCTGGACCCAGCTTTGGACGCCTTTTCGGTACGGTACGGTGGTACGGCGTCTTACTATTCCGTACTGAACGGGCGTCCGAACTAGCGTTCTTGCAACGCAACTCTGATATTGAATAGAGGTTCGGTGCGGACAAAAGAACATCTGGACCCAGCTTTACGGACATGAAGTCTTGAAGCACGCTGAAATAAGTTAGGTTAGGTGTTCCAAGATTAAATCTTATTGATTAACGAAAAAAGTTTTTGAGTCAATACATTACTATTCTGAGGCCGCAGCCAGAGGAACAATTTGAAAACATTAACAAACTTTGAAACAAGGCAATTAGTGATGTGATTGACAAAAAAAAGCATTTAAATCCGACCGGCGAAGACTAATTTCAATATCGATACTATTGTCACTATATTTACTATCGATAGTTATAATATCGGTCAGTTTTAGATAGATAGATAAATTAATAAGTTATATTTAATATCGATATTCGTCTATCGATATACTGTGGACATAGGCCTGTCCATATATTTCTTTAGTCCACGCCTCCTGTGGTCATCAAAAACCGGCCTAGTGCGAGTCGAACTCACGCACGAAGGGTTCCGCAACATTATCTATAAAAACGACAAAAAAAATCACGTTTGTTGTATGGAAGCCTCCGTAAATATTTATTTTATTCTGGTCTTTAGTTGTTGTTATAGCGGCAACAAAAATACATCATCTGTGAAAATTTCAACTCTCTAACTATCACGGTTCATGAGATACAGCCTGGTGACAGACGGATGGACAGATAGACGGACAGCGGATCCTTACTTATAGGTGCCCATTTTACCATTTGAGTACGGAACCCTAAAAACTTTAAATAAATCTTTGAAATACTTGCAATAGAGTTCCACAACCCCTGATCCTGTCTGTACACTGGGTCGGTCCAGGGTACGGAGCGCCAGCTGTTCCCAAACTTGGGTGAAGAGGGTGAAGAGGTAAACTTCTTGATCTTATGCTTATCTGTCACGTATGTGGTTAAGCAACGGTAGTCGTGGATACAAGGCTGAAAATAATTTAAATAAATATTAGACAACATCACATACATTGCTCTGATCCTAAGGTAAGTAGCTAAAGCACTTGTTTTATAGAAATTAGAAACAACGACGGTACAACCACATTTAGACTTGAAACAATATAGAAAAGTTCGTTTTCCATATTGACCCGACCGGGGATCGAACCCGGAACCTCAGAGATGGCGACGCCAAACAGTCCGGCGTGCTCGTCTCCGCTACGGAGGTAGTCTTATCTAGGTAATGTAATGAAACGGCCAAGGCACATATTTTGAATAGACTAGAATGTTAGTTTTTAAAGTTAGTTTCTTCTCATCACCAGCCTATATGTAGCCCCGAAGCGGTGGTAGGGCTAAGTTATATTTTGTGACGTGTATATGTGCCCGGAGGAGGGCCTACATACAGAATAAATAATTTAATTTCGTTGCTCATTGAGTTAAGGCGTGTAGAGTTTTTGATGGTGCCAGCCATAATTATGATCTCGTCTTGGGAACATTTTACATAAACATGTTTTTAGTAGGATTATACTATAATATATACAGGGTGTAAAAAAAGGCTTAACGAAGCCTTAAACCACGAATTCTATTCATAAAACCAAGTAGAATGCAAAAAAAAATATTGCTGGGAAATGACTTTTATTTTTGGGTATCAAAAAAAATAACTTATTTCTAACACGCAATGTATAGCGCGCACGCCACAGACTATGCCTGTGTGTGTAAGCGGATCATATTTTTTTGGAAAAAAGTTTAGTATTATCAAGCAAGAATCAATTTTGTAAAAAATCTTTGAAAAAAAATTGTAACTTTGACTGTCAATAACTCGGTAACCCGTCATTTCCCAGGTATAGTGTTAAAGAAAAAAAATATCGTAATAATACGTAGAATATGTGGTGTTCGGCTTCGTTAAGCCTTTTTTTACACCCGATATATATATTTTGTAAATATCGTCAGAATATATTTTAATATTTTGACGACCTCCGTAGCCGAGAGGCGAGCACGCCGGACTTTAAATGGTGCCGCCATCTCTGAGGTTCCGGGTTCGATCCCCGGTCGGGACAGTGTAGAAAACGAAGTTTTCTGTATTGTCTCGGGTCTGGGTGTTGCGGTATCGTCGTTGTTTCTGATTTCTAGAACACAAGTGCTTTCGCTTCTTACCTTAGGATCAGAGAAATGTATGTGATGTTGTCCAATATTTATTTATTTATATAATAAGTTTACCTCATAGCTGGTGTAAATTCCTTCGCCTTTCTTCAGTTGGAAGTTTAAGCTTAAAGCTCTTTTCATGTTGGACACCCATACTGGTTCAGATGGTAAGTATATGAACTCAATAAGGCAGATATCCTGTAAAAAAAAAATTACAAAATTAATACTTTGAGGTCATAATTTAACTAATATAGGTATCTAAGTATTTTAATACTTGAAAAAAATCGTCCGCCTCAGGTGGGATCCGAGCCCACGTCCATCGCATACCGGGCGAGTGCTTTACCACTAAGCTACCGAGACGTTAGCCGACTCGACGAAATCTTTCAAGTGGTTCTCACTGTCAAAGCCAGCGTATTTTTGATCAATGTTGCGGTATATACTACTACCGTCAACACCCGATAGAATTATTTTTACAAATATTTAACTATTGGTAAAGATCAGAAAAGCTTAAACAATATTTTTTTTTGTCTAAGATAAATTTATAAGATAAATTTTGGCTAAAAACGAAAATTTCAATAATATAGGTATTTTAAGCTTATTGGATATTATGGCTGCTGTTTCATTACATTATTATTACTATAATACAAAAATTACTCGATAACAAATAAACACGCTTAGAAACACATTTAGAAAAATCTATGCTTGTGCATAGATTACAAAGAATTATTTGTCTCTTGGGATATTCGAACACGCTACGTTTGGCTTTGTAGCCCGGAGTTGAGACCATTCGTCAATTTGCAATTTTTTTTTTACTACGGGCCAAGATTATGGCAAAATAAAAAGTGGGCTAATTTATAAAAAAAAAATCTCAATTGACAAAAACTGAGAATCGAACCAACCCTTTCCGTTCGAGACGAATTACAGCACCATTTCGACAATAACGTAGTCAGGTAATAAAATTAATCTTACTCTATAATATTCCACAATCCACGGCAATTTTAAAGGTGCGAGTTCCTCGTCCAGCTGATACGAAATATGGCCGTCTTTTTTGCTTGTAACGTAGACCTGGAAATTACAAATATACAATAAATATTGGACAACATCACATACATTGCTCTGATCCTAAGGTAAGTAGCTAAAGCACTTGGGTTATAGACATCGTATAATGTTAGTCATACAGAATGATTAAGTATGAAGTGATCAATGGACTTTTGTAGTTTCTTAGTCATGCTTAGCGTAGATCCAGTCAAAATATCTCAGCAGAGCGGGGTATTTTTCACATTTGCTAAGTATGTCTCGTTAGTTTAATCTGCCAGATAAATCAAACATAGTGTTCTTTATTTTATTTGTTTCATAGCCAAATGGCGAAAAAGGAACCCTAATGGATTCGTCATGTGTGTCTGTCTGTCCGTCCGTATGTCACAGCCACTTTTTTCCGAAATTATAAGAGCTATACTGTTGAAACTTGGTAAGTAGATGTATTCTGTGAACCGCATTTCGATTTTTACACAAAAATAGACAAAAAAAAAACAAATAATTTCGGGGTTTTCCTACTTAGAAGTGAAACTTAAAAATCATTTTTTCATCAAACCCATAAGTGTGGGTTATCTATAGATAGGTCTTCAAAACTGATATTGAGGTTTTTAATATCTTTTTTTAAACTGAATAGTTTACGCGAGAGACACTTCCAAAGTGGTAAAATGTGAGTCCGCTGTAACTTTTAAAATAAGAGAAAGATAAAACAAACAAAAAAATGATGTACGTTAGCATGCAAACCAAAACCGAAAATTGTTTTGAACGAGATGTAAGTACATAGTTTTTTTTAATACGTCATAAATCGTTAACCGCAATTAGATAATGGTACGGAACCCTTTGTGCGCGAGTCCGACTCGCACTTGGCCAGTTTTCTATACCTTTATGTCATCAAGCTCAAATCTGACTTGACTGTCATTGCCGAAGACCTGCGCCTTCAGCCGCCCTGTGAGGCTCCAGGATGTATCTTTATAACCTGCAAAAAATAAAAACGGTAGGTTTTTAGTTTAGAACGTTCTTGTTTCGTCCTTTTTTAGGGTTCCGTAGTCCTGAAATGGAAACCTTATAGTTTCGTCATGTCTGTCTGTCTGTCCGTCCGATGTTTTGCTACAAAACCATCCATCCATCCATTAATGAATTTAATTTATATTTAGCTCGTAGCTGAGTAGCGGCAGTGCTTTGGTATCGATTACTAAAGTTAAGCAACCAACGCCCCGGTCGTGAGTGGATGGGTGACCTTCCGATCTTATTTAGTGACATTTATCACGAGCATCTCCGTGCTTCGGAAGGCACGTTAAAAGTTGGTCCCAGCTAATATCGCTTGATTAACACCGGGTTCCTATATTGTACTATGCGTAAGTGTACATCAGCAACTGATCGTATTGGTGTCAAAAGTAACGAGCCGTTATAGTCGTTCCTATAAAATTTGACGAAGCGTCATTTATAGGAACGCTTTTGAGTATGTCAAGTTGACAATTCCTACCATCCGTTAGCAAAACCAACCGTTTTTTGGATATAGGAACCGGGCTTTAGTCGTAAAGCCTAGTCAGAGGCCTTAAGGCGGCTTGATTACATCTGACAGTAAGGTTTAGTCACTGGCCTTACAACACCCCTCCACTCCGCACCGGGCCCGCGTGGTGGAGTATGGCCCAAACCACCTCATAGTTGAGGTGAGGCCTGTGCCCTGCAGTGGGACGTATTTAGGCATACCTTACTTATACAGGGTGTACAAAAGAATGGGACATTCCTTAAAACCACACGATCAGCTGGTCATATACAACAACTTTTCCTATGGAAAAAACATCGAAATCTTGAAATGATTTTATTTTTAGATGTTTCATACATTGTCATCGAGGTATATGAGTAAGTTTGTATGGAGTAGCTGAAAAAAAAATGGATTTCGATGTTGCTCCCATAGAAAAAGTTGTTGTATATGACCATCTGATCACGTGGTTTTAAGGAGTGTCCTATTCTCTTGTACACCCTGTATATTATTAAAATCCCGGAACCTTTTGCCTTCAAAGCGAATTGTCGAGACAGTCATCATTCTAACCAATTGGGTGGTCAAATAATGATGGCTCACTTACCATCAGCAGAGGTGGCGAGTGTAGACAGAGAGGCGTGCACCTCGTATATGTACTGTTTGTCCAAAGGAAACAGCAGACGGACATCTTTGATGGAGAAAACTTGCGTTGTGAGTGCTGAAAAACAATTAAAATGTTATTACATTATCATCATTATCATAATTTTTAGAGTTACGTACCCAAAGGGTAAAACGGGACGGAACTAAAAAACAGAATACAATAAATATTTAATGGGGCTCCCATACAACAAACGTGATTTTTTTGTCGTTTTTATAGATAATGGTACGGAACCCTTCGTGCGTGACTCCGTCTCGCACTTGGCCAGTTTTTACAGGTTAATAAATGGTACCTATATCGAGCCGAAACTAGCCTGTGAACATGTAGTACCTATATATTTTTAATTTTTAATTTTAGCAATTACATGCTAGGTCCATTAAAGATGATCAATACTAAAAAAAAAAACACTCGCCCGGTGTGCGATGGTCGTGGGTTCGGGTCCCACCTGAGGCGATCGATTTTTTTCAAGAAGGTATATAGTCATCTATGTTAACATAATTATGGTATACATAGTATGGTGAAGTCAGAAAGAGATGATCTAAAAAAAATCCAAAATCGATTGGGACCAGGTGGGCATCAGTTTTATTATAATGCAAATTTTAACCCACTGAAAGCTCAATGTCGAAATAACTTATAGAAGTTATAAACTGACAAAGCCTATTGTACGGACAACAGCACGTCGACCTACCACAAAATGTCAAATTTTCTCATTTGAAAATGAACTCTATACGTCAGGCTTAAAGTTGAAAATCTATTGGAGAATTTTTGACTTTTGGGGTAGATCGACGTGCTGTTGACTGTACCTATGAAAAAACCGGCCAAGGGCTCCGTACCATTATCTATAAAAAAAATGCCAAAAGAAATCACGTTTGTTGTATGGGAGCCCCCTTATTATTAATATTTATTGTATTCTGTTTTTTAGTATTTGTTGTTATAGCGGCAACAGAAATACATCATCTGTGAAAATTTCAACTCTCTAACTATCACGGTTCATGAGATACAGCCTGGTGACAGACGGACAGACAGACAGACGGACAGCGGAGTCTTAGTAATAGGGTCCCGTTTTACGCTTTTGGTACGAAACCCTAAAAGAGAAATAAGTATGATTTACTCACCAAAAACAATAATAAAATGAGCACTCTTCATTCTTGATGATTTCTATAAAAAAACAATTTTGCTTATTAGGTCCTTATTCCAAAATGAAGACATATTTTTATGTGTATAATTTATTGACATACAAGTTATAATTAATTTATAAAATCTATTATCATTATACTATTTTTGCTCGTGACCTCGTCCTCGTGGAATAGGCTTGACATCCTCATATTTTATCCCATTTGCGATGAATTAAAAATAGTAGCATATGTTTAAAACTCAATGAATCGGGAATTAACGCGGTCATAATTTAGGTACAAAATGTTACCTCTTTTACCTGACGTTTCGAAGTCGGTGCGAATGAACACATTTTAACCCTCGATGGCTGGCACCGACTCCAAAAAGAACTGATTAGGTATGTTTTAGTCAATATTATTTTTCGCTTTTTAGTTTTATTTTGAAGTCGGTTTTTAGTTTTTATTAAACTTATTTTATCGGTATAAAAAATTAGCAAGTGCTATTCCAATCGCACCTATTATCTAGCTCTAGTTGTAATTTTTACATTTATTATATTGATTAAGATAGTAATTAAGTCATTTATATTAATAGCTGTGCCCGCAACTTCGTTTGCGTGGACTAAAGGATTTTTGGTAAAATATTAAAATATGTAACAAAAACAACAACATTCATTCAAATTCAGAACCTCCTCCTTTTTTAAGTCGGTTAAAAATCGTTCAAATAAAGAACAATATATAGAAAAATATTCAACATGAACTTTAAATCGGGATAAAAAGTATCCTATATGTTAATCCAGATCATATTCTATATGTGTGCAAAATTTCATCTAAATCCGTTCAGTAGTTTTTGCGTGAAAGAGTAACATACATACATACTCACAAACTTTTGCATTTATAGGTAATATTAGTAGGATAGATAGATGATCCCTTATTACTACCAAAAAACACCAAAAAAACAATACTACAGCCATTCGTTACAAAAAACCACATCACATCACATCACCAGCCAAATCAGTCCACTGCTGGACACAGGCCTCTCCAAAAGGAGGATTTTGCCATAATCGCCACGCTTGGCAGGCGGGTTGGCGATCGCAGTTTGGCCAATGGTGGAGTGGAGACGCTGCTGCCCGTCTTCTTGTGGCGGTTCTCCTGTAGTCGCCTCTTACGACACCCATAGGAAGAGAAGGGGTGGTGCAATTCTTTAAACGTGCCGGCACCACACGGCACACCACATAATTCCACTAAAATAATCACAAATTCCCACTCACTTTGTCCAATAATTATTTAATGTTTATTATTCCTATCCACTTTCCCTGTTAATGATTATTAATAATAATTACAAACACAACAACATGTTTGTTCAAAGACAAGCGTCGCTTTGAATTAAATAATTGTTCACTCTTTCGATGATTAGATTAGTGATGTGATTAATACATTACATTACTAACTTTTAATCATATACCTGCGAGGTAACCATGAACTCTTAAAACAATCTCAAATCTGTCAATTTTTGTACGTCATTACATACAAAATTTGACAGATTTGATAATGTTTGACAGATTTGAGATTGTTTTAAGAGTTCGTGGTTACCGCCCTGGTTTAAAAAAAATATAAATGTCTCTAATTTAATAATCATCATCGAATAAACGAGATGAGCTAGCTAAAGTGGCTGAGCGGGGCACATATCACGTAGAACTGACGGCCGATGGAGCATACAGAAAGGTTTTGCCCTCCTATCATGACGAACAAAACAGGATATGATAACCAAACTGTACCGGGTACATAGCCGCCATCTTAAACTTTTATCGAAACAGCGACCTCGCTGTTTCGGTAAAATATTTTGACAGTTGGACCTATATTTTGACAGTTGGATGTCAATAAATCGCTATATCATATACTGTTTTGTTGGTCATGCTAAGGGAACAGGAATGAAGGCCACGTACTGGCAAGCGCAGCGTGGGACTCACACCCACAAGGTGGACAGACGACCTGTAAAGGTTGCAGGGAACCGCTGCCTAAAGTGCGCGCAACCGGTCAATCTGGAAGTCACTGGGGGAGGCCTATGCTCAGCAGTGGACGTCCTGTGGCTGAAATGACGATGACAAACATCTATCTATCGGCCGATTGAAAAGTCTATCTTTTACCTACCGCATCTATACCCAAAATCGACCAAAAAAATACCTATTCAACAAACTCCCGTGTCACATCACTATTTCCCTTATCAGAACGCGTGATAAGCATTTGACTCATGACCCCGGGTGACTATCGTTGGCATCTGACCAGTGGATGCTGAGCTCTGCTTGCCACAGTACATTGGTCATGATCAGTAACTTAAATGTGCATTATAACATTTTTAAAGTTGATAACGACGAAAATAAAAAAAGAACCTGGCTAAGTGTTCCGCAGCATTATTTATAAAAACGAACAAAGTTTCTTAAAAACGCCAGGCTTCAATAGTCCGGAGCGCGAACTACTACACAAGATAGTCGTCGACGGTCAAAATTTTAAATAATTTTATGTACCTATATAACCTTGCGATATAACAGTTTTAACTAAGTAACTGCTTCGTTTTGAGACGTCAATAAAAATAACAATTAAGTGTGGAGTAACATTTTTGTTGATTCAATAATGGTCTCTATTCATATCGAAAATATTACAGGATTTCCTTAAGTAACCATTGAAGTAACGTGACGTTTCTGAGTGCAGCAGTAATCCCTATGCAAGGCTACGGACAGACAGAGGGACAGACATGGCGAAACTATGGGTTCTGTTTTTTAACACAAACCTTAAACTATAGCAGCGTGTCTTTGCCCTTCGGCCTAAAATCGTCGAAACTGGAACCGGTCCATAAAGATCTTCAAATTTAAATTCAAATATCTATTCAAATTCAAATGCGTTTATTGCGAATTAAGTGTACAAGATGTCTTAAAATATGTTTTGGAACTTAAGTACTTAATTACCCTTTACAGGTGCTGCAATGTTCTAATATAAATTGTTTACAAAAAAATAAATTTTAATTTTAATTTATTGTATCTATCTATACAATTAAAAATAGTAACTAAGACCGACATGTAAACAACAACTGACATTATTATTATTATATTTTATTTAAATAGAAGTACCTAATCATTTTTATTTAATTATTTTGTTAAGTTTTAGATGTGAAGAATTCTTCGAGGGTGTAAAAGCAGTTTGAGATCAAGTAAAGTTTTAATTTTTTTGTAAAGCAGTTCAATAAGTTTCTTTTTTATGTCATGAGGTATTTTGTTAAAAACTTTTATAGCCATGTAGTATATTGCGTGTTACGTTACATTTATGCGGTGCATCTCTTAAGTTACTGACTGTTATTGTACTGTGGCCACCTAATTGCATCAAACACACAACGGCTGCACAGTCAGACAGCCAACTATGTAGAGGCCAAGTTAACCTGGTCATCAATTGACTCACTCTTTTCTTAGTAATTACAGACAAGGTCAGAACACTTCAGATATTCATATAGATTTATTTGGAATCTGCAAAAAACCTGTTTTTTGGTGCGATATTAATTAAGATATTTAAAAAAACGAGACTGACTGCCTGAGGAATTGTTAGGTACACATTTGATCACTGGAGATTATAAGTTGTCAGGTTTAAAAACCGGCCAAGTGTGAGTCGGAGTCGCGCACGAAGGTCTTTTATTTATTTATTTAAACTTTATTGCACAGGTGAGAATTGGCGGACTTAATGCTATACAGCATTCTCTACCAGTCAACCTTGAGGTAATGCAGATAATGTAGTTTGTTTGTTGTAGAAATATCTTACATTCAAGTAACACTACCTACATACTAATGCTCCGTACCATTATTTATAAAAACGGCAAAAAAAATTACTTTTGTTGTATGGGAGCCCCCTTCAACATTAAGTTTATTCTGTTTTTTTAGTAATAGTTGTCATAGTGGCTACAGAAATACATCATCTGAGATAATTACAACGGTCTAACTATCACGGTTCATGAGATTCAGCCTACGCCCTTACTCAAACAAAAATTAGTATATTAAAGTTCAATATTTCGCAAACGGATCCCTTAATTGAAAAATAGTCTTAGCAACTCTAAAATCATTTTTAAGGACCTATTCAACGATACCCCACACGATGGGGTAGACAATAAAAAAAACATCCCCGCGTTACGTGTATGGCAGCTACCCTATGAAAAATATTTATCAAAATTTGATTCTACCTTTTTGTCGTAATATACATCTCTATAAAATTACAGCTCTCTAGGCTCAACAGTCTCCAAGCAGAACCTCGGACGGACAGACAGACATGACGAAACTATAAGGGTTCCTCGTCAGGACTACGGAACCCTAAAAATGGAGAGTATAACTTTATTAAATAAAAAATTGGACATTTGATCAAGAGAAAGACAAATAAAATCAATAAATACGTACTTCAAACTATCTCATCAATTATTATCTTGCCTTATACTAAGCAAAGCTACTATGACGAATAGATAACGCAAAAACATACTTAAAAACCGGGCAAGTGAGACTCGGACTCGCGCACGAAGGGTTCCGTACTATTTTCTATAAAAACGGCAAAAAATCACGTTTGTTGTATGGGAGCCCCCTTAAATATTTATTGTATTCTATTTTTTAGTATTAGTTGTTATAGCGGCAACAGAAATACATCATCTATGAAAATTTCAACTCTCTAGCTATAACGGTTTATGATATACAGCCTGGTGACAGACGGACAGACAGACGGACAGTGGAGCCTTAGTAATAGGGTCCCGTTTTACCCTTTGGGTACAGAACCCTAAAATTTAACTTCATTGCTTTAGGTACTTTAATAATCTCGTGCTCACCAAAAAACGTTTGCCCCTTGCGGGATTCGAACCCGCAACCTGACTGTCTGTCTGTCTGTCCGTCTATCAGCAAACTGTATCTCATAAACCGTGATAGTTGTAAGCATAAGTAGATAATTTTTACCAGTTCAATACCCTCTCCCCCCACAAACTGACGAGCATTGAACCTGGAACGTTAATCCTATGTTCAAAGGGATCAAAGCACGCGTGCTCACTGAACTTATGCGAAACGCTGAGCGACGCATGGAAATATTATCATGTTCAGTTACAGTTTAAATGGTTGCAACAGGATGGGTGACCGTATTTTGATATATATACAAGGTGTAAAAAAAGGCTTAACGAAGCCTTAAACCACGAATTCTATACAAAAAACCAAGTAGAATGCAAAAAAAATAATTGCTGGGAAACGACTTTTATTTTTGGGTATCAAAAAAATAACTTATTTTTAACCCGCAATGTATAGCGCGCACGCCACAGACTTTGCCTGTGTGTATAAGCGGTCGGCGCGAGCGGGTGGCGCGAGAGAACTGCGCACGATTCATTGCCGGCTGTGCCCTTTAAAGGCTTTTTATGAAAGAAGCACTGAAAATTTTTATCATGTTTCTTTGTAAAAAAGTTTAGTATTATCAAACAGAAGTCAATTTTGTAAAAATCTTTGAAAAAAATTTGTAACTTTGACTGTCAATAACTCTGTAACCCGTCATTTCCCAGGTATAGTGTAAAAGAAAAAAATGATCGTAATAATACGTAGAATATGTGGTATTCGGCTTGGTTAAGCCTTTTTTTACACCCGATATATATATTGGACAACATCACATACATTGCTCTAATCCTATGGTAAGTAACTAAAGCACTTGTGTTATAGAAATCAGAAACAACGACGGTACCACAACACCCAGAACCGAGACAATATAGAAAAGTTCGTTTCCTACATTGACCCGACCGGGGATCGAACCCGGAACCTCAGAGATGGCGACACCATATTAGTCCGGCGTCCTCGCCTCTCGGCTACGGAGGTCGTCGTATTATTGTGTTAAGTAGCTGTTTCAGTGGTTGAAGTAGGATGGGTGACCGACTGTGCCCTGTCGGTTAACCATCCTTATTCTGTTTCTGTGTATAAAAATAAACTTGCCGTTCCGTGCTTCAGATTAAAAAAAGTTGGTAATTCATTTATGGGGAATGGTATAAATTTTTTCAATAAATTACCACAAACTCTTGTTGAACTACCGATCCATGAGTTCAAAATCCACATTAAAAAAGTCCTTATGACAAAAAGAGATTACAAATTAGAAGATTATTTAAACGACAAGAGTGTATGGACTTAAACTTCCTAGCTCGCACTTACTATTGTCTTGTAAAATGTATTTCCTGTAAAATCAGGCTGACAAAGGTGACTGAGTTTGTTGCGCCGTTTCTTGTCATCACCAGCCTATATGTAGTCCCGAAGCGGTGGTAGGGCTAAGTTATATTTTGGGACGTGTATAAGTGCCCGGAGGAGGGCCTACATACAGAATTAATAATTTCATTTCATAGACTTAACAAAATAAAACAGGAAAATTAAAGACTGTTATAAGCTGACTTCGGTTTGAGTGAATTACCACTTCATAAGGACAATATTTTTTTTAGATTTCGATTTTAATCACTATGGAAATAACAGAATACATTATGAACTAAAATTATAGTGGGTGGGGCACGTGGCACGTAGAACCATAGAAATAGTCCTTTCTCTGATCAGGGCCCTAACCATGAACTGTTAAAACAATCACAAATCTGTCAAACATTATCATTTCTGTCAAATTTTGTATGAAATGACGTACCAAAATTGACAGATATGACAACTTTGAGATTGTTTTAAGAGTTCATGGTTATGGCCCTGAGCGTAGAACTGACGGCCGAGCTATCTTCTACCGCAAAGGGTGTACCGCGGCCTGGTGTACCGGTCATAAGTTGGTGTGCCTCGGAAAAATAATATTATCTTTTAAACATTAAGGTTTAATGCACTAGGGTACTAGAGAACACATCTCGAACTCAATGTTTCAGCCAAGCATTGTAGTCCAGTTACAATGCTTCAGTCAGTGTCAACAATTGAAGCTGTCAAAACTGCTTCTTTATTGTACCGGGCTACAATGCTTGGCTGAAACATTAAGTCGAGATGTGTTCTCTAGTACGCTAGTACATTATACCTCAATGCTTTTAAACTTATTTTTAGTAAGTAGTTAAGGGTAAGAAAAATATTTGCACATTTATTATGTAAATCGTTTTGGTTGAGGTGACCTCCAAAAATTTTTGGTTTTCCTATATGTACTATCGCGGACTCCGACGCCTTACCGCTTTGTAGAAATATTCCTGTGTAAGCGCATCGTGCTGGACACGCCTCAACCCACCCTGATTGGTTATGCATTTTACTACGTTTTACTACAACCAATGAGATACATAGAAGCTTGCTTGCTTGTGCCTAAATACCTATTGTCTTGATTGAACCCGAAACATAAATTAACGTAGGGCGTGGCTTGAAGTGAGTGGCAATGAGGTGCTTGCAAACGATTTTAGCTTTAAGACTGGTCAGGCATCGGAGACCGCGATAGTACCTACCTTGAACACAAAAAGTTTGCGGAACACCTACCTGACGGTTAAAACCAATAAAAAAAAAACCCAATTTATTCTATAAATAGGCTTAAACTTAGCGTTACACATTGTCTGGAAGACATCGCTTCTGCCGATAAGACCGCCTAAATTGTGCATCTTTTTTCAAGCATTAACTGTAACTTCTTTGTAAGGTGTACAATCGTCGTCACGTCGTTTCAAAAGCAGGGTACTCACCTAGCCGTGTAGCAAATAACGTATCTGATACTGTATCAAGTGAGTACGTAGGGGGTCCTACGGGGTACGTGATGCTCGAAGGGAGGGGGGAGAAGGTTCGGAAAAATCACGACATATCAGGGGGAAGGGGATGTTGTAAAGTGTATTTATTTAGTCTTTGAATGCGCGATTCCTAAACCGAAAAGCGGTTTGTTGCACCAAAAAAATACATGTGATTTTGGGGGGGGGGGTCCCCCCTAGTCTTAAACCTCAAACCTCACTACGTATAGGAAGGCTAGGCAAGAGCCTGCTGCGAGCAGCTTTAGCGTGGAACGCATTAATCTCGAGATATAGTATCACAGATAATGTATTTCTGTTGCCGCTATAACAACAAATACTAAAAACCAGAATAAAATAAATATTAAAGGGGATTCCCATACAACAAACGTGATTATTTTGCTCGTTTTCATAGATAATGGTGCGGAACCCTTCGTGTGCGTGTCCAACTCGCACTTGGCCGGGTTTTCAGCCAGTTAAATTGTAGGTAGGTACTAGACAACACCAAAAAAGAAACGACGCAACAAAATTATACCATTAGTGATTCGTCCTTTCCCACAAACAATTCCAAACCATTGCATAAACTAAAACATACCTCCTCTCAAAGAATACCTCTGTCCTTCTCACTCATATGTGTAACTGGTATTTGCGTCTCATCTTTCTAGAGCTTTGATCGGTTGAGCGATGATAATTTAATCCCTCGTAGTGGTTCCTAAGCTCGTTACTCGGCTTGGGAGCGCAGGTCTGTATCATCTGATGTTCTTTTGAGCGTTAAAATATGTCATACTATAGCGCGCTAGAATGTAGTTGGCATGAGGATATTATTTTTTAAAATAGTTTGTTACGGGATTGCTACCATGTACCTTATTTTTGAGTTCCCGATATTTCGGCACTGTTGCAAGCGCCATGATCACGGAGTAACTGAAGATCTTGCGGGTAAGTTGTTAAGGGCAAACATATCGGTCTACCCTCTTTCGCAGTCTTTTATTGCACGCGTCGGTACCATTGTCTACAAACTCACTATTTTCTCGCACCTGTTCTCGACACACTACACTAACAGTATCTGACCGCGAAACAGCAGAAAACAACAAACTGCTCCCGTAACAAACTATTCTAATGTTAGTGACCATGAAAGTTTAAAAGAATATATTATTTTTTAAACTTATACAGGGTGTACAAAAGAGGGGGACACTTCTTCAAACCACCTGATCAACATAGGGGCCATATAAATAAATAAATAATATATAAATAAAATGTTTATTGGCTTCAACAAGTTTCATATCTTAAACTAATAGTGACCAGCATCTCCTTTTAAGCTTAAATAAAGCCTGTGCCAGGAGACACCGCTCTTGTGTGTGTGCGCGTGTGCGTATGCGTGCGTTTGTGTGTTTGTGTGTGTGTGTGTGTGTGTGTGTGTGTGTGTGTGTGTGTGTGTGTGTGTGTGTGTGTGTGTGTGTGTGTGTGTGTGTGTGTGTGTGTGTGTGTGTGTGTGTGTGTGTGGGTGTGTGTGTGTGTGTGTGTGTGTGTGTGTGTGTGTGTGTGTGTGTGTGTGTGTGTGTGTGTGTGTATGTGGGTGTGTGTGTGTGTGTGTGTGTGTGTGTGTGCGTCATTCCAATAGTGCCTCAATTTCGTCATAATTTTTTGGTTCCAGCCATGTAGTCAGCGATTTCTTACACTCATAGTACGGCTTATTATATACATCAATTTCCCTATTTACTCTATTATAAAGATGTACTGACATACATATACAGGGTGTACAAGAGAATAAGACACTCTTTAAAACCACGTGGTCATATACAACAACTTTTTCTATGGGAGCAACATCGAAATCGTGATTTTATTTTCAGATTCTCTATACATTATCATCGAGGTATGCGAATAAGTTTGTTTGGAGCAGCTAAAAAAAAATTCTCGATTTCGATGTTGCTCCCATAGGAAAAGTTGTTGTATATGACCAGCTTTAAAGAGTGTCTCATTCTCTTGTACACCCTGTATATGGCCCTTACAAAAAAGTTAGACTAGGTTTCTTTGCAGTCAGTAGGTTTTATTGTTTCTTACATTCATAGGAATAACAATGTATTTTATAAGCCATGTACCAATCTTTTTTTACAAATAAATATTTTTGATTTTGATTTTTTTTTAAAACATCTACTGTCTTCTTCAGAGTGCATTTACTAGTCCAGTCTAGGTTAAACCACTGATTTTTGTACGTTAAAACAGTGGTTTAACCTGAATACGACAGCTAAAGATAAGACAACCAACTTTAAATGTAAGTCATTATAACCGAGACATGTCTGATGTGTCAACATTTTAAATTGGTTGGTTATTATTTAGACAATCGCTTAACCTAGTCTATCCTTTTGTTATAAGGCCAGTATTTTTATTTTCAAACGTGAAACATGACAGTAAAACTGGTCCACCGACTTCGCGTCACTCAGCGAGCTATAGAAAGGTCGATGCTTGGGATTTCGTTACGGGATAAAGTCCAAAACGAGACTTCAGGCAAAAGGCAAAAGTAACGGACATTATCCAAAAATGTTACAAGTTTAAGTGGCAGTGGGCTAAAAAAATGCGAAACTAGAATATAAGGCAAAAGACCAAAGTAACGGACATAATCCAAAAAATGTAGCCAGCTAAAGTTAATAGTGGCTGGCCACATCTGTCGCAGAACCGATGAAAGGTGGAGTAAACGGGTTCTCGAGTAGAGACACGCCTTGGCAAACGTAGTGTAGGACCCCTCCAACCCGATGGACCGACGACCTTAGGACTAGGAAGATGGCTGGTAGTGGCTGGATGAAAAAGCGGGAGATCGTGTTCTTTGGGGGAGGCTTACGTCCATCAGTGGACTGCAATAGGCTGAATTATAGATAGATTTTTATTTTACAACTAACTTGGAGTAGTGGATGTAACAATGGCTAACAAAAATGCAGCTATTTAGGTTTGACGACCTCCGTGGCCGAGAGGCGAGCACGCCGGACTTTAAATGGCGCCGCCATCTCCGAGGTTCCGGTTTCGATCCCCGGTCGGGTCAATGTAGAAAACGAACTTTTCTATATTGGCTCGGGTCTGGGTGTTGTGGTGCCGTCGTTGTTTCTGATTTCTATAACACAAGTGCTTTAGCTACTTACCTTAGGATCAGAGCAATGTACGTGATGTTGTCCAATTTTTGTTCGTAGAACCAAAGATAGCGTTAGTTGTGTATTACCACAGAGTAAGTATTATACTACGTAAAAATATTACATCGCGAAATAAACTCCAACCGTTTAACAAATTGTGGGTATAGATTTTTATTTTTACTTTTATTTTAAGGTTTTTAGGAGTACATATACTTACTTAATTAATTAAAACTGATCAGACGAGTAAAAGAGTGTTAAATTTCCATTTTATAGCTGACATCCCTTTAACTAATCTTCGGATTGGCTGATCTAATCTTCATCCACATACCTACATCAGGTAGCAACAATTTGCCTTTTTGGTGAAGAGATCTTTTTTTTTTTTTTTTTTACTTGAGATGGGCTTACTCTTGACCCCAATCTTGCTCTAGAGCATAGATGGGAAAAAATAGTTCTTTATGCTAAGAAATACTCTAAAAGCTAGAAAAGAAGCTAGATTAAAGTAATTTATTTTATAAAATTCATCCCAATCGGCCATACATTTACTAACTTATAGTCTCTTTGCGTTAACCTGACTTAGGCATTAAATAAATAAAATAAATAAATAATAAATATTGGACAACATCACAAACATTGCTCTGATCCTAAGGTAAGTAGCTAAAGCACTTGTGTTATAGAAATCAGAAACAACATCACCACCCACCACAACAGTCAGACCCGAGATAATATAGAAAAGTTCGTTTTCTACATTGACCCGACCGGGGATCGAACCCGAAACCTCAGAGATGGCGGCGCCTTATATAGTCCGGCGTGCTCGCCTCTCGGCTACGGAGGTCGTCGTATGATTAAAATAATATAAGATGCCAATTCAAAAGGCTCGTATTACATGTTCGCTCATACGAGTCTCTGATTCTATTGCGTACCCATGGGTGCTTTAATCCGTTATCTGTCATCAAATTGAGGAAAATATTTGCAACCACCGAGTTTTCAATAAAAATAGTTTTTTAGTTCCCAAGTTGTTTAACTATTTTGGTATTTTGAAAACGATTTTTCAGAAAGACTGCGAGTGCAAGTGACACAAAATATCACGTCACTTACTTCGATCAAAAAGTCTATGTTGATTTGAATGAACTATTAAACACATATAGAATACGATCTGCAGGGCTAGCATGCGCATCACGATAACATTTTGTCGTGACATTTTATCGACTTTTGACGTAAATATATTATGTCGTTTTGTCTCCGACGATAACAAAGAAAAAACAAAGTATCATGGCAATACCGTGTTATAACGTAAAAATAAGTGACTACGAAGAACGGGACACCCTGAAAATATTAAGAAAAAAGATTCGAGACGTCTGTGATCCGTTAGGTTAGGGAAAACGACAAAATTATCGTTGAAGACAAAATTTGTCTTGTCTATCGATAAAATAACCGATGCGCGCATGCTAGCCCTGCTGGATTAACATAGGAGATACTTTTATCCCGGTTGAATGTTCCCGTAGGAGCTATTAAAAATGCGAAAATTTTGTGAGGATGTTTGCTGACATCCAAATGTTTGTGACTCCACGCGTCAACAGCTAAACGGATTTAAATGAAATTTTGCACGCATATAGAATAAGATCTGGATTAACATAAAGGATACTTTTTATCCCGGTCAAATTTTTCCTGCGGGATATATTTGATATACAAAACATCCTATACTTAGTTTACTCAAACGAAATTACGGGCACGGCTAATAAACTAATAAAAACGATGCGAGCAAAGTCGCGGGCAACAGGTAGTCGTAGATGAAGCCAAGTCAAAGGCTTAAGGTAGCTCGATTACATCTGACAGTAAGGTTTAACCACCATCAATGGACCTACGTGGTGATGTACCATGGAACATATAATTACATTACTTATTTTAGTCTACAAATATCCCGATATTTTTGACGACCTCCGTAGCTGAGAGGCGAGCACGCCGGACTATATAGGTATATATTATATATATTCTGAGGTTCCGGGTTCGATCACCGGTCGGGTCAATGTAGAAAACCAACTTTTCTATATTGTCTCGGGTCTGGGTGTTGTGGTACCGTCGTTGTTTCTGATTTCTATAACACAAGTGCTTTAGCCACTTACCTTAGTAAGAGTCAAATGTATGTGATGTTAAGTCCAATATTAATTTATTTTCTAATTTCTGACTGTTCTCCCTTATGTGATAGGGGCTAGTGATGACAAGACTTTTCATTTAATTGAATTTATCATCGTGTCATGTGTCGTGTGGTGCCGGCACTTTAAAAGAATTGCACCACCCCTTCCCTTCTTATGGGTGTCGTAAGAGGCGACTACAGGAAAACCGCCATAAGAAGACGGGCAGCAGCGTCTCCTCTCCACCATTGGCCAAACTGCGATCGCCAACCCGCCTGCCAAGCGTGGCGACTATGGCAAAATCCTCCTTTTGGCGAGGCCTGTGTCCAGCAGTGGACTGTTATAGGCTGGTGATGATGATGATGATGATGAATTTATCATCGAAATTAATCAAATGAAATTATGAAAAGACCCACTGACATATTTTGGAAAAAGATCCCGATTTGCTGCTCTAAAGCAAGTGCCTTATGTAGAGTTCAAATCAAACTACCTCATAGTTAAGGTGAAGCTTTTGCCCTACGCCCAGCAGTGGTACGTAAAAAAGTAAAGTATGCCTATATACGTTCCTGCAGGGCACAGGCCTCACCTCAACTATGAGGTGGTTTAGGCCATACTCCACCACGCGGGCCCGGTGCGGATTGGTGGAGGGGTGTTGTAAGGCCAGTGACTAAACCTTACTGTCAGATGTTATCAAGCCGCCTTAAGGCCTCTGACTAGGCTTCACGACCAACATCAAGCGATATTAGTCGGGACCAACTTTTAACGTGCCTTCCGAAGCACGGAGATGCTCGTGATAAATGTCACTAAATATGGTCGGAATGGTCACCCATCCACTCACGACCGCGGCGTTGGTTGCTTAACTTTAGTAATCGATACCGAAGCGCTGCCGCCACTGAGCTACGAGCAGTGGTACGTATTTAGGCTTAATTATTTACTTTACTAGTTACTAAAACAAGCTGGTATTGCTGGCACAGTAGCCGACCTATTAATAGAATCTTTAAACCTATACATGGTCGATTTTTAAAACGCATCCTTACACTAAATACGGGAATAGATCATAAAGAACCAAGTAGGTCGGAAACAAGTTCTATTTCTAGCCCTTACACAATTTTTAATAGAGCGAAAAATTTGATCAAAAGACATGCTTACTCGACGGGCGACGAAGCCCAACTGACCGTTCGAACGTTATAATTTTAAATAAAGAACGCGGGAAGCGGTGCTAATGATTGGTCAGTGGTGGGCATAGTCTAATCGGCTCATTTTCTCAATAGACCATAGAGTAGGGAGGACCCTTTGATCGTTATTCGGCCCAGTGACTTTTTAATTTCACAAAGGAGTGTAGGCATAGACTATCATGTGTCGGCTTAAGGTCGGATGCTTCATTAGGCAGCCTGGTACGACGTAGTATTTTTAAAGTGTGTCGGGTTTTTCCACTAGGTGAAAATTAATTAATTAAATTAATTTAACATAAACCCCCAGCTCGATGGACCGATGACCTTAGGAAGATGGCTGGCAGTGGATGGATGAAAAAAGCGGGAGATCGTGCTCTTTGGCGCTCTTTGGGGGAGGCCTACGTCCAGCAGTGGACTGCAATAGGCTGAGATGATGATGATGATGATGAACTTAAACATAATTATGTTAAAGCCGTTTTGGCTATTTCGAGGAAGCTACAACATCTAATACGCTAGTTGACACCACCAATCAATGACGGTTTTCTGAAATGACGCTCACTAGGTGGCAGCACTGAGACGTCAGGTCCAGAAACCTGTCAAAAGTATCAGAGCCCCTATATTTTCGTGTCTGAAGTTTTTGTATTTCTTAATTAAACACAATAAATATTTTATAAAAATCGAAATGCCACCATGTTTTTCAGTTCCTTTGTGCTCAAAAACGGGAGGTCATGTTTTCTAAGGATAAAATACGTTTATTGAAACAATGCCTTGTAGCCATTCGTAGAGAACATTTGATAATAGTCTTGTATGCAAAGGTTTCTTTAGTAAAAACGATTACGAGCTGCCGAAAGACTCAGTGGTAGAGATACGTAAAAAAAATATAGTTTTAGGTCTCTTTCTTAATGTGTAATTAAACATAACATAAGTTCAAGTGCAAGTACATTGCTAAACTTGTTTAGTATTCGTTGTTGAGTGGATTATCTATTGAAGATAAATAACACTTGAAAAAAAATCATCGACCTCAGGTGGGACTCGAACCCACGTCCCATCGCATACCGGGCGAGTGCTTTGACCACTAAGCTACCGAGGACGTCACGTGACAAGATGAAATTCCTCAAGTGTTTTTTCTCGCTGTCAAAGCCAGCGTATTCTGATCAATGTTGTAGCTATATGTATAGCTGAGTAGTATGCTACCGTCAACACCCTATAGAAATATTTTTACAAATAGGTATTTGACTATTGGTTAAGAACAGAAATGCTTAAACATTGTATTTTTTTTTTGTTTTTAGCAATTCCATGCAAGGTTTAATTGAAGATAAATAACACTTGAAAAAAATCATCTTGGCTTGAAAATGGCTTTGACAGCGAGAAAAAACACTTGAGGAATTTCATCTTGTCACGTGACGTCCTCGGTAGCTTAGTGGTCAAAGCACTCGCCCGGTATGCGATGGGACGTGGGTTCGAGTCCCACCTGAGGTCGATGATTTTTTTCAAGTGTTATTTATCTTCAATTAAACCTTGCATGGAATTGCTAAAAACAAAAAAAAAAAAAATTACAATATTAAATCCTTCCTTAAGTTATTTAAAAATAGATAAATCTATTTTTAAATAACTTAAAATCAAAAACAGTGCAGAAACTATTATATAACATCTAACAGCGAACGCATTAGTGGGATGGGAGACCTGTTGTCAAAGTGGCGCCAACTGGTGGCGTAAATTTTCGCGAAAACCCTCATTGACATACTTTTTATGTGCTGTCAAAACGCACCTCTGCCCTATAATTTGTATGATGATAGCAAGCTTTGACGTCATTCTTTACCGGACTCAACTGCCTAACTTTTTTATGGTTTTGAAGCAAACAAAACTCTAATTCTTCTAATTAATGATAATGTACCGGGTTATCGGACCTAAAATAAGGTGTAAAATTTAATAAATAGTCTTAGAATTATTTATGATTGGTGTCTATGTCGTGGCCCGATCTTAAAATTAAAAACTTCATGATGTGGCCGGCCATTTCATAACATGGCCGTATTTAAAACTGGCCATATCGTTTAAACGTCAACGTTTTATGATATGGTAAACAACGTTTGGCCTTATCATTAAAATAGGTATAAATACGTTTACAAGCTACTGGAATTTGTTTAATATTAATTTTCTCAATAGATAAGTAAAACATTATAAATATTTGTAATTTTGAAAGAAAACTAATAAATAAAAAGATTTAAATAACCTTAACTAGCCTCCCAAATTACGTATCAAACTACACGACTTTTGACGTTGAGCCTTTTTTTCAAGTCTGTTTCATTAAAATCACCTAGCTTAATGTCTTAACGATAATTCACTGCAATTTAATCTCCTATTTACACTTATGATTCACTTTCACAATTCACAAGAACATAATAATTGTCCGCCGCCATTATGTACCACAATAACAAAGCGACATCAGCGCCTCTACCGGTGGATAATATAACTGTTTTAAGATATGACCACCAACGTTTGGCCATTTCATGAAGTAGTCGATCATATCGTCAAACGCTGACTGATTCATTGATCTGGCCTATCAACATCATGATGTGGCCAGCGGGTACTGGGCCGCATCATGAAAAACGACCATTTTATGAAATGGTTGGCCAAATCATGAAGTGATTAATTCTAAGATCGGGCCACGACATCTACAACCCTATTATGATGATCTCCGTAGTCCTCCAAACGTCCCGGGTTCGATTCCAGATCGATCAATGTGAAAACGAACTTTCTATATTCCGGGTCTGAGTGTTGTGGTACCGTCATTGTTTCTGATTTGTATAACAAAAGTGTGTTAGCTATTTAGGACTTTAGGATCAGAGCAATGTATGTGATGCTGTTCAATATTAGTTGATTAAAAACTTTATACAAAAATATTTGTTCACAAAAACCCAACGCTCTTCGAGAGAGCTGGTAATACCAGACTAAGATATCCTCAAAGACAGATATTTCGCGATATACAAAAATCCAGTTAATACGGTAAAAGCTGTATTTGCATGTGTGTTCGCATATACAATAAAATACCGAATGAAATGAAGGGACTCACTATTAATTTGTTTAAATCTAGACTGTTTAAATGGCTAAATAAACACAGCTTCTATGACATTCGAGATTTCTTGACATTGAAATGAATTAATTAATGGTTTTTTTTTTTATTTTTATTAGTATTCAATTTTTATTATGATTTTATAATTCTCAATGTTTAATTTAATTAATTTATATTTGCATGCTATCTTAATGAAGCAAGACATATGCACAACCCATTCTGTAACAGCATTTATACTGTGTCTTAGGCAAATAAATAAATATTCTATTCTATTCTACAAAAAACAGGATAAGTGCGACTGAAACTTGAGCACCAAGGGTTCCGTTCAAACTTGTGCGTGCAAACTATGTAAATAGTTCATCCACAACGTGAATCGAGGAGGAACTCTAAAAATAATATATTTTTAAGTTTGAAAAATAAAGTGATGAAATGTAACCGTTGCTCCTTGCAACATTTTGTGACTCAGGGTTCAAAATTCAAATACCATTTATTTCTGTGAATTATAAATTATAAAAAAATATATCTGTAAATGCCATAAAAGGCACTTTTACACGTCCCTATTTTTTTTCCCTACCACTGCTTCGGGACAATTGTGGGCTTGTGCTGAGAAGAAGCAGCGCAAGAAAGTCAGTCACTGTTGTCAGCCTCTTTTAAAATAAATAAATATATTACAAGATTTGTTGACGAGGTTAATAACGAGTTTTGGATTTTAAATCCCTTGGGAGTGAAAGGGAGTGCAGTCTTAAGCACCTATTTGAAATTGATTTAACACGACAGACAGACAGACTGATAGATAGACAACGATGTTATCCTTTAAGGGTTTTTTCCCTTTTGCCTTTTGAGGTAAAGGTCCTAACCTAAAAAGACTCCGGACTACGAAGCCTGGTGGTTGCGGGTTCGAATCCCGCAAGGGGCAAATGTAAGTGTGACGAGCACGAGCATTTGTACCTAAGTCATGGATGTTTTTAAACGTAATATATTTAAGTATATTTATTCGTTATCCAGTCGCCATAGTCCAAGCTTTGCTTAGTTTGGGCAGTCTGGGGCTAGATAATTGGTGTGATTGTGAAAACAATTTATTTACATGCAATTTAAACAAAATCCGATTAATGATCATTCATTTTATTAAAAGACTTCTTTAAGATTAGAATAGTTTGTTACGGGATTGCTACCATGTACCTTATTTTTGAGTTCCCGATATTTCGGCACTGTTGCAAGCGCCATGATCACGGAGTAACTGAAGATCTTGCGGGTAAGTTGTTAAGGTACATGGTAGCAATCTCGTAACAAACTATTCTAATGTTAGTGACCATGAAAGTTTAAAACTTTTTTAAGAGCTGTGGATTTTGAATAATAAAAAAAAAGAAAACGCGAACGCAGTCGCGGCCAACAGCTAGTATAAATAATTTTACAACTTTTCCTTCTTACAAAACGACTTTGAACACTCTTTTTATAGCGGCAATTCATTAACTTACTAAACGAAAATGATGTAACTCCAAAAAGCTGAACAAAACAATATTGTGAAAGAAATAAATTTCAGCGATTACTTCATTTAAGTCACTTTTAATTATGTTATTCTCTAAGGAATTTTTATTTTTATTTATTTTTATTTTATTTTATTACAAGATCCACAGCTCTAATTACAATTAAATTAACTTAAGAACTAAACTTACAGCCAATAACGGATCTACCTTATAAGTTTTGCAACTTTATAATCGTCCGACAATCGCATTCCGAAATAAATATCAAAAGAATTATTAAACATTTTTAAGAAATCTTAAAACATATTACGGTGCACCTTTCTCTCTCTGTGCTGTGAGTGTGTGTGTGTGTGTGTGTGTGTGTGTGTGTGTGTGTGCGTGCGTGCGTGTGTGTGTATGTGTGTGCGTGCGTGTGTGTGTGTGTGTGTGTGTGTGTGTGTGTGTGTGCGCGTGCGTGTGTGTGTGTGTGTGTGCGCGTGTGTCTGTGTGTGTGTGTGTGTGTGTGTGTGTGTGTGTGTGTGTGTGTGTGTGTGTGTGTGTGTGTGTGTGTGTGTGTGTTGTTTTTGAACGACTATTACTCTTAAACTAACTGACAGAAAGACAGATCTTAACCGTAATAATTTTCTTTAACCTATCAAGCTTCAATTGCCCCACCGGTTGGATCGCATAATAGATTTTTTATTGACCTTGACCTTGGCCTGACAGGTTACAAGTTCATGAAAAGCTCTATTATCATTTTTTTTTCATATTTTAAAAGCCAGTAACAAATAATATATTAATTATGTGACATTATAAATAACTGTAGTAATTCCATTGAGGTTTAATGTACTAGCGTACTAGAGAACACATTTCGTACTAAATGTTTCAGCCAAGCATTGTAGTATTGAACAATCAAGAAGCAGTTTTGACAACTTCAATTATTGACACTGACTGAAGCTTTGTAGTCCACCGGGCTACAATGCTTGGCTGAAACATTTAGTTCGAGATGTGTTCTCTAGTACGCTAGTACATTATACCTCAATGAGTAAATCCAATTTTAGTTTAAGTATGTGTCTTTTGGTTGTAAGAACACAAAAATTATTAGTTTATTGATATTTAAAATATAGTATTTTTAAACAGTTATGTATACTATTTGCATGCCACAACATTGGTAAAATATGAGAAACTTTACTATTTTAATATCTTGTAAACCATGTTTTAAGCAAATAAATTATCTTTATCTTTAATAGTTTAGCTTTTAGAGGGGGTGGGGGACGCCCTACTCGAAAAAAATGGCAATTTAAAGTCAAATATTTCGCAAACGGATCCCTAAGTCGACAAATAGTTTTTAGCAACCCCTAAGTCATTTTAAAGGACCTATTCAGCGATACCTCACCCGATGGGGAAGACGATAAAAAAAAATCATCCCTACGTTCCATGTATGGGAGCTACCATATATTTTACAAAATTATATTTTTAAACCTTGTCGTCGTGATTGATGTACATATTTCCACAAAATTACAGTTCTCTAGGGTCTACAAACTAAACCTCGGATGGACAGACAAATAGACAGACAGACAGACATAACGAGTTATAAGGGTTCCTTGTCAGAACTACGGAACCCTAAAAAGCTTTAAAGCTGTTTCTGCGAAGCGAGCTTTCAAGAAACACGGTGTTGGAGGGATAACATGTGCACTTAAAGCTGCGTTTAAGCTTGCAAGTGCAATAGACGACGATAAATGATTTTGTACGTCACACTTTTTAGGGTTCCGTACCCAAAGGGTAAAACGGGACCCTATTACTGAGGCTCCGCTGTCCGACTGTCTGTCTGTCCGTCTGTCACCAGACGGTATCTCATGAACCGTGGTAGCTAGACGGTTGAAATTTTCACAGATGATGTATTTCTGTTGCCGCTATAACAACAAATACTAAAAAACAGAATACAATAAATATTTAAGGGGGCTATCATACAACAAACGTGATTTTTTTCGAGAGCACGATCTCCCGCTTTTTTCATCCAGCCATTGCCTGCCATCTTCCTAAGGTCGTCGATCCATCGGGCTTGGGGGCGTCCTATACTACGTTTGCCTAGGCGTGGTCTCCACTCGAGAATCAGTTTACTCCACCTTTCATCGGTTCTGCGACAGATATGGCCAGCATTGGCCAGCCCACTGCCACTTTATTTGGTACATAGGACTATGTCCGTTACTTGGTCTTTTGCCTGATGATCTCGGATTTTATTGTTATTTTTTTGCAAAAACGTAATTTTTCAACGAAAGTAAAGTTTTTCGTTATAATTTTAGATTCACGCTAATTTCAATTGTTTTGTTGCCGATGCGATTGTTTCATCAAATTTTATTAGATGGCGCTATACGAGTATGTGTACCTATAAATAGATAGATACTCTTTATTGCACACCAAACAAAGAAGTCACAGTTGATATTTACAGAAAGATGTACAATTTAGGCGGTCTTATCACTAAACAGCGATCTCTTGCAGACAACCTTTAGGCAGAGGACAACTATAAAGAAAGGGGAAGGTGGTGCAGAGTGCTTATTGTGTAATTTTACCTATGATACCGGGCAAAAACTATCTCGTGGGCCAGTTAAACTTATATATTGTTAAACTTTCATAGTCACTAACATTTGAATACGGAGTTCCTCCCCGTGATAATTCTAAATAATAAATAAAGTCTAACCCTCTCTTATTTTCTCGTTTTCTTCTTCATTTCCCAATGGTCCTCGCTGGCATGGTTCTGTGTACAATCATATTATATGCGTGTATATGTGTAAGTATACAGGGTGTAAAAAAAGGCTTAACGAAGCCTTAAACCACGAATTCTATACATAAAACCAAGTAGAATGCAAAAAAAATAATTGCTGGGAAATAACTTTTATTTTTGGGTATAAAAAAAAAAACTTATTTCTAACCTGCAATGTATGTTTCTTTGTAAAATAGTTTAGTATTATCAAACAGAAGTCAATTTTGAAAAAATCTTTGAAAAAAAATTGTAACTTTGACTGCCATTAGCTCGGTAACCCGTCATTTCCCAGGTATAGTGTATAAGAAAAAAATTATCGTATTAATACGTAGAATATGTGGTATTCGGCTTCGTTAAGCCTTTTTTTACACCCGATATTATATGTCTGTATGTACCGTATTGTTATCTATCTATTTATATAGTATGTAATGTATTAATCTAGTTAAGTTTGATTTATTTGATTTTGTATACAAGCTTATTTTGTTGCATCGCCCATACCATGTCTGTCTGGCCCTATGGTTGACTGGTAGATAATGCTTTCGGCATTAAGTCCGCCATTTGTACCACATGTTTTTTGTCTGTGCAATAAAGTTTAAATAATAAATAAAAATAATAATTGCGCTTGCAACAGTGCCGAAATATCGGGAACTCAAAAATAAGGTACATGGTAGCAATCTCGTAACAAACTATTCCAGTTAAAATTAGTTTGGAATCTGGGTCCAGTTTGTTAGCCAGTTACTGGCTAGATGTGAACACTCCTTCTGCGTCGTTGCGTCTCGTATACAAGAAGTAGATGATTTTCACTCTCTTAGAACTACGATAAGAATTCCATGTTTGAGGAAATTTGTTTTTCAACGGTATGTAGATGTCGCAGGGAAATGAGGATACCAAGGTTTTGACAAAATAGTATAATTCTGGGTGTTATGGTACTGTTTCTGATTTCTATAACACTGTAATACAAAAATATGTAAAAATAATGTATGTGATGTTGTCCAATATTTATTAATTTTTTTGCCACAATAGGTGCAATGAAATATCATATATTTCAGCCTGGTGACTTGTAATACCTACAGGTATTGCCACAGAACAGATAAGACACGTTTTTACGGGTACAGAACTGGGTATGGGTACTTACATTGATAGGTTATATTCACAGCACCGTCATGTAATAACGACCGTCTGGTTGCTGGTTCGAATCCCGCGAGAGGCAAATGTTTGTGTGATAAGCACGAGCATTTCTACCTGAGTTGGACGTTTAAAACGTATTTAAGTATGTTTATCCGTTATCTAGTCGCCATAGTGCAAGTTATTCTTAGTTTGGGGCTAGCTAAATGGTGTGATTTTAAGATAAGATAAGATAATTTTTATTTGCATTAGAACACGGTATTATCAGGTGTTATACATACAGAATAAGGCACATTTGTGTCTTGCCAATTTTTTAGCACGCAAATACAGTGTAAAATAATATAAGTTAAATATCATTGTAAATATGTGAAGGAAAATAATTCACTAAAAATATAATTTCAAATATGTCCAGGGCCATAACCATGAACTCTTAAAACAATCTCAAAGTTGTCAATTCTGTCAATTTGGGTACGTCATTTCATACAAAATTTGACAGAAATGATAATGTTTGACAGATTTGTGATTGTTTTAACAGTTCATGGTTAGGGCCCTGGGCCATAACCATGAACTCTTAAAACAATCTCAAAGTTGTCAAATCTGTCAATTTTGGTACGTCATTTAATACAAAATTTGACAGAAATGATAATGTTTGACAGATTTGTGATTGTTTTAACAATGAATTTTTTTAACGGTTAGGGCCAGGTCAATATTGTTTAAAACTCTTATTCAATGTTATAGAATATAGAAACGAACTTTTCTATATTGGCTCGGGTCTGGGTGTTGTGGTACCGTCGTTGTTCCTGATTTCTACAACACAAGTGCTTTAGCTTCTTACCTTAGGATCAGAGCAATGTATGTGATGTTGTCCAATATATTTCAATATATATTTCAATATTTCATAATGTCCTGTGGGACAGGAACATTTAACAAGGATAAAAAGTATCCTATATGTTAACCCAGATCATATTCTCTGTGTGCAAAATTTCACCCAAATCCTTACAGGAGTTTTTGCGTGAAAAAGTAACAAATATCCATACTCACAAACTTTTGCATTTATAATATTAGTAAGACTTTGTAAATTTTTGGTTTTTAGCAATTCCATGCAAGGTTTAATTGAAGATAAATAACACTTGAAAAAAATCATCGACCTCAGGTGGGACTCGAACCCACGTCCCATCGCAAGCCGGGCGAGTGCTTTACCAACTAACTTTGACAGCGAGAAAAAACACTTGAGTAATTTCATCTTGTCACGTGACGTCCTCGGTAGCTTAGTTGGTAAAGCACTTGCCCGGCTTGCAATGGGACGTGGGTTCGAGTCCCACCTGAGGTCGATGATTTTTTACAAGTGTTATTTATCTTCAATTAGTAAGACTAGATTTTTTCTAGTGAAACGACATTACCTGATCAATAATTTTATCATAATCCTGAAAAAAAAACCTTTTTAATCTGACTGAAACTTAGATGTAAGCAGTACAAAAAAAAATGCTGTACCTATTTGAAAGGTAGAAAATCACTTATGTACTGTAGAGGTTTGACCTACAGAGCAGTGGTGAGCATACGTTTTATTTCAAGGTAGGCAGTAGATACTTCTTAAGTGTTTTATTAATAAAAATATGTAGTTTTCATCAACGACACACATTTGGAAATACCTACTGCCTACCTCTCTTCGTTTACCAGATAGGCACTGCCTAATTGCCCGCTACAGAATCCATCTAGGTCTACCATGGTATGTTCGAATGCAACGAAATAAATACGATATTCAGAGCAGCGTCACCTACGAGAATTCAAAGTTAAGTGATAGACTTGTGATTAGAATAGTTGATCTATCGGGTGTAAAAAAAGGCTTAACGAAGCCGAATACCACATATTCTACGTATTATTACGATCATTTTTTTCTTTTACACTATACCTGGGAAATGACGGGTTACCGAGTTATTGACAGTCAAAGTTACAATTTTTTTTCAAAGATTTTTACAAAATTGCCTTCTGTTCGATAATACTAAACTTTTTTTACAAAGAATCATGATCCACTCACACACACAGGCATAGTCTGTGGCGTGCGCGCTATACATTGCGGGTTAGAAATAAGTTATTTTTTTTGATACCCAAAAATAAAAGTCATTTCCCAGCAATTATTTTTTTTGCATTCTACTTGGTTTTATGTATAGAATTCGTGGTTTAAGGCTTCGTTAAGCCTTAAAAATAGTCAAAGTTAGATGTTTTAGTTAGAATTTTACGCTACGTCAGTACCCCCATCGCTACGGCCTCTGGTACGTAGTACCTACTAGAAGGCTGTTTTCGGCAGCAGCGTCTCCTCTCCACCATTGGCCAAACTGCGATCGCCAACCCGCCTGCCAAGCGTGGCGATTATGGCAAAATCCTCCGTTTGGAGAGGCCTGTGTCCAGCAGTGGACTGATATAGGCTGGTGATGATGATGATGAGAAGGCTGTTTAAAATTAAGGGCTTTTAATAATGATTTGATTTTATTTTTAAGTAAAATACCTTACGTTTAGAAAAGTCCAGAAAAATCTACTTATCCCCTTTGCAAACTATCCCGGTGTCGGCACAGCTTACTAATGTCCATAATTTAATTCCAACACAGTTCTTAGGAGCGGGTCCTATAGAAATAAGGCTGTCTCACTCACTCTAATGACTCCTAAAGCGCGTAGAATCTTCCTTCTCTGTCGCTCTGAAAAATACATGACTTCCTTAGACTTGGTTTTCTATTAGCTTCGATTCTGTTTCTGAGTAGGTTTACCAAGTAATGAGTAGATGTGAGGACAATTCTTGATAGGATTATACATGTTGTATAAAACAAAGGAGACACTCCTTAAAACCACGTGATCAGCTGGTCATCAACAACAATCGTCACCAATTTATTATTATTATTTTATAGGTAAAGTTCTTGAGTATGACCACCTGATCACGTGGTTTTAAAGAGTGTCCCATTCTTTTGTACAGCCTGTATATTATGACGCAGCCATCTCTGAGGTCCCGGGTTCGAGCCCGTTCGCGTAAATGTAGAAAAGGACTTTTCTAACTGTCTCGGTTCTGGGTGTTGTGGTACCGCCCTTGTCTCTTTTTCTGCATAAACACGGATAAAGTGGAACAAATCTTGCACATTTGATTCTTGTTACGGACAAACTAACATACTTACAAGTTTGTACGGAACCCACTGTTTGTGAATCTGACTCGTACTAGGGTCATTTTGTAAGATTTTACATTTTAATTCCAAGAAAAAGATCAATTACTTAAATTGGCCTGAAAAATCATTACAAATCCACCACTTTTTAGTGCGATTAAAGACACAATTTTTCATTATTTTCTTTACTGAAGAAGTTGCTTTAATGTGTTGGATAAAAAAACAGCCAAGTGCGAGTCAGACTCGCATATGAAGGGTTCCGTACTATTATCTATAAAAACGGCAATAAATCACGTTTGTTGTATGGGATCCCCTTTAATATCAATTTTATTCTGTTTTTAATATTTGTTGTTATAAAGTATGCCTATATACGTCCCACTGCAGGGCACAGGCCTCACCTCAACTATGAGGTGGTTTTAGGCCATACTCCACCACGCGAGCCCGGTGCGGATTGGTGGAGGGGTGTTGTAAGGCCAGTGACTAAACCTTACTGTCAGATGTTATCAAGCCGCCTTAAGGCCTCTGACTAGGCATCACGACCAATATCAAGCGATATTGGCCGGGACCAACTTTTAACGTGCCTTCCGAAGCACGGAGATGCTCGTGATAAATGTCACTAAATATGGTCGGAATGGTCACCCATCCACTCACGACCGCGGCGTTGGTTGCTTAACTTTAGTAATCGATACTAAAGCGCTGCCGCCACTGAGCTACGAGCACCTTTTTGTTGTTATAGCCGCAACAAAAATACATCATCTGTGAAAATTTCAACTGTCTAACTATCACGGTTCATGAGATACCGCCTGGTGACAGACGGACAGACACACAAACATACGGACAGCCTTTGGGTACAGAACCCAAAAAATGGTCTCAATATGTATATGATGGTCACCCTTCAACCGAGATACGGTTTATTATTCAGCCGAGTTTCCAACAAAGGGTATACACTGGTGTCGTAAGTACGAGTGTATGCAACTCCTGGCTGAATAGCTTGTACTGCATTATTAACTTGTCTTCGGGACTTGATCGCTGTGGTTAGGGAGATACGGGGTTCGATTTCGATACTGCCTGACGATTCAGGACGTCTACTACGAAAAACGAAATCCGTCAATACGATAATCGTTTTGCGGATTGCTTACTATGAAACGTTTCGGATCCGATATCGGCGACGACGTTCGTTGTTTGACGAAGACATTTGTTTTATTTTAATATTAAATAATCACAATAAATATCATAGAATCTTAAAAATTTGATGTATTGATCGTTTTAAGCAGTAAAATAAAAAAGCACGTTTATTGTTGCTTTTTTTTTCATGATTTCCGGTTTTTTTTCTATAAGTTCGGTAAATAGCATCTTAGTCATTCGTTTCACGAAGTCATTTCGAAATGTGTCTATGGATCCGATCGAAGCATTGAAATCCGATAGTGTTTCGTAGTAGGCTTATCGTTTGCGTATCGTTCGTGTTTCGTTTCGTCCGAAACATCGTATATCGTTTTTCGTAGTAGACGTCCAGGAGCCTATCACTGTGTCAATCATTCAATTTAGTTTAGTTTAATTCAATCTAACTAAGTGAGATTCGCACCCGCAGTCAACCACGGAAGTGGTTTGCGAGGCAATTCAGTAAGTAAATTTTTGTAAAAGAATAATAATAAATAAATAAATAAATCCTTTGATAAAATATGACCAACTCAATCTAGCCGTGTAAAAAACCCGAAACTTTACAATTGTTCATAAATCGTCAAACCTTTGATACGGGGGAATGGATGTTTTAATTTGATCGGATAATACGACCGAAAGATGCGCTTTCGTATTAAGCCTCCTGCAACGAAATGAAAAAGCAAGTAAACGCGCTCTATATATCGGGTATAATAAATGGCTTAACGAAGCCGAATACCCCATATTCTACGTATTATTACGATATTTTTTTTCTTTTACACTATACCTGGGAAATGACGGGTTACCGAGTTATTGACAGTCAGTTACAATTTTTTTTCAAATAATTTTTACAAAATTGACTTCTGTTTGTTAATACTAAACTTTTGTACAAAGAAACATGATCCGCTTACACACACAGGCATAGTCTGTGGCGTGCGCGCTATACATTGCGGGTTAGATATGTTTTTTTTTTGATACCCAAAAATAAAAGTCATTTACCAGCAATATTTTTTTTTGCATTCTACTTGGTTTTATGTATAGAATTCATGGTTTAAGGCTTCGTTAAGCCTTTTTTTACATCCTGTATGTAAGTATACAGGGTGTTTGATAATGGTTATATCAAGCCGAAACTAGGCTATGTTAACATTATGCAAATAAATAGTATGAAGAAGTCAGAAATTTGATATCATCATTTTATTTCTTTTTTATTTTCATAAAAACCAAAATTTTTGAATCTGATTTGTATGAAAATTTTTTTTATAATTTGTATTCATAATTCATTTATTGTTTCATTTCGTATAAAATATATGGTAAAAAGATATTTATGGTATAGAAAGATATTCAAAAGTGATGATATTCAATTTCTGACTTCTTCATACTATTTATTTGCATAATGTTAACATAGGCTAGTTTCGGCTTGATATAACCATTACCAAACACTCTGTATACTTACATATACAGGGTGTAACAAAAAAGCGAAATAATATTTATGGGTGTGTATGTATGTAATGTAAATATTAAGTAGTAAAAGTTTTAGTTAAAAATAAATAACTTTTTTTTCCTATACTAAGTAAATAAATTGTTTTTTTACCGAAAGTGGTGACAACCCTGAATCTGCAGTCATTCGTTAGCGAACCCCCGCCCGCAACCCTCGCCCGTCGCACGATCGGCTGATGCGCTAAGGTTGTCACCGATAAGTTTTTGTTAAAACTTTAGCATCAATTTACTCAGTAATTTATACTCGCACGAGTTTGTGGTTTTGCATAGGAACTACACATTTACTACTCTACACGTCCTTAAATTTTATTTCGCCTTTTTGTTACACCCTGTTTAAAGCGAGTTTACTTGCTTTTTCATTTCGTTGCAGGAGGCCCAATACGAAAACTCATCGTTCGGTCGGTCGTATTATCCGATCAAATATCTTGATATACTATCCTGTGACTAAAAGGCAATCATTACTGACTGATTGATCTATCAACGCCGACTCAAACTACTTAACGGATTGCGCTAAAATTTGGCACAAATATAGCTATTATAATGTAGGCATGCGTTAAAAAAGTATTTTCTAAAACTCACCCCCTAAAGGGTTAAAATGGGATTTAAAAGTTTTTATAGGGAAAAAAGATTAGTTGGACTATTTTATTCGAAACTTAAAAGGAGTATTTCTGAAATAAATAAGTTAATACCACCTACCTACTATTTAAACAACAATAGCCTCTAATTTGGTAAGAAGTGCGTTCACATTATTTATCGTCGTTGAGTGAGTTCAGTGTCGATGTGATCGCGTTTTTTTTATAGAATCGTCAGGCTAGACTTAGAGAGTTAGCATAGGTGCTAGATTCTATTCTGAGACTGGAGTTATGAGAACCAGCACATAGCTATCATCAGCCCACACGTATGTCGTGTCATATCATTATTTTAGCCACAGGACGTCCACTGCTGCATATAGGCCTCCCAATTGACTTCCTGATTGTCCATTTGCGCGCGGCCTTCAACCTTTACCAGGTCGTCTGCCCACCTTGTAGGTGTGAGTCCCACGCTGCGCTTGCCGGTACGTGGCCTCTATTCCAGAACCTTTCTGCCCCATCGGCCGTCAGTTCTACGTGCTATGTGCCCCACCCACTGCCAATTTAGCTTGCTAATTTATATTTTGCATTTTTTATTAAATTTATTTATTTAAACAACAAAGTTAAATTACATAATTGTTATTCTGCCAAACTGTGGAACAGTTTGTCGGCAATAGCTCTTGTGAACTAAACTACCAACAATTATAAACACTTCATCACCAGCCTATATCAGTCCACTGCTGGACACAGGCCTCTCCAAAAGGAATCCTGCCATAATGGCCACGCTTGGCAGGCGGGTTGGCGATCGCAGTTTAGCCAATGGTGGAGAGGAGACGCTGCTGCCCGTCTTCTTGTGGCGGTTCTCCTGTAGTCGCCTCTTACGACACCCATAGGAAGAGAAGGGGTGTGATAAACACTTAGCAAATTCAAAATAAGTCCTATATGTATATGTTTCTTAAGATAAATTTACAATAAACTGAGCACATTAAGTTTTTTGCAAAATTATACAGCGTCATTTTAACCTACTTAATAAAAAAAAAGTCTAGGTATAGTCTGTCGGTATTTCTCGTCTACTGCTAGGTTAAGCCACTCCCAATGAAATTTGATGTGATTCAGCAAGCTATAGAAAAACCTGTTTCTTTATTATCCCAGGACCAGTCAGTTTACTAATGGTAAATACACAGCCTACCTCCCCTCTAGCATGACCAACAAAACAGGATATGATATGATATGATATAGCGATTTATCGACACTGAACTGTCAAAATATGAACTTTTATCGAAACAGCGAGCATGACCGTGACATCACCGGCACGGACATGCTCGCTGTTTCGATAAAAGTTAAAGATGCCGGCTATGTAGGTATACCATATTTTAACAATTGGGTGCCGATAAATCGCTATACCATATCATATCATATCATGTTTTGCTGGTAACGCTAGGCTAGAAGTGCTAAGGATCTATACATGAAATTTGGACATCGTATTACTTGAAGGGTGTAATCATTTAATCACATTCATTTGCATACCATAATATTGTGAAAGAAAATTGCTAAATCATGTATGGGTATTGGAAGGCATCGCAAACTTGAGGATATTAAAAAAAAACATCAACAAAAGAGATGCAACGGTGTAAAATCCTTGTAATACTTCCTGATATAGAATTTAAGTCAATATTTATACTATTCACATCTCGGAGTTGGGTTACCACAACTTATCATAATGGCCTCGAGAGTGCACTGATTCTAAAACTGTTCCGTTGTGGTACCGTCGTTGTTTCTGATTTCTATAACACGAGTGCTTTAGCTACTTACCTTAGGATCAGAGCAATGTATGTCATGTTGTCCGATATTTATTTAAACATGAATTCAGGGCAGTCCTTTTTAATTTCGGCACCACTTAAACCGTGCAAGCGTAACATATAAAGTTGTAAATGTATTCACATATTAGTAGTCTGTGGTTAAAAAATAAACATCAACTGTCTTATTCAGAGTGCATTTGCTATTCCGGGACTAAGGTTAAACCACTGTTGTAACGTACAAAAATCAGTGGTTTAACATCAGTCTGGACTAGTAGATGCACTCTAAATCAGATAACAAGTGTTATCTGAATTTTTATACTTGATGTTTATTGGCATCGCAATAGATTTTTTTTACCCATAAAAATGACGGGCAGAGAATATCTCAAATCACTAACTTTTTTGAAAATTTTATATCTACATTTTAAAGAAATAAACAGTTTGAGAACCAATGTCTCACAAGAGGAACGATACAATGCTAGCTGCGGTGAAAGGCGTTAAGTTACATCTTTCAAATTCAAATTTTCAGCATCAACTGGGAACATTTAATAAATAAATAAATATTAGACAACATCACATACATTGCTTTGATCCTAAGGTAAGTAGCTAAAGCACTTGTGTTATAGAAATCAGAAGCAACGACGACACCACAACATCCAGACACGAGACAATAGAGATAAGTTCGTTTTCTACATTGACCCGACCGGGAATCGAACCCAGAACCTCAGAGATGGTGACGCCAAGTCCGGCGTGCTCGCCGCTCGGCTACGGAGGTCGTCCCTTCGTATTAAACGTTATTTAATTAGAAATTTATTTGAGTTTTGACTTCCTCATTCTTATTAGATGCTCTGGCAACCTTTCCATGATTAAATCTCGCTTTTTTTAGGGTTCCGTACTCAGAGGGTAAAACAGGACCCTTTTACTAAGACTCCGCTGTCTATCTGTCATCAGCCTGTATCTCATGAACCGTAAAAGACAGTTGAAATTTTCACAGATGATGTATTTCTGTTGCCGCTATAACAACAAATACTAAAAACCAGAATAAAATAAATATTTAAGGGGGCTCCCATACAGCAAAGTGATTTTTTTGCTCGTTGTTTTAGATAATGGTGCGGAACTTCGTGTGCGAGTCCGACTAGCACTTGGCCGATTTCATTTTGGATTTTAAGAAGAAAATTGCCAAGCAGAGCTCTCTTTTTGCACGTTGTGTGGCTCTAAGGTTTGTTACTTACTAAAAAACCGGCCAATTGCGAGTCGTGAGTCCGACTCGAGCACGAAGGGTTTCTTACCATTATCTATAAAAACGAAAAAAAAATAACGTTTGTTGTATGGGAGCCCCCTTAAATATTTATTGAGTGAAAATTTCAACTCTCTAACTTTCACGGTTCATGAGATACAGCCTTGTGACAGACGGATAGACAGACAGACAGACAGACAGACGGACAGCGGAGCCTCAGTAATAGGCTCCCGTTTTACCCTTTAGGTACGGAACCCTAAAAATGACCCTTCTATCTTTTGGAGCCGTTTAAACGAATCCTTCAGTTAAACAAAAAGTTTAATTTCTAACCTCAAACTGCAAAGGCGGTTAAGACTCTGGCGATGTTTTGATTTAATTATCTCAGTCTACAAGACAGGCTGTGAAACAACAGCCAGTAAATTAATGAAGTGTAATTCAGTGTTATCATCATCATTTCAGCCGGCGGACGTCCACTGCTGAACATAGGCCTCCCCCAGTGAGTAAATAATGCACCTATACAGGGTTACATTGCAATGTAGTGCCAAATTTTCAGGGACCACTCAGAATCAGTGACTAAATCGATCTACTATATAAACGATCTAAAAAAGCTTATTTTTTAGGGTTCCGTACCCAAAGGGTAAAACGGGACCCTACTACTAAGGCTCCGCTATCTGTCTGTCTGTCCATCTGTCACCAGTCTGTATCTCATGAACCATGATAGTTAGACAGTTAAAATTTTCACAGATTATGTATCTCTGTTGCCGCTTTAAGAACAAAATACTAAAACAAAATCAAATAAATATCTAAGGCTCTACAACAAACGTGATTTCTTGCTCTTTTTTATAAATAATGTTGCGGAACCCCGCGTGCGCGAGTTCGACTCGCACTGAGCCGGTTTTTTTTCTATGTAAGTTGTATTTCTTAAAAAATGGAATTATACACCACAAAAGTTTTATTTTACCAAACTGTCTCCCAGTTTTTTGTCATCACTCGAGAGCATTTTAGCCACATAACTTTTTTGTTGCATCGTAGATAATGAATAATAGCCATAACTTTGTCAATAATGGATCAATTTACAATTTTTTTCGGTACAATTGAAGATTTTTTGATTTCCTACCGATTGGTACAAACCAAATAATAAGATAAGGATTAATTACGGAGGAGACGCACAGAATACATTTTTATCGACGTCGTTTAAAAGCTTGTTTTCGTAACTATAAATTAGAGGAAATACAAATTTTAAACGATTTTACAGATAAAACTTCAAAGATTACTTTGGTGTTTTTCAATTATCGCTATACGCATCAAATAAGGAGTAGAATGCAGCTAAAAAGTAGGAAAAAATGAAGTTTTGGTGAGGGAACGCTCTTAAGAATAATTCTAGTCTATTTCTATCATTGTTTATTATTTAGGCAAACGTAGTGTAGGACGGCCCCCCGGCTAGATGGACCGATGACATGAAGAAGGCAGCTGGCAGCGACTGGATGCAAAGGGCGGGAGATCGTGCGCTGTGGCGCTCCTTGGGGGAGGCCTATGTTTGGCAGTGGACTGCAACACGCTGATATGATGATGATGATTTCTATCATACAATCTCCACCCCTGTAGCCGAGTGGCGAGCACACCGGATTTGGCATTGCCATAATATCTCTGAGGTAGGCTCGATTCCATGTTAGGAATGTAGAAAACGAACTTTTCTATATTGCCTCGGGTCAGTGTTGTGGTACCGTCGTTGTTTCTGATTTCTATAACACAAGAGCTTTAGCTACTTACCTTAGGATCAGAGCAATGTATGAGATGTGGTCCAATATTTGTTTATTCTAGTATATAATTTACTGACGTTTTTGGGCTGTGTCAAGGATAGTCCTAAGCTTAAGTTTTAGGAACTTGAGAGCTTTTATTTTTGTTTATCTAAAGCTATCTTTGCTTCTACTTTTCCCACTAAACTATAAATAAATGTGGACATCCTCTTGTTAGTGTTTCCAGAACATTCATTATTTATTTACTCATTATTTTCTTCAATATCGTAATCGTTTTGAACACCTTTAATTTTTTAGGGTTCCGTACCCAAAAGATGGGACCCTATTTGTTGCGTTTTAAGAAACATGACGTTTTGTTTGTGGTTTAATTTTGATAATCTGTAGCAAGATAATCTTGCCTATCTTTGGTTCCGTTCTACGTTCGCAATAAAACGACATATCTTTGCAAGGCCACCGATAGTGGTCTATCGGTGGCTGAGTTTTGGTCTTCACATATATGAAAGCCTGAGTCGACACGCAAAGAAGAAGAAGAATAAAACGACGCCATCGAGAACTGTGATTTTTATTATATTAAAAGAATCACTTATCTTCGGAAGTCGTCGTCGTCGAAGTTTAATTAGTAACACTATTTAAGACTCCGCTGTCCGGCTGTCACCAGCAGGTCTAAAACGGCCGCATTGGATGTTTCATTTTTAATCTGATTCATTTAGTGAAATGTATCGGAAATGATTTGCAAACCCTAAAACGGCCACATTAATAAATGAATCATATGCAATTCATTTCATCAAATGGATCGGATTTGATGACGTTAAAAAAATATAGTGACGCGTCTAATCTTATTTTACGGTTTTTGTGAAAATGAATGTTTTTAACAAAACAAAAGAACAAAATGTTTTAAAATACTCAAGTTTTGTGTGTTCTACAAATATCAATACAAAATAATAATAAAAAAAACATTAAAATGGTGGTTCACCAATTTGTCATTTAATATGAATTACTATTTTCATAATAAGTGGACCATGTTACGAATTTCCATACAAAACTGTCAAATTAGATGAACTGCAAATATGAAATGTTCGAGGCTCATTTTATGATTCATCAAATAACATTTCACTTTAAGATTTGCTAAATGAAACATATTATGAACGGAATATGAAACATCCAATGCGGCCGTTTTAGACCCGCTGGCTGTATCTCATGAACCGTGATAGTTAGAAAGTTGAAATTTATTAAATCACAGATGATGTATTTCTGTTGCCGCTATAACAACAAATACTAAAAACTAGAATAAAAGATATATTGAGGTTTCCATACAACAAACGTGACTTTTCTGCTCTTTTTATAGATAATGATACGGAACCCTTTGTGCACGTGTCTGTCTCGCACTTGGCCGATGCGTTTTCAAATTTCGGTGTTGATCCTAGCTAAAAAGTGTCTGTATTAGATCAATAGAATAATGAGAAGCTTAATGTGTATTTAATCTACAAAAAAAATGTGTCCCAAATGCTCAAATTAATGCGCACAAGGCTCGGAAGGTAACCTGCATTTTCACATTAAATAGTCCACTGATATGGTCAATTAAACGAACTTATTGACGACCCAATTTTGACGATCTCCGTAGCCGCAAGGCGAGCACGCCAGACAATAATGGCGCCGCTATCTCTGAGGTTCCGGGTTCGATTCCCGGTCGGGTCAAATTAGAAAACGAAATTTTCTATATTATTCGCTTGGCTCGGGTCTGGGTGTTGTGGTACCGTCGTTGTTTCTGCTTTATATTTCTCAAGTGCTTTAGCTGCTTACCTTAGGATCAGAGCAATGAATGTGATGTTGTCCAATATTCATATTTATTATAATTAGTAACTGAACTGATCTGAATAAATATGAACTTAATTTGAATAAAATATTGGACAACATCACATACATTGCACTGATCCTAAGGTAAGTAGCTAAACCATTTGTTTTATAGAAATCAGGAACAACGACCGTACCACAACACCCAGACCCGAGCCAATATAGATAAGTTCGTTTTCTACATTGACCCGACTGGGGATCGAACCTGGAACCTCGGAGATGGCGACGCCATTTTCATTAGGCAGTGCCTACCTGGTAAATGAAATGAGATACTCTTTATTGCACACCAAACAAAGAAGTTACAGTTGATATTTACAGAAAGATGTACAATTTATCTTCTTCTTTATCGGTTTTATCGCTAAAAAGCGATCTCTTCCAGACAACCTTTAGGCAGAGGACAACTACAAAGAAAAGGGGAAAGTGCTGCATAATATTGTGTGCCATTAATAAAAACCACGAATTTTTATCAAAAACCACCTACTTAAGTATCTACTTCCTACCTTGAAATAAAACCTATGCCCGCCATTGAATTTGAAGCTATTATGAAACAACTACAACCGAAAAAACAAATCCCCAACCCGACTTAAAAAACTAACAAAATCCCCAGCAACCTTTAATCAAAATACTCATATTACACCCCCCACAATTACGGAGGACGAAAATTCACACAAGCTCGTGTTATCTTAAACACATACATATCTACCTTTTATATATATGGCGTGGAGGTGGCGGTCCGCCAGTCGATCCGTGACCGCGGTGAGGAGCGGACGTTCTCCGAAAATTCTTAACAGTGTTGTGTTACGTTGAGTGGTGAACTTAATGAGTAGTGTGGACCCTAAAAGAGGTGTTTGGAGGTAAGAGTTGTTCAAGCTACTCCCTAATGTAAGGTTTTGCGGTTGGAATAATGTTTTGGAATTTTTAATTTTTGTGCGTGAGGTTTTTTTGCAGTGGGTGATAATTATGTTGGTATGGTAATGATATTGACGGTTTGTTATCACGGAATATTGAGTAGGAAATGTGTTTATAGAAATACTTTTAAATGAAACTACTTTTACGGATTATTTCGCGATTTATTAACATTTTATTTAACCTGACGTTTCGAACACTTTACAGCGTTCGTGGTCACAGGTAGACTAAGGTGTTATTCGTCTTTATAATATTTTGAAAAAATATAAACTACTAAAATACTTTATTTCGTAAGGTAATTTGCTTACATTTATATTACCTGATAATATAATATCCTTTAGGAACGGAAATAATTAGACTTTGATTTTAAAAATATTTTTCCTCCGTCCGTTGAAATTTTCCTTATAATCTTAAGAGCAAAAATATTTCTGGGAAAGCAGTGATTTTAAAGTTATCTCGTTTAGTGCGTTACCTGCGTAAACTACTTTATTTTCCGGAATATTTTTTATCCACAAAAGTTTTAAGGTAATTCCTACATATTCATATACTAATACTTCAGTGCTTTTGATGTGTAAAAAACAGACTGAGTTACTTTTAATATAAATATGGACTAGTTTAGAAAGCTAAAATAAAAATGATAAATAAAACAAATGCATACAAACGAGTATGTCGTAATATCAGCTACAAATTTCCTAAATAAGGCTTCAAATCAGGAGACCATATATTGCTACGACAAAACACAGTGCTACGACACCTCACGTCACGTGACTTTAGACTATATGCTACGCCGTAACGCTGCAGCGTAGCAAGTATCTCCGGGAGGTAGCCACTAGCCGTTTTTTTGCTTGACCAGCTACTAAATTTCCTTAAGTATAAAGCTATCAAATCATCCCCTCTAGCATGTGCAACAAAACACGATATGACACGATATGATATAGCGATTTATTGCATATTTTTTGTCAAAATATGAACGTTTTTTTATAAAAGCAAGCATAACTGTGACGTCGCCGGCACGGACATGATTACTGTTTTAATAAAAGTTCAAGATGGCGGCTATGTTATCATATTTTGAAAGTAAATAGGCGATAAATCGCTATATCATATCGTGTTTTGTTGATCGTGCTAGACTGGCAGAAGCCAAAATAATGCTACGACGAAACACAGTGCTACAAAAGCTCACGTGACTCTAAACTACGTGCTACGCCGTAACGCTGCATCGTAGCAAGTATCTCCGGGAGGTAGCCACTGGCCCTGCTTGCTTGTCCAATATTTTAACAAAGTAGGCATTACTTTTAAAAAGTATCAGTGTTTAAAAATAAAACTATCTCTCTCTTCCTAGCAATTTATTCCATGATAAAATCAACGAACCTTAGAATAAAAATTTCTTGTTACTTGATAACTTCTGTAGTAGTATTGTATATAAAATTACACAATAAGCACTCTGCACCACTTTCCCCTTTCTTTATAGTTGTCCTCTGCCTAAAGATTGTCTGGAAGAGATCGCTTTTTAGCGATAAGACCGCCTAAATTGTACTTGTACATCTTTCTAAATATCAACTGTAACTTCTTTGTTTGATGTGCAATAAAGAGTATCTATCTATCTATCTATAAATTTCTGTCTTTTTTATTTTGAATTAATTACTTCTTTAAAATATTATGTCAAGATTTTAACAATATTGAAAAAGAAATTAAAAACAAAGTACATAAAATTATAACACAAAAGTGACGAAATATATTTTCTTTAACCATAAGTACCCCAAAAATTTCATTTCGTCCCTAAACTAAACAAAACTATGGCGACTATACGAATAAATACTTATACACAATTATATACATCTTTAGCCGGGATTTAAACCCACAAGGATACTTTTTATCCCGGAAAATGTTACTGTGGGATATTTTTCTATATATTGCTCTTTATTTGAGTTTTTAAACATCCTGTAGTCCACGCAAACGAGGTTACGGGCACCGCAAGTATTATAATAAATGAGCTAGTATTATAATAATATTATAGTAATAATATCGAGCTTTTTCATTATTTTTTTACAGTAAAATTAAATTCATTTTAATTAACATCTAAGCCTAGAAAAACGAGACACAATATAACATTTATTGCACGCAGTTTAATGTGACCCCTTGACATTTATTAAGTTAAAAGCCTTTTTTTACAGTTTAAAAATAATAATTTTAAAAAATCAAAGGAGATCATACGAAAATATAAATTAACTGCTTTCATTATTAATTTCATACGAGTTTGTTTAAGTAGCTTTTAATTCTTTCAACAGTCACGTTAATTATTTGGCCTAAACTTAAGCTTGTACTATGGCGACTGGATAACGGGTTTAAATACATTTTTAAACTTCCATAACTTTGGTAAAACTATTTGTCATCATCACTCAAAGTTATAAATATTGGACAACATCACATACATTGCTCTAATCCTAAGGTAAGTAGCTAAAGCACTTGTGTTATAGAAATCAGAAACAACGACGGTACCACAACACCCGAACAATATCGATCGAAAGATCGTTTTCTACATTGACTCGACCAGGGATCGAACCCGGAACCTCACAGATGGCGGCGCCATTTAAAGTCCAGCGTGCTCGCCTCTCGGCTACAGAGGTCGTCAAGTTGCCTCTTTTGGGATTCGAACACACTAAATCTTATGCGTGTGGTGCCGGCACGTTAAAAGAATTGCACCACCCCTTCTCTTCCTATGGGTGTCGTAAGAGGCGACTACAGGAGAACCGCCACAAGAAGACGGGCAGCAGCGTCTCCTCTCTACCATTGGCCAAACTGCGATCGCCAACCCGCCGGCCAAGCGTGGCGATTATGGCATAATCCTCCTTTTGGAGAGGCCTGTGTCCAGCAGTGGACTGATATAGTCTGGTGATGTGATGTGAAATCTTATGCTATCTGAATATGCAATCTTTTTTCTCACCGCGGAACAAGTACCTATCATAAGCCTGTAACATAACAGACAGCCTGTGACCACGGTCGGTGTAACCCGATCGAAACGTCAGGCAAAAGAGGTAACATTTTGTACCTAAATTATGATCGCGTTAATTCCCGTTTCATCGAGTTTAAAGTAACATAAGCCTAGAAAAATCCACATGTACCTGTTGAGACTCGAACTCACGACCCACAAGAACACCCACTAGAAGAAAAAAAAAACTAACCACTGAACTATCATCGCTATGAGCGTCATAATACGGCTCAGATAATCATATACAGATAAAACATATTATCAGTTTCTAATGATAATTTTTATTATGAGCTTTGTAATAACCGAAGCTTTTACCACTTGACCGACTTGGAGCTTTAGCGGTTGCGACACTAGCCGAACTTTCGTTTGCGTAAAGCTTCTATAAAGTGCTTTCTTTGCAAAAACGTTAAACGCTTTTTACACACAGTTCTGAGACATAGTTGTTAGGCTATTTTCGGCCTAATATACTATGATATGGAGTAAAAAATTTGATGTCATCATGTTTGAAAAAAATATTTTCGTTCAAATCGGATTCTGAAAATAAAAATTTGTATGTAAGTAAAGTAATAAAAGTAAAGTGCCTATGCCTTTAAACTTCCCACTGCAGGGCACAGGCCTCACCTCAACTATGAGGTGGTTTGGGCCATACTCCACCACGCGGGCCCGGTTCGGTGCGGTGGAGGGGTGTTCTAAGTACAGTGACTAAACCTTACTGTCAGCTGTTTTTAAATGTATAGTATTCATTAAAAGTTAATTTAAAAAACAGTTAAATTAAAGATCTCCTCTTTCTTGAGCCAATCAAAAAAAAAATCAAAATATTTATTGCATGCGATTTAAATTATTGGGTTAGTAAATGGTAGGAACTAAAGCCAATACTTTCGGAGCTCAAAATAACCAAGCGACTCTCAACCATATGCTAGGAACGAGCTCTCAACTTCTTCGGACATATAACGCGCTCATCTAGGCATCGTCTGGAGAAGCGTCTAATGCTGGGGCAGATGGAGGGTAGACGTGCTCGGGGCAGGGCGCCAACTAGATGGACAGACACGATAAAGAGGGCTGTCGGAGGAAACATATATGATGCGGTCCATAGAACTGAAGACCGCGCGGCTTGGAGACGTGTCGAGTATGGTCGCGATCCTCAGCACTGAGGGAACGACGAAGAAGAAGAAAAAATGGTAGGTACAGAATAGACTGGACTGGACGATCAAAGTCATGAAGAAATGCGTGTGTAATCGTTCTCGTACAAGCAATAAACAAAGTCACTAAATCAATGAACCCCTTAACAAAACCTTGGGGTATTATCATCTTATTCCTCGATACCCTTCAAGGAAAACGGAATATTGATATGACCTTTATATAAGGTGTAAGTTAATTAGTGTCAAATATTTTTAGGAGTAACTTAGACTATCACATGGATCACATATAAGATAAATTTAAAATTATAGAACAAACTTTAAAAATCGAAAAAATAACAGTTTTAAAAGAAAGAATCTACATCATCCTGTACATGAACCCAAACACCACAAGTAGACTACTCACACAACGCTAGCCGATTCATAATCTCTTCAGAATTACATTCATGCACTCAAATAATCATATTACACTGTTCATCATAATATCATATTACTTGGTGCGTGAATTAAAGTTTGTTCTATAATTTTAAATTTATCTTATATGTGATCCATGTGATAGTCTAAGTTACTCCTAAAAATATCTGACACTAATTCACTTACACCTTATATACAAGGAAAATCGCTTAGTTATATGATTAAAAGCAAATAATACAAGATCAAGAAGGATCCACATAAACGATCAATTAGTTATATTGTGCGTGTTTGTCTATTATAGCAATTTGGGAATGAATAAGGAATTAAGTGTTTTTGTATTTGTAATTGTAGAAATGGAGTGATCTGCTTGTTTTAGGATTCCGTATCTCAAAAGGTAAATTCTTAGAACCAGATTACAGTTTTGTCTATCGGCTTCACTTGTTATTCTATCTTTAAAACCATTAAAACCAAAAACCATTAAAACCAATTTATTTCTGTAAATAGGCTTAAACTAAGCGCTTTTACACGTCCCAATATTTTTTTTCCCTACCACTACTTCAGGACAATTTTGGGCTAGCGCCGAGAAGAAGTAGCGCAAGAAACTCGGTCACTATTGTCAGCCTCTTTTTAAATAGTATATATTTTACATTACAAGATAAATGTACCTGTGCGAGCAGGGCAGTATTTATTTCCAAATATTTTTATCGTTTATATAATCATTTGCAGTATAATATCCTTTTTTCATTAAAGTTGTTTATCTATACCTTACAGTGAGTTAAACAAACCCAAGAACCATCAAAATCGATTCAGCTTGATAGGCGGAGTTCAGTGACATACACGCGTACACAAGAATTTATAAGTGAAGAAATCTATGATTTTTGAAGTTTTATTGTTGACGACCTCCGTACCCGAGAGGCGAGCACGCCGGACTGTAAATGGCGCCGCCATCTCTGAGGTTCCGGGTTCGATCCCCGGTCGGGTCAATGTAGAAAACGAAGTTTTCTATATTGTCTCGGATCTGGTTGTTGTGGTACCGTCGTTGTTTTTGTTTTCTATAACACAAGTGCTTTAGCTACTTACCTTAGGATCAGAGCAATGTATGTGATTTTGTCCAATATTTAAAACATCGTTGCTACTACTATTTTCTAGATAATTTTTGTGCATTCTCGTAAAATTAAACTTACAACTACCTACAAAAAGCATGCTCAATTCACTAGCCTCACAATCAATGAGGTGCTCGTAGCTCAGTGGCGGCAGCGCTTTGGTATCGATTACTAAAGTTAAGCAACCAACGCCACGGTCGTGAGTGGATGGGTGACCATTCCGACCATATTTAGTGACATTTATAACGAGCATCTCCGTGCTTCGGAAGGCACGTTAAAAGTTGGTCCCGGCCAATATTGCTTGATATTGGTCGTGAAGCCTAGTCAGAGGCCTTAAGGCGGCTTGATAACATCTGACAGTAAGGTTTAGTCACTGGCCTTACAACACCCCTCCACCGCACCGCACCGGGCCCGCGTGGTGGAGTATGGTCCAAACCACCTCATAGTTGAGGTGAGGCCTGTGCCCTGCAGTGGGACGTATATAGGCATACTTTACTTTACTTTACAATCAATATCAGCTATAAAAATCTAGTACTAACTCCTCCCAGATCAAATTTCTTCCAGAAATTGTATTTCCGACATGTTTGCGATATCATAAAAAATGATTTGTGCTCCACTCAATCCCCCTGTTACTGAGAAATGGGGGAAGTTAAATAAATTAGAAACCTACGCACACCCGGTGCTGTTTAGGATTCCGTTTGGTGCTGTAAAAACCTTCTGTTTTTTATTGTTAAGGTTGGGCATTTTTTTTGGGTTCCAAGGTTTACAGAAAACGGTTGGTCAGGACATGATGCAGATAAAAACCGGCCAAGTGCAAGTCGGACTCGCGCACGAAGGGTTCTGTGCCATTATCTATAAAAACGGTAATAAAATCATGTTTGTTGTATGGGAGCCCCTTAAATATTCATTGTATTCTGTTGGGTCTGGACCGCGAACCACCATAAAATTACTCTCCAGTAACCCACTTTTGCCCTTAAATCCATTTTAATAAGCAAACACAATATCTTCTTACAACATACAACTTTAGTTTAATAATATCGTATTAAATATCTCGTAGACGAGAAATATACAGGTTGTACAAAAGAATGGGACACTCCTTAAAACCACGTGATCAGCTGGTCATATACAACAACTTTTCCTATGGGAGCAACATCAAAATGGTGATGTTATTAGATGCTCCATACATTATCATCGAGGTATAAGAGTAAATTTGTATGGAGGAGCTGATTTTTTTCATTGATTTCGATGTTGCTCCCATAGTAAAAGTTGTTGTATATGACCAGCTGATCACGTGGTTTTAAGGAGTGTCCCATCTTCTTGTACACCCTGTATTACTCGCTACGCCGTACGCCGTAGATGCTCCGGAATATGCTACGAGTCGTAGTTAAATAAAAGATTTTCTTTGCAAGTGTCTTTTTAAATGTCATCTGCTTGGGTTCAGTACTGAAATGAAAAAACGGTAACCAGAATTCTCTCATTGAAGTGTCTGTCTGTCTATCTGATAAATGTATTACATTAAACATTTTGACGACCTCCGTAGCCGAGAGGCGAGCACGCCTGACTATATGGCGTCGCCATCTCTGAGGTCCCGGGTTCGATCCCCGGTCGGGTCAATGTAGGAAACGAACTTTTCTATATTGTCTCGGGTCTGGGTGTTGAAATTCAGTCGTTGTTTCTGATTTCTACAACACAATTGCTTTACGATCAGAGCAATGTATGTGATGTTGTCTAGTATTTGTATATTTATTTATTTACCTAAGTCCCATAACACCCAGAACTATATTAACTAAAAACTTGACTGTACAAACCAGAAATCGAACCCACAAAACACAATTACGAAACTACGAAACCTATTTTCGTTCATAACTCTTTATTTAACAAGTAAATATATTTCTCGTAGCATCGTAGCATCCGTAGTCTGCTACGGGATCGCTACATGTCTTGTTTGCTACGAGCCGTTTAAATGAGATTTCTGCGCCTTCAACCGTTTTAAATATTTCAACGTATAGTTTTATTGAGTTGCTCGTAGCTCAGTGGCGGCAGCGCTTTGGTATCGATTACTAAAGTTAAGCAACCAACGCCGCGGTCGTGAGTGGATGGGTGACCATTCCGACCATATTTAGTGACATTTACCACGAGCATCTCCGTGCTTCGGAAGGCACGTTAAAAGTTAGTCCCGGCTGATATCGCTTGATATTGGTCGTGAAGCCTAGTCAAAGGCCCTAAGGCGGCTTGATAACATTTGTCAGTAAGGTTTAGTCACTGGCCTTACAACATCCCTCCACTCCGCACCGGGCCCGCGTGGTGGAGTATGGCCCAAACCACCTCATAGTTGAAGTGAGGCCTGTGCCCAGTAGTGGGACCTATATAGGCATACTTTACTTTTAATTGTTTCCACAATTACATTAATTAGCTAGCCCCAAACAAAGCAAAGCTTGTACTATGGCGACTAGATAATGGATAAACATACTTAAATAAGTTTATAAACATCCATGACTTAGGTACAAATGCTCGTGCTCTTCACACTTACATTTGCTCCTTATGGGATTTGAACCAGCAACCGCCAGGCTTTGTAGTCCGGAGCGCGAACCACTACACCAGACGGTTGTCAAAATGATTGATCAAAAACTTCCACATTTATATTAGTTAGATAAATATGGCAGTATCGTGTGGTGCCGGCACATTAAAAGAATTGCACCACCCCTTCTCTTCCTATGGGTGTCGTAAGAGGCGACTACAGAAGAACCGCCACAAGAAGACGGGCAGCAGCGTCTCCTCTCCACCATTGGCCAAACTGCGATCGCCAACCCGCCTGCCAAGCGTGGCGATTATGGCAAAACCCTCCTTTTGGAGAGGCCTGTGTCCAGCAGTGGACTGATATAGGCTGGTGATGATGATGATGATGATGAGATAAATATGACTGATGATCAAAGTGGACACAACCAAATATGACTAAATAAGGTAAATATATTGTTTAATTAATTATTAAATATATTATTACGAAAGCCGCGAACCATATTTTGATCAGTTTGCAACGAAAAAAGCGGGAGGGTATACTCTTTGGCGCTCTTATGTCCAGCAGTTGACAGCAATAGGCTGAGATGATGATGATGACAATGTAAATCGGAGTACCTATCTGTTAAAAATGTAAGCAATTTCGAAATTGGCGAGCTGTCTTTAACAATCCTCCTTAAAGCAACACCCTGTGATGATTTTTGGAGAAAAAACTAATAAATTGTTTAGTCAAAGTTTATGGAGGCAACAGCTGGCAATCCACGCACTGTCTACGGCTAAGTACCTATAAATATTGTTGTAAAATCTAGTCTGGGTATCGATAGTTTAAATATAAAATACTATTTTTAGGGTTCCGTAGTCCTTACAAAGAGCCCTTATTAGTTTCGTCAAGTCTGTCTATCTGCTGTCCGTCCGCGGTTTTGCTTGAAGACTGTTGATTTTATGAAGATATGCAAATCAATCACGCCGACAAAGTGGTAGAATAAAATTAAAAAATTTTTTTTTTAGTGTAGCTCACATTTAACGTTGGGATAATTTTCTTTCATCGTGAACCCTATCGCGTGGGGTAACATTGAATAGGTCCTTTGAAATTACTTAGGGGTTGCTTAGACTATTGGCTTTAAAGTGCAAATTTTTGTTCGAGTAGGGCATCCCCCCTCTAAAAAGTAAATTCATAATAATAAGGCTTTTTACTAATTTTGGAAAAATTAATGATAATAGTTTCATGAAATTTTTAGGAAAATTATAACAGTTAAGATAAATCAGGTAGTTTAAGAGTAATAGTCGTTCAAAATCAAAAATTCCTTAGAGGAAATGCTACTGTCGTGATTCGCTGTATTTTAATCAAATGTTGGCAACACTAACTGGTCGACCGGGAAAAAGACATGACGTAATTGAGTTGTGGTGGGGAAACACCGCAGTAGTATCGGTAGAGATCACTACTCGGTCAGTTGCTCGTGAGCATTTGAAGTAGGCAGTTGCTAAGCAGTTACTATGTCAGTCGAAGTAATCATTAATGTAGGGACATAATTTCTAATTTAGGAAGTGGAGAGTTTGTAATAAGTTAATATGGCAAGTCATGTTAAATAAATCCAAGTAAGAACTTCGGCAGTAGTATCATTTACCACACTACATACTCTTTCTTGCTTTCGACCGTCAACACTATAGGTTAATAAGTAATCCATTGTTAACTAATATCTAGCTAGCACTAGTCAATTAATCAGTCTCCCAAAATACGATTAAAAAAACTCTATTCAATCTCTTAAAGAAACAGATAAAACCTTAAAATTTCAAACTTTCTTTACTCAACCTCAGATGAAAAAACTTGTGAAAGTTTAAGGTAAGTATTTCTTTTTATTACGATTCCAAGTATTTTTTGTAAGATCGTATTACTCAAGTAAGTTGAAAAGGCTAAAAAATTTAGGGATTTTTTGCGTGATATAAATTACTTATATTAAAAGAAAAAATGAATTATGAACGAATTATTTGTACCAAAACTTGAATAGTATGCATTCAAAATGTTTTCTCTTCAATAACGTTATGAAACAAAGAAGCTATTTTTATTTTTATCCGTCCATTTGATCATATTTTATTGAAATACGCAATAGATTTAGAAGATTTTTTTACAAATAGGAAAATGTATTCTTAAGTTATAGAGCTTAGAACAACGGGCCCTATTAAAATAGAATAAAGACGAGCAAGTCATTAAACAATATTTTTGAATGCTTATATTCCTAAATTGGCTAAACGTTAAGAAATATATTAAACTATTCTCCTACATAATTTTATATCATTAAAAGGCCTACAAAAAGTATATAACGGTGTATGTATATAATAAATACTTTTATCTCTCGCTAGAGATACTAACGAGTAATACGCGAACACCACAAAAATACAGGTTGTAAAAAAAGGCTTAACGAAGCCTTAAACCACGAATTCTATACATAAAACCAAGTAGAAGGCAAAAAAAAAATAACTGGGAAATTACTTATATCTTTGGGTATAAAAAAAATAACTTATTTCTTACCCGCAATGTATAGCGCGCACGCCACAGACTATGCCTGTGTGTGTAAGCGGATCATGTTTCTTTGTAAAAAAAGTTTAGTATTATCAAACAGAAGTCAATTTTGTTAAAATATTTGAAAAAATATTGTAACTTTGACTGTCAATAACTCGCTAACCCGTCATTTCCCAGGTATAGTGTAAAAGAAAAAATGATCGTAATAATACGTAGAATATGTAGTATTCGGCTTCGTTAAGCCTTTTTTTACACCCGATATACACAACTTCTTTTTAAGGTTCCGTAAACGCTTAAGACTATAAAAAATTGAATTTAAAGCATTAATTCAACTTTAAAAATAATGCCTCGATATGTCTCTTTTCAAATATTCACCCCTCCCTCCAGCTCGATGAACCGACGACCTTAGAAAGTTGGCAGGCAAACTTTAAATTAGTTGAATTTTGATGATTTCCTTATCGTTGTTTTTAAAATATCATCATCATCATCATCAAAATCAGCCTTGCAGTCCACTGCTGGACGTTAGCACGATCTTCCGATTTTTTCATTCTGTAATAGTACATTATGATACAAGTGTGTCATAATCAATGCACACGAGTTGCATACGACGTTTTTCAACACAATTGCGAGGAAAAAACCAAACTAAAATCTAAAATACCTTATCCGTTTTTGCTGTTTCTCTGGATAATGGCGGCAACAGGCTATCACTTTCGTTTTATTACTAACAAACATTTCAAATTGGTTGGCTAATCTTCTATCTTTTTGTAGTAAGGCCGTAGTTTTACTTTAGGCAGTTAGTTTTAAATAAAATCTTATATATAAAATTCTCGTGTCACAATGTTCGTTCGCGTACTCCTCCGAAACGGCTTGACCGATTCTCATGAAATTTTGTGAGCATAGTGAGTAGGTCTGTGAATCGGCTAACATCTATTTTTCATACCCCTTAGTGATAAGGCTTGTCCACCCTTAACAGAAATTACTTAAAAATTATTTATATGGCAAAACAACTAGCAAAATAGGTATTTCAGTCCCAAATAACTCGCCATAACCATAGACAATGTTGTACACTTCATTACTTCACTGAGGTATTACTCGAAGTAACTTTCAAAGAGAAACCTTTTAGTTAAACTTTGAAATCCGCTTATTCGTGACACTTTTGTCATCTAATACCCAAAAGACACCCACTCTATTCTAGTGTTGTCGAACTGTCGATATTAAAACAATATAATAGTATCGATACTATAGATTGATAAAATATAAGCCTTATATATTCTAAAGTGTTCCAAATATATCTGTGGATAAGAATTACTTATATAGATTACGATTGTGAAGAAATTTCATGCCCCCGTGGTCATATATTTTAAAAAAAACTAAGCTTTATTTTGTTTAAAGCCACCCACACCTGTCCATCTAGCCCCCTCTTACTAGGTCTCGCGCTAGTTTAAAACACCTTATATACCAATGGTATGTTCACTTTTGGCAGGATTAAAATTTAAATACGTTATTAGTCATTCGTCTATAATGTAAGTTTATTAACTCTGTTATATAAGGACTGTAGATTTTGTGTGAAATAAATAAAATAAATAATAGTTTAATATTTTTGAAGATTACTTTACTCACTTTTGAAGCAAAAGAATAGAATAGAATAGAATATCTTTATTTGGCACAAAAGAAAAGTTACAAATAAAATTCAATTAAAAACGACAAAAACAAACAAAATAAAATTATAACATGATAGAATAGGAATAACCGCCACGACACTGGTATTCTGCGGGGGCCCAGGAAGTATGCATTAAATTCAGCTACGAACAAACAAACACATTACCTATTAAAAAGAAATAACAATAAAAATAGATCAATATATAAAAATAATAATTAATAATATTCATCAAAATAATAATAATAATAAATTAAAGTCAAAAACAAGAAACAAACAACATCAGTATCAAATATAATTTCAATAAATTTATAATAAATTGAATCTAAAAGTAATAACAATAGAACAATATTAATCAATTAAAAAAATAAAATAAAAAATACAACAACAACTCACAATTACAATCATTAATTTAATACATTGAGCTCATTGCTAGAAGAGAACAAAACTATCGAAAGTATTTATAGAATTGTATTTATTCAATACCATTACTATAATTTAACAATCTATATTATTTATTAGGATTTTTATCGATATTATCGATATGGACAATCGAGTACAACACTGCTCCATTTCAGTATAAGATTTCCTATTGCCAGGGGACAAAATACGTCAAAAGTGGACAAAAGCGGCTCAGCCTCACAGATAGGGTTCTACAATAGTTTTTATTACAAGAAAATGAAATGTAATACGGTTTAAAATTTTCTATAAGTAATCAAAGCGAGTCTGTCTAGAAAGTTTCGAGAAAGATAATCTATGTCATATTTAGAGGGATAGATTATCTTTAAAAAACCGGCCAAGTGCGTGTCGTGCCACGCGCAGTATAAAGTTCCGTAATTGCCCGTCGTTACCACAATATATTTCAGCAATTATTTGATTTTAGCCACTTTTAATGTTTTCTTTTATGGAATTTTTGAACGGATAAGTTGAACTACTGTTACTCAAACTTACTAATCTATCTTTAACGGAACCCCACACAATGGGGTAGATGATGAAAATAATCGTCCCCACGTTACATGTATGGGAGCTACACAAATTTTTTTTTCAAAATTTTTATTTTACCATTTTGTCGGCGTGATTGATTTACATATCTCCACAAAATTACAGCTCTCTAGAGTCAACGGTCTCCAAGCAAAACCTCGTACAGACAGACAGACAGACAGACCAACATGACGTAACTATAAGGCTACGGAACCCTAAAAATTGGTTGTCTTTAAAATCGGTTTACGGACGATAATTATACGTGATAACGTCATATAAGAGATATATGCGTCACAAGCGGCATTAGGACGATCGTGCCTCTCTATTGCTTGTTCCGCGTTCTCGCTTGCACACTCAGCTAAGCCAGAACGTGACAATTTCGTGCGTGCAACTGGCGTTCATCGATTTATAAGACGTTATCACGTCAAAAATCGCAAGTAAAATCGTTTTAATAAGGACCAAAGCAATACAAACAAACATAGCCTCTATCTTGCTAATTAGTGGGTTCACATTACAATTGTGACTTCAGTGTTAAAGTGACAGCGCGTATCACCTAAGCAGGACAAACAAACATAGACTATATTTTGTTACAGAGTTGGTTCACACTATTAATCTTCGATTAGTGAAGTGATGTTGAAGTGATGGCGGTTTTTTTAAGAGAATCGACCGGCTGAGCTAGTAAAAAAACTAAATTAATCAGTCTACTTCGGCTTCGATAGCGAGAAAAAACACTTGAGAAATTTCATCGTGTCACGTGACGTCCTCGGTAGCTTAGTTGGTAAAGCACTCGCCCGGCATGCGATGGGACGTGGGTTCGAGTCCCACCTAAGGTCGATGATTTTTTTCAAGTGTTATTTATCTTCAATTAATCAGTCTACGTTTTATAAAAATCCTTCCATTCGTTTTAGTAACAGACATAATGACTGACTGAACTGACTGTATAATAAAATCGGAGCCTTAATCATTACTAATCATTACGAAACGATCATCGTGTCAGAGACGCGTGTGCGCAGAGTTAAACCAATGCCTAGACTAGCCAATCACGTAATCGTAATCTTTTAAGCATCTTTCGCGCTTCACCAGACTATCCTCTTATCTACGACTCCACTTGAAGCATTTGCTAAAGCCTTTTTCTTTTGTGGTACCTCGAAAACTAAAGACTTGTTACAAAGATCCATCCTGTCCGAAACGTAAAGAAAAGCTTACGAAACGATGTAAGGCGAAGAGCACACTAAAGCCCGGTTCCTATATCCGAGAAACGGTTGGTTTTGCTAACGGATGGTAGAAATTGTCAACTTGACATACTCAAAAGCGTTCCTATAAATGACGCTTCGTCAAATTTTATAGGAACGACTATAACGGCTCGTTACTTTTGACACCAATACGATCAGTTGCTGATGTACACTTACGTATAGTACAATATAGGAACCCGGTGTATATAGTTTAAAAAGTATGTCTGTATAATGTGATGCGGTAATTAAGGCTAAGTTCGAATGCTAATATTACCGACATTTTATTTTAATAATAAAAATTTTATAATTATAAGAAAATCTTTTTTAAATGTCACAATAAATATTAAGAATATACTTTGTGAAAATGTCCGAAATTGCAAATGTGTTATTAGAAATACATTATGTCCAGTTCATACCAAATAAATTAGTTAAAGCTACTTTTTCCAGTCAATAAAATCCTTAATAACGATAGATATTGTGGTCATTGACCCACCGGAACAACTGCTTTTCTCCTTGGCGATATTTTCTACGCATTCTTTAGTAAACCTTGTTGCAAGTGTCAAACAATATTGTTTCTACCATGTTGGAAGGAGCAAGTGTCATATATAATTTTAATACCCAGCCAACTTGCCGTTCAATATTTTGCACATTCGCATAAATTGTACCTAATACTTTTATGGAAAAATGTATTCGAATTTATAACAAAATAGGGTGAACTACTTTTTAGAGTTCCGTACGAAGAATGGATACAAAAAAACGGAACCCTTATAGGATCACCCGTGCGTCTGTAAGTCCGTCCGTCTGTCACAGCCAATTTGCTCCAAATCTACTGGATCAAATCAGGTGAAATTTGGTAGGGTGGTGTAATCCTATGACCCAAACACAGTTTTTGAAAAAAAAATGCAAACAATACTGTTTTATATACTATCACATGAAAAGGCTCGTTATTAGGATCTCAAATATATTTTGTAATTACTGTAAAATAAAAACAGTTTTGATTTTATTTATGAGGGAAGATGAAAATTTACCAACCTAATCTCCTAAACTACTGAGCCTAAAATTTTGAAAAAAATACTAAATATAGTTCATTACTTGTAGATTACAGGAAAACCTATAAGAATTCTAACAATTAATATGAAGTGGCAAGGCGCACACATTTGACATTGGCAATGTATGGAACCCTCTAAACGCATGTTCAACTCACACTTGGCCGGTTTTATGTAAATTGGAATAGCATGTTAAGTCAATTGAATGTCAAAAGGTTATTGTTATTTACTATTTTATTGGAGACTGTTGGGAATTGTGGTTTGCGCTCCGGACTATCCTGCGTGTTCAAATCCCGCAGGGGTTAAATGTTAGTGAGCTCATAACCAAAAACAAGCGTAATTAAATGGTAATTTTAATGGAAATATTAAAGATAAGTACCTATCAAAACTCTAAATTTTTTTTTTTAAAGATTTCTGCCAGTCCAAGGCAAGATCACCAAAACGTTTGCTAAAACTCTTTGAATATTTTCTATACTAAGGCAATTTTTTTAGCAAAATATAAATATCAATAATTTCCCAGAAATATTTTATCTTATACAGAATGCGTAGGCTTAGTTAAATTATATATTTATCTTTAAATCCTTTATTACTAAATAAGGGTAAAAAACATAACCTTATCTTTTCTGTCTTGCAGCCAAGTAATAGGTAAAAAAATTGATCAAATATGAAGAAACGATTCTCAATTTTTACAAATTCAAAGAAAACCTTCTAAAACTTCAAATTTCGCTATTCAATAACAACGAATATATGAAACAATTTCCATGTTTCCCTTAAATATAAGCCCTAATTTTTCACCGCCAAATTGAACGACGAAAAAGCTCCAGTGCGTTCGAAGCTCTACGAAAGCTCCTATTCCACCCGTAATAAGGTCACGTACGGAAACTTGTTTCATAGAGCTTTAGGAGCTTTTTAAGTCTCGTCCTGTTTTGAGAAAAAGCTCTGTCTTCGGCTTACGGTGGCGTAATTTTAAGAATGTGTGTCATTATGGAAATAGGTTAGTATTTTATCATCATCATCATATCAGCCTGTTGCAGTCCACTGCTGGACAAAGGATTATTATACAGTAGTATTTTATAAAATATAGCATTTGCCCGCGGCTACGCCCGCGCTTATCAAGATTTAAAAATAAGGTATAAATACACTTTAACCTGTATGCTCGGAAAATAAGATAACAATTGATATAACAATGGCCCGCGCACACATGTGTGCACGACGCGAGCTTAAGAGACGTAATCCCGTTAAAAAAAACAATTACAATATTTAATAGAATTTGACACAATCCTCTTTTCACCCCCTTAAGGGTTGTTATTTTAACAACACCACCATACTTTGCGTGGGTTATCAACCGTAAGCCTAAATAAAATATTGAGTGAATTTTAGTTAGAAAATAAAGAAATTGAAGTACAAAAATCCCCTTTTCACCCCCATAAGGGTTGAAATTCCAAAAACAATGATATTTTTTGACTGAGTTGCCCAAGTGTATGCCTAAATAATAATTTAAGTGGATTTAACTTCAAAAACGACGGAGTTTGAATACACAACTTCATCCCCCCCTTTTTAACCCCATCGGGGGTTAATTTATCAAAAACGCTGAGACACGAGTTAATTCATTTTCGTACGTCAACCTAAATACAAAACTTGGTGATCCTAACTTCAAAACTGACGGACTTTCATACAAACTTTAACCCTCTATTTTACCCCCTTAAGGGTAGAATTTCCAAAAATCCTTCCTTAGTGGATGCCTACACTGAATAAGGTATTTATGTGCAAAATTTCAAGTCTCTAGGTTCAGCGGTCTGGGCTGTGCGTTGATAGACCATTAACCAATTAAGAATTTTATATAGTAGATTATATTGGTATGGCCTATAGAAGATTTTTATATAGTTTTAGATGTCGTATGAATTTGAAAATTAGTATTAGTAAAACTGTGTCGTGTGGTGCCGGCACGTTAAAAGAATTGCACCACCCCTTATCTTCCTATATGTGTCTTAAGAGGCGACTACAGGAGAACCGCCATAAGAAGACGGGCAGAAGCGTCTCCTCTCCACCATTGGCCAATCTGCGATCGCCAATCCGCCTGCCAAGCGTGGCGATTATGGCAAAATCCTCCTTTGTGAGGCCAGTGTCCAGCAGTGGACTGATAAGGCTGGTGATGTGATTAGTAAAATAGTCTCGGACTTCATGATTTATCCTGCACTCAAAGCGCGGGCATTATCCCACGCCACGCTAACCTAAACGCCATCCTTCACAGGGCCTTCACCTCAGCCAGAATACCGGCAATACTAGAACCCGCTGGCATTTGTCGGGATGATGGCAAAAGGCCCGATGGAATGACGATCATTCCTTGAAATAATAGCCGTGCGTTGGTTTGGGATGCGACCTGCGTGGATACTTTGGCTCCTCCCACGTTCCTGCCTCTTTAAAAGCTGCAGGTGCTGCAGCTGCATCTGCAAAGTCTTAAAAATGAAAATACTCCGCCTTAGACAGCTTTTACCGTTTTTCGCCTTTTGGAGTAGAGACGCTGGGTCCCTGGGGCCCTGAGGGCAAAAAACTAATTTACGAGCTATCTACCCGCTTGGTAAATGTTTCTGGTGACCTGAGGGCTGGCAGCTACCTTGACCAGCGAATAAGCATAGCTATTCAGCGAGGCAATGCTGCCAGCCTTCTGGGCACCTTTAACTATCCTGTGGTTATGGGTGATTTTGGGTTTTCATAAACCTCTTTTTATTTTATTTTTTATTTATATGTTTATACATTTTTTAAGTATTTTTTTGTAAATATTATTTAGTTAGTATCTACTGTTGATACGTAATAATATATGATACTAGCAGCCCGTCGCGGCTTCGCACGGGGTAGACAATTATCGCTAATAGTTTCGGCAGCGCATTCGACAAAAGACATTTTAAGACTCATTTTTCTACACCTTCGGTTACATTGTTCAAATTTTACCAAGGATTCCTATATTTTTTTCAAAATGAAATGTAGCCTATGTCAAATTGGAAGAATGTAGCATTCTATTGGTGAAAGATTTTTTTAAATCGGCCTAGTACTTTTTGAGTCTATTCATTACAAACATACAAAAATAGGTACAAATCTTTCCTCTTTATAATATTAGTATAGATAATATAACTAAAAACAATGAAACATTCAGATTATAGTATGGCAAAACAATATTTTAATACTAGGGCTGATCTGACGATGGAGCCAGGTGATGACAAAGAGCGCCAAAGAGCACAATTACCCGCTTTTCATCTGTTTTTTTTTGCTTTAAAAGTGTTTAGCGTTAATTGTAGTGTGCAAAAGGACTACCTATAGTGTATTATCTGGCTCATACAAAACTATTCATATTCATATTCATTTATTGCGTCATAAGTGTATACATAAGGTGTTACATTATGTGGGACCATACTTATGGACCCTGTAAGAGTATTGCATTATTATTTATATTTACAAATACAATATTACTATTATTATTATTTAATTATAAAATCGTCATATTTAAAATTCAAAACAAAAACAGTCACATTAATTCGTTCCATAAAATAAATAAAAGTATATAATGTCAAGAAGTAATACACGAGATTCATCTAAACTAAGATTCAATTAAATTACAGAAGAGGATCACGCAGGTTAATACAGTATGTGAATTAGGTATAGGTAGTTTTGTGTGGAGGGTAGACCAACATTTTTTATGTTGCCAAGGAACTTGCATTAAATATTTTTATCGTCAAAGAATTCTTTTAAGTCGTAGTAGCATTTGGCTTTTAATTTTTTCTTTAATTGTTTAACAAATATATCGTTTTTTGTTTCGGCTTTTAAATAGTTTGGTAGTTTGGTATTCACTACTTCCAAACAACACAGCTACATATAAAAACACTAACTCAAAACTAGAATACGTTGCATCATATATTTTTCTATATTAGCTCATGCACTCTCGCTAAAAGGTTTTCGAGGTTTGGGTCACATAAAAACCTCCAGTTTGTCCCATGGCTGACGTAAAGTATGTGAAAAATTCAGGGCACATTTAATTTTTGTGTATGTCACCTGACGGGAGTTGGAAGCCTTTTATTGTCTGTTGAAGAATTTTGGGTTGAGAAAACAAATGCGTTGAAAAATAATTGTAAAGAAGCTAAGTTTAGCAGGGTCTAAAGAAGAAATCGTTTTATTTTAATTTTATATGTTTTGAACAGTTTTTTTTTGTTTTTTAATATTCTAAGAAGTAAAATAATTAATTTATATCATCACTAGCTAAGGTTTACCAGACTATTTTGAAACTTATGAAATGTTTTACTCACAGCAAATTTACAAATTAAATCTTATACCTTAAATATTAGAGAAAGATTACAAAAAAAGGCGGGCTTAATGCCAAGAAGCGTTTTCTACCAGTCAACAAGTGGTCAAAAGGAGAAGTTATATTCTTTTAAATATATAAATATATTAGCGATAAGACCGCCTAAATTGTACATCTTTCTGTATTTTTTAAAAAATAAATATTGGACAACATCACATACATTGCTCTGATCCTTTGGTAAGTAGCTAAAGCACTTGTGTTATAGAAATCAGAAGCAACGACGGTACCACAACACCCAGACCAGAGTCAATATAGAAAAGTTATTTTCCTACATTGACCCGACCGGGGATCGAACCCAGAACCTCAGAGATGGCGACGCCACGTATAGTCCGGCGTACTCGCCTCTCAGCTACGGAGGTCGTCAAATATCAACTGTAACTTCTTTGTTCTGCAGTAACGAGTATATATTTAAATAATTAACCATATAATAACCATTTACTTGAAGAAATAAATAAAATTTTGACGACCTCCGTAACCGAGAGGCGAGCACGTCGGACTAATACGGCGCGGCCATCACTGAGGTTCCGGGTTCGATCCTTATCATCGTAAATTTTCTATATTGTCTCGGGTCTGGGTGTTGTGGTACCGTCGTTGCTTCTGATTTCTATAACACAAGAACTTTAGCTACTTGCCTTAGGATCAGAGCAATGTATGGGACGTTGTCCAATATTTATTTATTTATTATCTAAGTAATTAACCATACAGGGTGTACAAAAGAATGGGACACTCCTTAAAATCTCGTGTTCAGCTATATACAACAAGTTTTCTTATGGGAGCAACATCGAAATCAAGATTTTATTTTCAGTTGCTCCATACATTATCACCAAGGTATGCGAGTAAGTTTGTATGGGGAAGCTGAAAAAAATTGATCGAATTCGATGATGTTCTCATAGTAAAAGTTGTTGTATATGACCAGCTGATCACGTGGTTTTAAGGAGTGTCCCATTCTCTTGTACACCCTGTATAATAACCATTTACTCGAAGAAATAACCCCAGGACAACCCTGGTCGTTTACCGTGTAAACATGTCGTTGACTTTTTGTTGACCGACAGCAAATATATGTACGTTTCTTCGTCAAGATACGCTTTGTTGCAAATAAACCGTTTCTTTTTGGTTTTCTTGGAAAATGATGGGACTAGAATTTTTGATTGGATATTTAATTGATTTTAGGGAGTTTTTAAAGTCTGTGGATGATTGGCAGATTTCTTTATTTAGTTTTTTGATAGAAAATATTGGGATTTCTTTTTTCATTACTTACTTAGTGCTCATAGCTCAGTGGTGGCAGCGCTTTGGTATCGATTTGGAGTTAAGCAACCAACGCCGCGGTTGTGAGTGGATGGGTGAAAATTCCAACTGTATTTAGTGACATTTATCACGAGCATCTCCGTGCTTCGGAAGGCACGTTAAAAGTAGGTCCCGACTGGTATCGCTTGATATTAGTCGTAAAGCCTAGTCAGAGTCATTAAGGCGGCTTGATTACATCTGACAGTAAGGTTTAGTCACTGGCCTTACAACACTCTTCGACCGCACCGGGCCCGCGTGGTGGAGTATGGCCCAAACCACCTCATAGTTGAGGTGAGGCCTGTGCCCTGCAGTAGGACGTATATAGGCATACAATCAACAAATAATTACAAAGATAAAGCGCGTCAAAGTTCGGAAAAGCTCGTGTCTTCATTTCTAAGTTCCTAATCATTATTATTGTACCTAGGCGTCATGCGACATTTCAAAATTAATAATAAAAAAACAATTATTTCGTTGTAAATATTTGTTTTTAGCAATTCCATGCAAGGTTTAATTGAAGATAAATAACACTTGAAAAAAAATCATCGACCTCAGGTGGGACACGAACCCACGTCCCATCGCATACCGGGCGAGTGCTTTGACCACTAAGCTACCGAGGACGTCACGTGACAAGATTAAATTCCTCAAGTGTTTTTTCTCGCTGTCAAAGCCAGCGTATTCTGATCAATGTTGTAGCTATATGTATAGCTGAGTAGTATACTACCGTCAACACCCCATAGAAATATTTTTACAAATATTTAACTATTGGTTAAGATCAGAAATGCTTAAACATTGTAAATATTTGTTTTTAGCAATTCCATGCAAGGTAACTGAAGATAAATAACACTTGAAAAAAATCATCGACCTCAGGTGGGACCACCTGAGGTCGATGATTTTTTTCAAGTGTTATTTATCTTCAATTAACAATTATTTCAATCGGATCAATGTAGAAAACAAACTTTTCTATATTGTTTCGGGTCTGGGTGTTGTGGTACCGTCGCTGTTTCCGATTTCTATAACACGCGTGCTTTAGCTACTTACCTTAGGATCAGAGCAATGTATGTGATGTTGTCGAATATTTTAAAAAAATATCGTTGATTTTCATTTTTACTTGTCACATAGAATCATTTAAAGTTCTCTCTCGCCTAAAGCACAGGTTCTAACTAGTTCAGACAAAGATAAGTTAAGCAATGTATAGTTTTTAAGGTGTACTAATTTAAATGTATCTGCATTTCTTGTACTTAAACGATTTATTATATTATTTCTTCTGTCTTCGTTCGTATGAACAAGTTTATAAATTGATTTTTCTGCTATCTGTACTCAAGGTCGTTGACACTAGCATGTGGACCGTACATTACAAAACAAACCCATTTCCGTCGAGCTACAACCACGGTCTATGCACTGTGTCTTATTTTAAATAAAAATCTTGTATTTGTACACTGATGGACAATAAAATCGGACTGAATTTCTTGCACTGCTTGATCTTAGCAACACACTACAATATACAATACAATCAGCAAACTACAATAAAAATGTATCTCGCGTGATCTTAAGTTTATTCATTATATCCCACAGGAACATTTAACCGAAATAAAAAGTATTCTATATGTTAATACAGATCATATTCTATATGTGTGCAAAATCTCATCTAAATCCGTTCAGTAGTTTTTGCGTGAAAGAGTAACAAACATACATACTTACAAAGTTTCGCATTTAATATAAGTAGGACTTACTGAATGAGACAGATAGCTTGTATCGATTGTTTGATAATCCACAGTCATTGCCCGACAGTGTAAAGTCACGGCAATGAAATGCATCTTTATGTCTATTCCCTTGTAATAAAGTTTAAAGTCCAATGAATATGTATGGATTTATGTTCGTGACTGTAATTACAATGAAGGTTGTTAACCTGTTGTCTGTCTTTATGGATAACTAATCATTCACCTGAGCATCCATTATTTCGCGACAAACAAAACCCAAGTTTGACGACCTTCGTAGCCGAGAGGCGAGCACGCCGGACTTGACTTCGCCATCTCTGAGGTTCCGGGTTCGATTCCCGGTCGGGTCAATGTAGAAAAAGAACTTTTTTATATTGGCTCCGGTCTGGGTGTTGTGGTACCGTCGTTGTTTCTGATTTCTATAACACAAGTGCTTTAGCTACTTACCTAAGGATCAGAGTAATGTATGTGATGTTGACGCTCTTAGTAAAATATTTGAAAAGTTAATCTTCAATCAACTCTTATCACACTTCAGAATAAACAAACTATTGCATGAGAATCAGTTTGGTTTCACAAAGGAGAGAAACACAACTGATGCGGGAGTTGCACTCATTAAGCATATCTTTGATGCATTTGAAAGTAAGCAGGATGCTTTAGGGGTTTTTTGCGATTTGTCTAAGGCTTTCGATTGTGTAGATCACAAAACGTTATTAATGAAATTACGGCATTATGGTGTCTCAAATGAGTCAGGAAAATTGTTAGAGTCATACCTCACAGATAGAACGCAAACAGTTAATGTCAATGGAACTGACTCATCCGGGGCTCCATTACGCATGGGTGTGCCCCAGGGCTCTATATTGGGACCTTTATTATTCCTGATATATATAAATGACCTTCCTTACTTTACTAAAGATCTGTGTGAGATAGTATTGTTTGCAGATGATACGTCATTGATTTTTAAAACTGACAGAGGTGAAGCAACCTTTGACGATGTAAATAATGCTCTCTCTCAAGTACTACGATGGTTTACTGCTAACAATCTTTTACTTAATGCAAAAAAAACCAAGCTCATCAAATTCACTATGCCCAATGTGAGGCAGGTCAGTACGCATATTACAGGGGCGTGCGGTGCATATAGGCAATTAGGCAGTGCCTACCATGTAAATGAAATGAGGTAGGCAGTAGGTACTTACAAATGTGTGACATCGATGAAAACCACTGATTTTCATCAATATAACACTTAAGTAAGTACCTACCGCCTACCTCAAAATAAAACTAATGCACGCCACTGGCATATTAATATGTCAGACGATCACATAGACGCAGTCGATTCAACAACCTTTTTGGGAATTACTATAGACTCCCGACTGCAATGGGGTCCCCATATAATTGCCTTGTCAGGAAGGCTCAGTTCAGCGGCTTATGCTGTGAGGAAAATAAGGCTTTTAACTGATGTCGAAACGGCAAGACTAGTATATTTTAGTTATTTTCATAGTTTATTGTCGTATGGTCTATTGCTATGGGGCTCAGCTGCTGACATCGAATCAATCTTCGTGTTGCAGAAAAGAGCTGTACGTGCAATATATTGTCTTGGGCCTCGCGACTCTCTGAGGGAGGTCTTTAAAGATATTAAAATATTAACAGTAGCGTCACAATACATTTTTGATAATATTATGTATGTTAGAAAAAACATTAGTTCGTTTAGCCTTAAATGTGATTCACATCATTATAATACTAGAAATAAAAATAAACTTGCCGTTCCGAGCTTCAGATTAAAGAAAGTAGGTAATTCTTTTTTGGGGAAATGTATAAAAATATTTAATAAAGTACCACAAACTCTTGTTGACTTGCCTGTTTATAAGTTCAAAAACCACATTAAAAAAATCCTTATGGAAAAAGGATATTACAAAGTTGAAGATTACTTGAACGACAAGAGTGCATGGACTTAATAACCTGCCTAGCTCGCACTTACACTATCTTGTAATTGTATTTCCTGTAATAAAATCAGGCTGACAAAGGTGACTGAGTTTGTTGCGCCGCTTCTTCTCATCACCAGCCGATATGTAGTCCCGAAGCGGTGGTAGGAAAAAAAAAAAATTGGGACATGTAAAAGTGCCATTGATGGCCAATTTGCAAAAATAAATGACTTTGACTTTGACTTTGACTTTGACCAATATTCATTTTTTATTTATAAAAGTAACCTTAAATTAAGGTGTTTGTATGTGTGCAAGTTTTCATGCAAATCCGTTAAGCCGTTAATGCGTCGCTGAGTTCCGAAGATGCCTTGATTACATTTGAAATCTTGTCTTTTACAGGTAATGCCAGTTTTCCCAGCAAACCTCATTACTGCATAGTGGTAAGTTTAATTTGATTATTAATTTAGTGCTTATGACGTAACAGGGAATTATATCGTCAATCGTAATATGAATTGCGGTAACCGCCAAATGGCAACTTTACAGGAGGGAGAAAAACAAAATTACAATCGCAAAAACAGTTGTAACTTTTTTTGTTCTAATCCGATTTCAATGCTGTTTATGCAAAACGTTGAGAGCTTTCAGCTTTAATAAAACATAATTATGTTTTTTGTGTACCTTTTTATAATACCTATTTGAATTATAAAACGCAACACGCATGGTAACCCCGATACGGGGTTTTTATGAGCTAACTATTCATAAGTCATAAGTCATTTATTCCGGTGAGTTATTCGTCAACTCGGCCTACATATATAAAAACCCTGGGGACGAGCTGCAGAAGATCAAAATTAATTAAAATTGTATGCGTCAACTCGTCCCATTTTCTTTTTTCGTTAGACTTTCAACCTTATATACTTCGGGTATAGTTGCCAAGAAAAGTGTTAAGAAATATATTATAAATTTTTGTTTTTGCAATTCCATGCAAGGTTTGATCCCACCTGAGGTCGATGATTTTTTTTCAAGTGTTGTTTGTCTTCAATATATTATAAGTATTTAAAACTTTTTCTTTTTTAAGAATTTATCATAATTGCTTCTTATTATATTATATAACATAATCTTTGTTCATATTATATAAGGAAATCTTTTCCTTAAAAAAATAAGAGTAAATTTATTTATTTTGCGTTTGATCTTATGTTAAAGTTTTATACATTTTATAATTTTAGTGTCAATTACTGCCGGATGTGTTCTATCAGTGACAAATAAGCGATGAAAAAACATTTTATAGCTAACGCACAGTCTTTCTTATTTCTAGACTAACATTTTTACTTCTGATTGTACCTTTATTCATATCGATAGTAACGTGGGACGAGTTGACGCATACAATTTTAATATATTTTGATCGTCTGCAACTCGTCTCAAGGGTTTTTTATACAAGTGGGCCGACTTGACGAATAACGCATTCCGGTAGCAAAACACATTGTGTCGAAAAATAAAAAAAAATATAAGATTAAAAATACACGGTGTTACTTTGCATCCTTGCCATATTTACAGAGGTAACTATATCACTGACAATGATAACAAACCAGTAAAAAAAAAGACCTATTTTTTTTTAATCTTGAGTATTTTATTCTATCGACAATCTATTAAACACAACACTAATTATCGAAACGCATGCACATCACTGTTCTTATTCATCGCCACAAAAGACTTTGTAGTATTACTTGATTAGTGATCGCGTACCGTTCGAGACAAAATCGGTTTATTCCTATGTGTACTGCAAAACCAATTTTACTAAAAACTTAGTGTGCTTTATTTATGGGAGTCTCTAGTTTATCTAAACAATAGGTATCGTTCCCGTTTACTTTTATCTCTGTGAATATGGCAAGGATGCAAAGTAACACCGTGTATATGCATTATTACAGTCACATTAACATAAATTAGATCAGACTAAAATTTAAAGTATGATTCATTGATTAAACATTTAAAACATACTCATTAAATAATTTCAATTGGATTACAATTTATGTAAATGAATGAATTTAATTTAAAGTAAGACAATCATTGTATCGATCCAAGCACTACGATTTTGTCTACCTATATTCAATGCCTTTATTTGAGTATAAAAAATAAATGTAAATTATGAGAAGTAAGCCATAAAATTGAAAAAACATTACAAAAAGAGGTATCTTTTGGATTTTTTTTTATCGAGTGAAGTTCATTAGATCATGTAACTGAATGCGAACTTGGCTAGAGAAGGTTCTAAGCTAATACATTTTTTTTTTCAGACTTTCAAACACTATTATCCTTTGTCTCAGATGGTATTTAAAATCTCAAAAGGCAATTTGTTAAACAGTTTCACCGCTATTATTATTACACTATGTCTAGCTACCCTTAGTTTTGGCTGTATTATATTTTTAAGTTCTTTTCTCCTATTAGAATAGTTTGTTACGAGATTGCTACCATGTACCTTATTTTTGAGTTCCCGATATTTCGGCACTGTTGCAAGCGCCATGATCACGGAGTAACTCTGTCATGGTAGCAATCTCGTAACAAACTATTCTAATGTTAGTGACCATGAAAGTTTAAAACAATATATTTTCATCTAGTCTCGTAACGCTTCAACCTTTCTTCTGTGGTCTCATATCTCTCTGGGTTCACTCAAATTCCAGGCAGAAGAATTATTCCGGAAAGAATTAACCCTTTAAACAAACTTCGTACCAGTTATATTTTTTGTCAAATAAAAAGAACGCTGGAGGGTGGCGCTACTTGTCTCCACCGAACACTTATAGCAGTACTGAAAATGTTAGTTCCTATTTTGGCCATCGCCCTTTTTACGTGACGCCAAGTATACAACGAAACCGTATAATATTCTCTTTCAACTTTTAAATGTTCTTTTCAACAGTATTTAAGTTTCCCAAAGGACGCCGAAATAAAAATGCGGGTTTAATTTTGCGCGGTATAAATCTTCTACCCCTAGGGTCCGAGGTGGGGGGGCAATGAATCCTTAGGGGTTAGGGCTGTCACTTTTAACAATAACACGATTTCTTTTTTTTACGTTAATACTACAGAATAATTAAAAACCGGCCAAGTGCGGGTCGAACTCGCGCACGAAGGGTTTCGCACCATTATCTATAAAAATGAGCAAAAAAATCACGTTTGTTGTATAGGAGCCCCGTTAAATATTTATTTTATTCTGGTTTTTTAGTATTTGTCGTTATAGCGGTAACAGAAATACATCATCTGTGAAAATTTCAACTGTCTAGCTATCACGGTTCATGAGGTACAGCCTGGTGACAGATGGACAGCCATCTGTCCATCGGACAGACAGACAGACGGACAGCGTAGCCTCAGTAATAGGGTCCCGTTTTACCCTTTGTGTACGGGACCCTAAAAAAATATTTATTTATTATTTGTTGTCAAGTATCTAACAGTCTTGTTTTTATCCTTCAACACGTGAGCGCTAAATGATTCCGTGCCTCTTCTTCCCGATTGATGGTAAGTGTCAAAACCTATAGGAAGTACTGACAGTAGATTGCTTTGTTTTTGTTTTTTGCTGATTTTAAAGCCAGAATTGTCGTTTTTTGCTATCGCAATGCTTTTGCAAGATACGGAATTAGAGTACCGGTTACAACGGCCACTCTTATTCAATTGTTATCTATTTTACACACAATCAAGGGGTTAAGCTTGCAAAAAGTATGACAGTGCATATACACATCGAGATATTTCAAGAAAATCTCATACCCTCTCGTCATTTGTTGAAAGGGGCTGCACTGTAGCCAGTAGTGGGCACTGGTTTTATTTCGAGGTAGGCAGTAATGTGTTTTATTAATAAAAACCTGTGGTTTTCATCAATAACACACGTTTATAAGTACCTTCTGCCTACCTCATTTCATTTATCAGGTAGGCACTGCCTAATTGCCTATATGCATCGCACGCCCCTGACTGTAGCTATGTCAGTATGAGAGAGAGAGAGAGAGAGAGAGAGAGAGAGATATTTTATTAGACACACAAAACAATAAAATAAGAATACATACATCACATAAAAAAGAAAAGCAAACAAAAAAAACAATTGACAAGAAGAAAAAAAGTACAATCAGGTTGCAATAATAATGGTTCACATCGATGTGGTGTCTAATGGGAACCAGCTCAGCGTGTGCTGCAGAAAATTGCAGCAATGATTTTCGTAAATACTGCGTGTTTAGTAAACTACTTAAATAAAAATAAATATAACTTTATAATAAAATAAACTTTTTTAAAAAATACAAAAACTTACTTTAACTACTACTACTACTACTACTACTACTATAATTAAGTGTCTATAATATTGTTTTTATCCTTTTTTTATTTACAGGGTGTACAAAAGAATGGGACACTCCTTCAAACCACAGGGTCCCGTTTTACCCTTTGGTTACGGAACCCTAAAAACGCGTGAATTTCGACACAGCTTAATTTAGTAACCCACAAACCGATTTAGAGAACAATTCACAGAAACCATTCAGCTGTAGGCCGTTTTTGACCGCGTATTTCCTATTCTGGCAACCCTATTTGCAATAAATTTCTCGGCCTTTAGTTAACCATCTATTAAGTATAGTATGTTAAAACTGTACGTAGATTTAGTATACTTAGAGTCTGTTCCTCAATGTACGGATAAGTTCTGTATAAGTTCTGAATAAGCAATGTTTAACTTATCTGAAGGATAACACTATTTTTGCGTTCTAGGACCGTAAAATAGCGCTTTATAAATAATTATAAATAAATTATAAATTGTTTCCACAATCACACCAATTATCTAGCCCCAAACTAAGCAAAGCTTGTGCTATGGCGACTAGATAACGGGTAAACATACTTAAATACGTTTATAAACATCCATGACTTAGGTGCAAATGCTCGTGCTCATCACACTAACATTTGCCCCTCGCGGGATTCGAACCAGCAACCGCCAGGCATCGTAGTCCGGAGCGCGAACCACTACACCAGACGGTCGTCAGTTATGACACATTAATGATGACGACCTCAGTAGCCGAGAGGCGAGCACGCCGGACTGTATTGGCGTCGCCATCTCTGAGGTTCCGGGTTCGATCCCCGGTCGGGTCAATGTAGGAAACGAACTTTTCTATATTGTCTCGGGTCTAAGTGTTGTGGCACCGTCGTTGTTTCTGATTTCTATAACACAAGTGCTTTAGCTACTTACCTTAGGATTAGAGCAATGTATGTGATGTTGTCCAATATTTATTTGTTATTTATTAATTTAAACACCTAAGAGCCTGTTTCACGATGTACAGACAAAATTATGTAAAAGATAAAAATATGTAGAGGAAAGTGCTTGAATTTATGTGGCATATAGCGCTATTTGACGGTCGTGAAACGCAAAAATCGTGTTTATCCTTCAGATAAGTGAAATTAAGCTTATTCAGAACTTATCCGTACATTTTGAAACAAGGTCTTACCCTCTACATTTATCTGTTACATAGCTATTTGGAAAAGGGATGTTGACCTCATTCATAAATAATTATAAGGCATCATTTATTAAAACAGACACTTTATTTTAGGCCTAATAACTCAGTACAATTTCATTTAAGAGACAAACTGATTTTTGATTGCTTTAAAATCGTAAAAAAGTAAGGCAGTTGTGTTTATCGGATAGTGACGTCATAATCCGATATCGCCATACAAATTATAAGGAAGATAATGTTTTGACAGCTCATAAAAAGTATGTCAATTGATTGGTGGTGTCAACTAGCCTATTTGTGTAAAAAGCCCTTAACCTGTCAGGCGAAGGTCAAAAGACACAATGAAAATTTTATTGTTACTGAGTGGTTACTGTCTTTGCCGCTCGATAGGTTAATATATTTAGACCATCTATTTCCAAACAAATACAGGGTGACTGCTAAGTCCAAACCATTCTCTTCGTTCTTCAAACGTTTCTTCACGGCTTTTCTTTCTTCTTTAAATCGTTTACAGTTTCCAAGACTGTGGTATCTATGACATTAGGTATTATGAGCTAGATTTTTAAAGCAACCGCCGTAATTGAACTCTAAATTTTAGGCTATCTCGCAATAAAAACATTTTTCTTTTTGCAAATAGGGTTTTCAACTAAGCGCTTTTACACGACCGATGAAAAATGTGTGGATTCAAAACTGCTTAGCTCACAACAAATCGTGTATAATATTTATTTATTTTTAAAAGAGGCTGACAATAGTGACCGAGTTTCTCGGCTGCTTCTTCTCGGCACTAGCCCACAATAGTCCCGAAGCAGTGGTAGGGAAAAAAAATTGGGACATGTAAAAGTGCCTTTTATGGCCAATTTACAGAAATAAATGATTTTGATTTTGATTTTGACCCCTTTTTTATCGCATTCGACGTGACGACATGACATGACGACGATAGTCAAACAAAATTATTTTCCCGCATGCAGACCTTATGGCATGCTTTACAGAAATCTCCCGCATCTAGCATGCGAGCGCTATCGAGCAATGAAAACGATTCACTGCATGCGGTAAGTAGTTTTGCAACACAGTTGCTCGTAAATTGACTCTTATAACACCGTTTTTAGTTTCATAATTCATCATTTTACGCACTTGTGGTAATGTAAACTTTTTTTTTAAAATCCAGCAAAAGGTTATGTCTAAGAACATTGAATATTTTACCAATATTAAATTATTTTAGGGTTAAGATGACAAATAAATATTTCATTTTATCAAATTGTATATTAATAAACACAAATTAACTTAACTATCATTTTTAGAAACAATAATTTATAGTTTATTTTATTTTTTAAATCACTGCTACTCCGGCTGAACAGCCAGCTTTTCCTGTGCCATTATTGAACCTGCGCGCGCATCGAAATTGCGGAGCGGGAAAAAAACAAAACTTACATGCCATTTTCCCTAAATATTTGGTAAAGTTGTTGCTGTGTAGTTAATTACTATCAAAAATGTCTACTTTTAATAGTGAAGACGAGTAAAATGTTATTCAACCTCGTCGGAATTACTTATCGAGGCAAGAAACGCAAGTGATAGCCTGTTGCCGCCAAAATCCAGAGAAAAACAGCAAAAACGGAGAAGGTGTTTTAGATTTAAGTTTGGTTTTTTCCTCGCAATTGTGTTGTAAAACGTCGTATGCAACTCGTGTGCATTGATTATTAGACACTCGGCTTCCTTACCGCGCTCGCCTGCGGTTCGCGCTTACAATAATGCCCCGTGTATAATAATCAACTTTGCACACTTGTATCATAATGTACCATTACAGCATGCGTAACAGAAATCTCCTGCATGCATGAGAAAACAAATGAAAGTGCGCCTTAACTTATAATGATTAGGGTATAGTTTGATTTGTAATCTTGCGCACCTTTGCGAGAAGATTGCCCTTATCATAAACACAGATTTTCCCATTTCTTATAATATGTACGAAGCTCTTATTTTTACGGCCGTAAAGCAAGCAAGCTGATCTATCAGGCGTAGGTATTATGTCTTTTTATCACGTCAATAAAACGACACTGTCGTAAATATATGACGTGGAAGGAATTCCTGACGAGACGATTTTGCGAGGTTTTATTGAATAGTAGTTATAGCTCGCAACTGTTCTTACGAAATATTTAAAATTTTAAAGGTAGCGTGTAACGTATCTGATACTGTATCTCGGCAGGTCACTGCGAGCTCAATGCGCTCCACGCGCGAGCGGCTAGTAGCAGGCTCGTGCCTACGTACCGACTTGATACATTATCATATACGTTACATGTGTAGCATGTAACGTATCTGATACTGTACCTCGGCAGGTCACTGCGAGCTCAATACGCTCCACGCGCGAGCGGCTCGTAGCAGGCTCGTGTTTACGAACTCACTAGATATAGTATCATATACGTTACATGTGTAGCATGTAACGTATCTGATACTGTGATATCTGATACGGCTAGCTAGGTGAATACCCTGCTTATAGTACAAATATTTCGTTCAAAGAATATTACTGTAACTGTGGTTTGAATAATACAAATATAACGATTTATTGTGAAAATGTATTTATTTTATTTTATTTCTAATCCTTTTTTAATACCATTAAAATACCACTATTACAAACTTTGCTTGTAGCCCTGTATATCTATAATGGTCCCATGGTGAAATTTTATGTACCTATTTGGACAAAAGAATCATCCCCTAAAAGGAAGTCTCGACTAAAAGTATTTTTTTTTATTTACTTATAAATATATTGGACAACTATAAGTCAATGTAGAGAAACTCACATACATTGCTCTGATCCTAAGGTACGTAGCTTAAGCACTTGTGTTATAGGAAAACAGAACAGACGGGACCACCACACCTAGACCCGAGACAATATATAAAAGTTCGTTTTCTACTTTGACCCGACCGGGGATTGAACCCGGAACCTCAGATATGGCGACACTATATAAAATTCGGCGGGCTCGCCTCTCGGCTACGGAGGTCGTCAAAATACCTATTTATTATTTCGCATACCTACCTCATGTCACTCATGAGCGTGATATGCGCTAAATTTAGACTTGGGGTCCTGTCACACCCCACATTGTGTACAAAAGAATTGGACAGTCATTGAAACCACGTAATCTGCTGTTATACAAATTAAACTTCGAGAGCAACATCGAAATCGTATCTTTTTTAGATGCTTCATACATAAACACAAGTGCTTTAGCTACTTAGCTTAGGATCAGAGCAATGTATGTATGTAGTCCAATATTTATTTTTATTTCATATTTATTAAAATCGAAGTTTGTAACATGGAAGATTTTTTTAACAAAGAAAAATAATACATTAATACGAGAGTACTACAATTTGCAATAAAAATGAACTAAACTAACCTAAAAATTATTAACTACCTACTCAATAATAAACGCGTGTGCAAGAGGCAAGGAGGCGAGAATGCTAGCAGCGTTTCCTCGCTGAATGGCTAAACTATATAATATATGATTGGTAGGGCTAAGTTATATTTTGGGACGTGTATAAGTGCCCGGAGGAGGGCCTACATACAATATAAATGATTTCATTTCATTATGATATATCGGGTGTAAAAAAAGGCTTAACGAAGCCGAATACTACATATTCTACGTATTATTACGATCATTTTTTTGTTTTTACACTATACCTGGGAAATGACGGGTTACGGAGTTATTGACACTCAAAGTTTCAATTTTTTTTCAAAGATTTTTACAAAATTGACTTATGTTTGATAATACTAAACTTTTTTACAAAGAAACATGATCCGCTTACACACACAGGCATAGTCTGTGGCGTGCGCGCTATACATTGCGGGTTACAAATAAGTTATTTTTTTTGATACCCAAAAATAAAAATAATTTCCCAGCAATTATTTTTTTTGCATTCTACTTGCTTTTATATATAGAATTCGTGGTTTAAGGCTTCGTTAAGCGTTTTTTTACACCCTGTATAAATGGAACATCTGTTTTTTCTCACCCGTTTTCGATGTTGCTCTCATAGAAAAAAATGTTGTATATCAGCAACAGATCACGTGGTTTCAAGAAGTGTCCTATTCTTCTGCACATCCTGTATATGCCCAGTAGCTTAATGCAAGCTTTCAAGTGCTGTATACGGAATAACCAAGTTAGTCAGTAATAGACTAGGCGTAGTGAGCCGACTCTCCCCAAACTTGATTATTGCCACACCGGTATGTGATCCTGCAAAATCGATTTTGAATCGAGAAGAATCATTGGCTGTAGAATCGATAATCGATAGACATTTAATCATATCGATTTTTGCACATAAATCTCCTATTGACTCTGGGCCGTTGGGATATTTTTAGCAACTTTTTAACCCTCTCCCCCCTTCCCCATGGTGATACTTGGTGAAGTTTAAGACGACCTTTCCCGCCTCTGCCCAAAATCACGTGTATTTTTTAGGGTTCCGTACCCAAAGGGTATAACGGGACCCTATTACTAAGGCTCCGCTGTCCGTCTGTCCGTCTGTCACCAGGCTGTATCTCATGAACCGTGATAGTTAGAGAGTTTAAATTTTTACAGATGATGTATTTCTGTTGCCGTTACCTCCCATACAATAAACGTCACTTTTTCCTACAGATAATGGTACGGAACCCTTCGTGCGCGAGTCCGACTCGCACTTGGCCGGTTTTTTTTTAAATAATCAGTGTTATTTAAAGAATATTACTACTATCTTAATTTAGTCTTTACCTCAAAAACTCTTTTACTACAACCACATAAAATCAATATTAAAAGCAGTTATTACTGTGCTCACAGATGAAAAACTCCAGTGACAGTTATTATAACGAATACAGCCGTTATTATCTGAGAGAACGTTTCCATTGCACAAGGTTCAGATAAAATCGGATGGACAAAGAATTAATGTAAGTCATAATAATTAAAAAAGTCATTGATTTAGTTTGTGGAGCCTCTTCAAGGCACTTTTCACGTCCCAAAATATAGGTAGCTTTGCCCTACCACCACTTTGGGACTATTGGCTGGTAATGAGAAGAAACAGCGCAACTAACTCATTCACGTTGGTCAGACATTTTTACTAGAAATACAGTTACATGAAAGTTAGTTGGTGCGAGATAGGCAATGTAAAACGCATTCACTTTTGTCGTTTTAATAATCTACTTAAAAAAAACCTTTTTTCATAAGGATTTATTAACAGGGCATCATAGTAGCACGCCATTTAGTAAGTAGACAAGTAGCAAGTAGATGTGGTTCAGCCCATCTCAACACAATTCTGAAGTTAAGTTGAAGCAAAATTTTGGCGGTATTTCAAGGCGTTAGCGATCGGGCCTATGGCCGCACGATTGTGTCAGATATGGTCTATCTTTTGATATTAGTGAAACAAACAAGCGTCGCGAAGTTCAAATTTTAATTTTGCTGTTGGTGTTGTTTGGATGTTTCGCTACATGTGAGTGATTAAAATAACGGTAAAATTATGCTTTTTTTCACGATATTATTGTAATTTAGTATTAGTATTAGTTTATTAATAGTACACATACTCTAATTTCTGCTAAGCAGTTTTGGGTTTACTCAAATGATTTTTCTCCAACAGCAAATAAACCAAGATCGCCTGATTATTTTCTCTGTAAGGTAAATAGCTATACATAACTTAATTAATCAATGGGAGTTAGCGCATAATTCCATAAACCGATAAAAAATCGTACGTGACAATGAAAACGTGCCCTTATACCCAAAGCTGCCCACAAAATGTTACTCACGCTTCGCAAACTCGAATGATTCAAAACTTTTAATGGATACTACAAGCTCTATATATTTTTAGTATGAGTCTGCCAATCAGAAAGCGACCTTGAGACTTTGTAATAAATGCCATATTTGAATGACAGTAAGGCAATGTAAAATATAAAATGAATGGAGATAATACAAATTTAGCTTCTCCGTTTAGGTGTAAAAGGATTTTGGTGTCGCGATTTTGTTTTATTTGCTTTTTCGCAATAATACAATGTCATATTGGCGGTACTTCTAACCTGTTAAGGCTAAGTACGATCTAATTTAATCGACGAAACAATATTTTGGGGGTTCACATAGTGATGTACAAACCTTGAGGCGTCGAGTTCTACTTTTGAAGCCTCGAGGCGTATTTGCAGGACTCAGTGAGCTCGGAAGGCTCGTATACCCGAGCCTAGCCGAGAGGCGAGCTCTCTAAGCCACGCCTCGAGGTTTCAAAAGAGTATGAGCCTTCAAAAGAGCTCGAACCTATCAAAATAGCTCGAGCCTTCAAAAGAGCTCGAGTCTTAAAATGAACGCGAGCCTTGGATAAGAGCTCAAGTTTAGGTTTACGACTTTAATATCTGACTCGAGTCTTCAAAATTAGAACTCAAAAAGATGAAAATCTTATGACATAAAGAGCACCGTAGATGCTTAATCTATTGTGCTTTACCTATAATTATTTTCATTTATAAGCAGCCCATCACAACTAGAGCGCAGAAAAAGACTCGAGCCCTGAAAAAGCCTTGAGATCGATCGAGCTCTCAAAAACACTCGAGCTCTTAAAAAGGCTCGAGCTCTAAAAAAGGCTCGAGCTCTGATAAAGACTCCAGAGTTATCGAGCTCCATACAAACGAGGCGAGCCCTGTAAACGACACCGAGCTCTAGACAAAAGGACTCGGAAGCCTCGAGCCTTGTACATCACTAGGTTCACACCCTCACCTCCTATGAATAGCGGCCATTTTGTTTCTTTAACAGTTAGGCAATAACAAAGTTTTCGTGTAAATGAAACTACTTTTACGGATTATTTCGCGATTTATTAACATTAACTGAGTGACGGTAGTTTATATTTTTTCAAAATATTGTAAAGACGAATAACACCTTAGTCTACCTGTGACCACGAACGCTGTAAAGTGTTCGAAACGTCAGGTTAAATAAAATGTTAATAAATCGCGAAATAATCCGTAAAAGATGTTTCATTTAAATGTATCGTGTTCGCGTAAATAAAAGACAACAGTAAAGTTTTCGTGTATCGTAGAAACATGAAAGAAACTACAAAAGATAGTTAAAAGAACAGAGTAACTGACCAACCACTTTATTTATGATGTTAAGGGTTTTGTCGGCTAGAAATAAAAAAGTCACTAAATTATTTCCAAAAAAAACAACAGATTTGTTTTGAAGCCAAATGTTTTTTTTACTATAAAATTGGATATCGAACTTAGCCTTAACCGGTTAGAAGTACCGCCCATATCACATTGTATATTGGTGGTTGGAAGTTCGCACTTTAGATTCCAGGGCTTCAGTTTCATTTCACATTTAATAGTTTTGTGCGACTTAATCGCGAGTTCCTGGTTCGATTCACGGTAGGGTCAATGTAGAAAAAGGATTTCTTTGAATTGGCTCGGGTCTGGGTGTTGTGGTACCGTCGTTGTTTCTGATTTCCATAACACAATTGCTTTGGCTACTTACCTCAGGATCGGAGCGATGTAATATACTATTTTGATTATTTTTCTTACCAATAATATGTATTTAGCCCCAAACTAAGCAAAGCTTGTCTTAAACGTCTGTCCTCGATTTGCCTACACCGTGTTGTGAGCTATTCTGGCCATATCGCACGAAGAGAGGCCAACAATCTAGAAAAGCTGGTAGTAACAGGAAAAATTGAAGGAAAAAGACCCAGAGGCCGCAGCCCGAAGAGATGGTCGGACCAGATCTCCGAACAGCTGGAGCTACCAGTCAGCGCCGCCCTTCACCGGGCGACGGACCGCATCAGTTGGCGGCAGACCATGAAGCGTCTCAGGAGTCACGATCCTCAGTAATGGGGGAACGATTGAGAAAAGAAAGCAAAGCTTGTACTTAAGTGACCAGATAAGCATACTTAAATACGTTTATAAACATCAATGATTTAGGTACAAATGCTCGTCTTGTCACACACACATTTGCCCCTTGCGGGATTCGAACCCGCAACCGCCAGGCTTCTTAGTATATTCATATTATTATAGGCCTTTTATTAGACGAACAAAGGCTTTACGCTTTGTATCAAATTGAATTAACAAATGACATCAGTGATAAACATGGCTATTTAATCAAGGAAGTATTTATCGCAATAAAACTTCAATTAACTTAATAGCTATGCAATAGGGATGACGAGACGACTGGGTAAAGAAAATGAAATTCTATTTAGTCCGTGAGTTAGATTAACAAAAAATAATGGACTCTTATTTTTTTTTTTGTCAATCAACGAAAAGATTACAAAGTTAAAGACCATCAAAATTTGCGAGAGGGAGGACGTCACTTCTAAGTTAAAATTTTATCTAGGCCTGACGTCATGGAACCTTTCAAATTCATTTATCTCTGTAAAAGAAAAGTTTAATAACTATTAACATATTAACAACTAAAAATCATTAATATAAATAACATTATACACCTAAACTGTTTACAAATATAAATGAAAAAATAATAATATAAACTAAAAAGTTATAAAAAAGATCCTCGTGGTAAGGTACCCAAGATGCTGGCAGCATTCCCTCCCTCCCTGGATTGCGATGCTCAGTCGCAGTGCGAGGTAGCTGCCAGCTCTTGGGTCACCACTGCTGTCAGACAACCTTTTTGCAATCTCTTTATGTAAAGAGATTGCGTTAGGACCCCACGGACCTAAGGTTTCAACGCCAAAGGGTACAAACTGGTAATTGGCGCCAACTTGCTTATATTTATTTATTTTTAAAACTTCAGCGTTAGCTGCTCTCTGTAATATTTTGATTATGTCATCACCATCATCACCAGCCTATATCAGTCCACTGCTGGACACAGGCCTCTCCAAAAGGAAGATTTTTGATTATGTAAAAAAAGAAAAAATACTTTTTACCCGACTACATCCAAAACCGTTTAACGGATTTTAACGTTTGAGATGTCAATAGATTCTCCTCAATTGTGGGAGTTACGCGGTGTATGTTCTTTCGAAAAATTCCCATGGGACAGAAATTACGCAGGAGAAACGGATCTGCAATACTGATAAACACATTTATAAGTGTTAATGATGACTCAGACTGCAAATTGATTGTTTAAATCTTGTTTTTATCATAAGAGTTCACATTTCACGCAGTCGGGTTTTTTGATTTTTTAATTCATTATTTTTTGATAATCTACCTGAAAGACGAAGAAAAATAATATAGTTGTCATCCCTATTTGTACGTACGTACTAATTTCGAACGAAATGTAATTGGGTCACCATACATCTTTTATTATATCGATTTCGGTAAGTTCAGTCACGACATATCGATGTGATATTTATCATACCGATGTGATATTTATCTATACAGCGTAGGTTGAATTTTTAAAGCAGTTCTATAAATAGGCGACCAAATGATGGTTCGTTTGTGGGTATCGAAAAACATTATGGGACTTTAACATCAAAAATAAACTTTCTACTATGAAAGCTCTTCGTTCTTTTATTATTGTTTGATCCGAGCTTCAGATTAAAGAAAGTGGGTAATTCATTTTTGGGGAAATGTATAAAAATCTTCAATAAAGTACCACAAACTCTTGTTGACATACCTGTTTATGAGTTCAAAAACCACATTACAAAATCCTTATGGAAAAAGGATACTACAAAGTTGAAGATTACTTGAACGACAAGAGTGGATAGACTTAATAGCCTGCCTTATAGCTCGCACTTACACTATCTTGTAATTGTATTTCCTGTAATAAAATCAGGCTGGCAAAGGTGACTGAGTTTGTTGCGCTGTTTCTTCTCATCACCAGCCGATATGTTGTCCCGAAGCGGGGATAGGGCTAAGTTATATGTTGGGACGTGTATAAGTGTCCGGAAGAGGGCCTATATACAGAATAAACAATTTCATTTCATTTAAATGGCGTCGCCATCCCTGAGTTCCGGGTTCGATCCCCGGTCGGGTCAATGTAGAAAACGAACTTTTCTATATTGGCTGGGTGTTATTGTACCGTCGTTGTTTCTGATTTCTATAACACAAGTGCTTTTAGCTGCTTACCTTAGGATCAGAGCAATGTAGGTATGTGATGTTGTCCGATATTTATTTAATTATTTATCTATGGTTAGGCCTTCAGGGCCGCTCATTGTGTCTTTCAATGGTCAATGTGTAAAGCTGATGATGATTCGATACAAATTCTGTATGTTTGTCTGTAATTTTGTTTTTAGGGTTCCGTAGCCAAACGGTAAAACCGGACCCTATTACTAAGACTCCGCTGTCTGTCTGTCTTTCTGCCTGCCTGTCTGTCTGTCTATCTGTCCGTCTGTCACCAGGCTGTATCTCATGAACCGTGATAGTTAGACAGTTGAAATTTTCACAGATGATGTATTTCTGTTGCCGCTATAACAACAAATACTAAAAACCAGAATAAAAAAAAATTATAGGGGCTTACCTGGGCCCTAGTACGAGTTGCACAAAACCACCAAGTCACCTAAATCGATGGAAAAGTAATACAAATTAACACTGAATTTTCGGTCAAAGTACTCTCTCTATACTACTCGCACTATGACCTCTGTTCTTTTATAAAGGGTCTTGACAGACAGAAGGAGAAGAAATGTCATATAATAAATAAATATTGGACAACATCACATACATTGCTCTGATCCTAAGGTAAGTAGCTAAAGCACTTGTGTTATAGAAATCAGAAACAACGGCGGTACTACAACACCCAGGCTCGAGACAATATAGAAAAGTTCATTTTCTATATTGACCTAACCGGGAATGGAACCCGGAACCTCAGAGGTGGCGGCACCATTTAAAGTCCGGCGTGCTCGCCGCTACGGAGGTCGTCAAATGTCCTATGGGTACTTTTTCCCATTTATGGTACCTGCAGAACCCTTTTTTTAATATTTGAGATGGGCTTACTCTTGACCCCAATCTTGCTCTAGAGCATAGATGGGATCTACGATGGAGCGAGCTTGCCCAGAAGATGCCTATTCACTCTGGACTTAAAGAGAGTCAGGTTATATGCACTCGGAAATACAGACGCAGGCAGGGAATTCCAATCTTTAGCTGTGCGCATTATAAAAGTCGATGAGAAGCCGAACCCTAAAAACGATCAAGAGGATTCCATTATTTAAAATAACGTAAACGTCATTAATTAGGTTATTCTCGTCGGATTTTCAATTAATATTCAGCATTCGTAATCATTTGACAATACAAAGAAAAGTTTTCAACTTCTGGGTCGTCCAAAATGACGGCCAATCGAAACAGATTTGAATATCTGATTGTATTCATTATTTACCTACCTTGCAGGGGCGTGCAGTGCATATAGGCAATTAGGCAGTGCCTACCTGATATATGAAATAAAGTAGGCAGAAGGTACATACAAATGTGTGTTATTGATGAAAACTACTGATTTTCAGCAATAAAACACATTAGCATCATCATCATCACTCATCTACCGCCTACCTCGAAATAAAACCAATGCCCGCCACTGCTACCTTGATTAATTTTCGGTGAAATAATCTTAAACTTCGTCTGCAATTTATGAGATAAAACATATATCGGGTGCAAAAAAGGCTTAACGAAGCCGAATACCACATATTCTACGTATTATTACGATCATTTTTTTCTTTTACACTATATGTACCTGGGAAATGACGGGATACCGAGTTATTGACAATTTTTTTTCAAAGATTTTTAATAAAGTTGTCTTCTGTTTGATAATACTCTCGCGCCACCCGCTCGCGCCGACCGCTTACACACACAGGCATAGTCTGTGGCGCGCGCGCTATACATTGCGGGTTAGAAATAAGTTATTTTTTTTGGTACCCATAAATAAAAGACATTTCCCAGCAATTATTTTTTTTGCATTCTACTTGGTTTTATGCATAGAACTCGTGGTTTAAGGCTTCGTTAAGCCTTTTTTTACACCCTGTATGTATAAATATTGGACACAATCTCATACATTGCTCTGATTCTAAGGTAATATGCTAAAGCACTTGTGTTATAGAAATCAGAAACAACGACGGTACCACAACACTCAGACCGGAGACAATGTAGAAAATGCATTTTTCTATATTGACCCGACTGGGTACCGAACCCGGAACCTCAGCGATGGCGACGCCAAATCGTCGTCAATTACCAACGTATCAAAAACCGAAACCTTTGATTTAAGGCACCACTTTGCATAAACAATGAACAATTAATTTTATAACTGAAAAAGAGCATTGATAATAAAGAGCATAACCTCCACAGATAAGAGACCATTAAATTATCTTATCATTTATCGATCAACACATGATAAAAAGGCAGATATAATGTTAAAATATTAAGCACTTAATAGTGTTATAATATATTATGACGTAAATTTAAGTTATTTTTTTTCTGTGGATATAAGATCAGCATTAAAATCTGAGAGTAAACGATAAATCACCCCTTTTTTCCCGCCCTCAAGGTAAGTTTTTTTTCTTCAAATGTATATGGGACCAACTTCGAGGTATACCCTATCTAATAAAAAAATAATTATCAAAATCAAACTACTCTGTAAAAAATTATGCGTGGTCATTAAAATCAGTGAGTGAACAATCAATCATCCCCTGTTTTCCTACCCTTCGGGTTGGTTTTTTTTCCAAATTTATATTAAGATCAACTTCGAGCTATACCCTTTCTAATAAAAAAAGAATTATCAAAATCGGACTGCTCTCTAAAAGTTATGCGTCATCATACATGAAAAAAAAAATGTATAATACGCGTCGACTTGAGAACCTCCTCCGTTTTTTCGTCGGTTGAAAAAACCCGTCACCCTATAAAATGCGAATTTCACAATGCGGCTAAACGTGAGACGTCATATCCGAAAACACATAGTAATTACAATCCGCCGTATCGTCGATCCGGCGTATTTCAAAAAGCCTAGATTTTTAAGATAGGTTTTTGATACGGCGGATTATACGAGTACAATCCGACTACGACATATATATACAAGGTCGCTTTTTATAAACTGATGAAATTTAATAGGTAATTATAAAAATATAAAAAATAATTAATTTTTGTTAAAAAAAAATATATAAGGTCCGATTTTATTAGTGTTCATCCTGTTAACCTGTGACTATATAGGTGAAAAGCAATCGTAATAACTAATTTTCAAATGTGTACCATAAAAACTAAAAAAGTTAAAAATCAACAACATTGACTTCATATTGCATAAACTCGCCCTATCTTTGCTACGTTTACATCTGATTATCCGTCTTATTCCTTCCCCTTGTACAGAGCGAGAATGAGTTGAAGATAGGACGAGTTTATGCAATATGAAGTTGATGTTGTTATTTTGTAATTTATTTTTAACTTTTTTAGTTTTTGTGATAGACATTTGAAAGTTGGTTTTTACGATTGCTTTTCACCTATATAGTCACAGGTTAACAGGATGAACACTAATAAAATCGGACCTTATATGTATATACGCTAGTTTTCGAGAAAAACGCCAAAAACTATTTCAACGTAAATTAAAACACTCTGTGCTGCTTGATGAATGAAATGAGGGAACAGTGGGGCACGATTGAAATAAGAAAGACAGAGGCGATGACGTAGGGATATCTCAGACTAGACAGGATGCTCTTAATTTTTTTTTGTTAAAAAAAATTGAAATGAAAACTAGACCGTAAGAACGAAAATGATATGGCCCGGTTTCTCTGAAATAATTAGAAGTCCTGTTAAAGTTTCACCAGTTTATAAAAAGCGATCTTTATACAAAATCATCTTGTAGTCCACGTATACGAAGATGCGATCCAGCTAGTAGGTCATATAATACATACCTTTAGTATTCCTATAACATACCTGTACATAACATACCTAGTACATAAACGGCTTACTCGTGTAGATAACATAAAGCTCGCATTCAAAAGCTATCTTTCCTTTCGAAATGCTTTCAATTCTATTTCATTTAACTCAACGCCATTCGTATGTCGTACAATTTGAATATTGCATCAACGATATAATAATAATAATATTTTATTAGTTTTAACTGGGGGTGGCCTATGTTCAGCTGTGGACGTCCTGTGGCTGAAATGATGATGATGATGATGAATAGCATAAACATAGTTCTATTTTTGGGACGTGTATAAGTACCCGGAAAAGGGGTCCACGAAAGTGTATCTTTCATTCGGTCGTATAACCCTAACAAATTAAAATGGCCAGTCTCATGTGTCAATCCTTTGATTGAATATGATCAACTCAATCTAGCCGTTTATAAAACCCGACCGTTTTCAATTGTTCATAAATTGTCAAACCCTTGATAAGGGGGAATTGATGTTTTAATTTGATCGGATATTATGATCGACCGAACGATGCGTTTTCATTTTAGGCCTCCATGGTCTTTATTATACAGAATAAAGGAATTTGACTTTGGAACCCGTCAAATAAAACAAGTTTTGCTATTATAAAAATCTCAAGAAAAACCCTTTCCCATGGACAACCAATAAAAATCACTAAAACCAGTTTCATTTGTAATTAGACTACTGATAAAGAATAATTTTGACGGAAATAATTTAAAAAAAAAAACGAACTTTTCTATAGTGTTTCGGGTCTGGGTGTTGTGGTACCGTCGTTGTTTCTGATTTCTATAACATAAACGCTTTAGCTACTTACCTTAGGATCAGAGCAATTTATGTGATGTTGTCTAATATTAATTTATAAATAGGTTACAATAGTGTTAAATTTAAATTGGTAAGTCTCGTTGCCCATTCTAAAAATAGTTGTTCAAATAACGGCGACAGTGTCGAACAAAATAAATGACACGTCTACTCAATATTAAGTGTTCGTATATCGGCGTAAGTCACAAAGTCCTTGAGTCGATAATAGGACCTTGGAGTCCAGACTTGGACCCTTATAATTTAGTTATGGACTAATCCCATAAAGGCCTCACTAAACAGGCTCGGCAAGCTAAGACATAGTCAAGAAATAGCAGTATGTCATCTCCGTACAACGCCTGTCTTGGTATTAGACTGCGCGGCTGCGTGCGCGCCGCGTTTTACCAGCGTACGGCGTGTGTAAAGCGTGATCGCCGAAGCTACGTGCCGGTCGCGATTAAAGTGCCTTCACACTAGCGTTTGTCCAGCGTAGGCATTCTATGAACACGCAGACGCCGCGACAACGCAACGCACGCGTCGCGACGCTGACGCTGTACACACGCCGTACGCTGGTAAAACGCGGCGCTCACGCTGCGTTATCGCGGCGCGAACGCAGCGTTCGCATCGGTAGCACGCTCCAGGAACGCACAGGCCCAATGTGGGCTCAGTCTAACAGTTAAAACCATTAAAACCAATTTATTTCTGTAAATAGGCTTAAACTAAGCGCTTTTACACGTCCCAATATTTGTCACAGTATGTCACGTCACAGTATGTCATCTGCATTCAATGCCTGTCGTTATACTGACAGAATGACGACCTCCGTTAGCCGATAGGCGAGCACGCCGGACTAAACCCCGAAACGGATTTTGGAACCCCGTCAAAATTAAATATACACCGTGAATTTTGAGATACCCGAGAAAATTAACTAACATACTCAGATATCGATATACATCGAATTTGGCGAATAAAAAAAACGGAACGGCGTACGGCGTTGGTGTACGGAAGGAATAACTATGAATGAAAAAAAAATCATTCATAGTTATTCCTTCCGTACGCCAATATTACGCGACTAAATTAGGTGGATTTTGGTTCCGTTAATGTTGGAATGATAATGATTACTATTTGAATTAGCAGGACTTTTATAGTGCATATTTTTTAAGGAATATTAGTGACCTATTAAATAAATTTCTCATAAAAAAAAATTTTTTTATTCGCCGAATTCGATGTATATCGATATCTGAGTATGTTAGTTAATTTTCTCGGGTATCTCAAAATTCACGGTGTATAATAAGTAATAAAAAAATATGTTGTGAATATTTTTTTCTTTTATTTTTATGCGACCGGATTTTACAGTCACTTTTTCAATCCTAAATTCCTAGGCGCGTTTGATCACCCTAGCGCGCGGCGCGCCGCGTCATGTTACTCGTCACAGAACGTACCTAGCGCATACAAACGAGTACAATACAACAAAAAACGAGTGGCAACAATTTTGTTTTGCGTTTGGAAAAATAGGAAAAAAAAGTTATAAAAAAGATGTTTTTTTTTATTTCATAAATTGAATGTGCTGCTTCTACAGGATGACGTGAAAAAATATTGCGGGGGCTCCAAAAGTAACTCTGTATATGGCGTCACCATCTCTGAGGTCCCGGGTTCGATCCCTCGGGTCAATGTAGAAAACGAACTTTTTTATATTGACTCGGGTCTGGCTGTTGTGGTACCGCCGTTGTTTCCGATTTCTATAACACAAGTGCTTAAGCTTCTTACCATAGGATCAGAGCAATGTATGGGATGTTGACTAATATCAATTTTTACTTGTCGTGAATTTCATCAAATCCGGTTTAATGATAACCTAGACCAGGTTGATTTTTTGGTACAGAAAATATCACGTCATGGTGGTATCCAAAACTGTCATTTTTTTTCGATTTTCAACTTTATATTCAAACAACAGAGTTTATTATTCATTGAAGAAATTTCTGTACTTACAAACTGAGGGTACCTGTATACAGTGCCGACCTAAATTAAGCTTGCAATGTCCTCTGAGGCTGTATGCTTTGCCGACCGTACCGACGCGGCGCAATGTCAACACAATTAGACGTATGACGACGTTGTACCGTTAGCAGAAAAGGTCACAACTCAACTGAATGAGAAAGGTCAAAAATGACGACCTCCGCAGCCGAGAAGCGAGCACGCAGGACTTTGAATGGCGCCGCCATCTCGATAAAAGTACTTAAAAATCGTGTTTATCCTTCAGATAAGTGAAATATAGCTTATTTGGAACTAATGCAGAACTTCTCCGTACATTCTGAACCAGGCCCATGTATGATGGTGAAATAGGTAATAAGAGTTGTTTCACACTGCGTTAGATTCGAATCCGAGAAACACCAGTCTGAAATTGAAGTAGTACTATTAGTATGAACGCTCTAAGACCGTTTACGCATTAAATATAATCCGAATTAATGAATCAAAGCATTTAAAATCTTCATTATAATCAAAATTTTATTTACTGATACGATTTCATCTTGTTTTTTCTTAAAGTGGCAAATTCATTAGCTGGCAAAAAAATGCAATCACAGCACGTACTCAAATAATAAGTTTTTGATTTGTTTGCTATCCGTACAGCATTACAACGACCCGTCAGGGACGTAGCACAACTTAAATTACTTACTTTCAGAAATTGACGACTTTGAAACAAGCAGAATCGAGTTACTAAATTCAAGACAATGAAATAAAGAACAGTATACCCGTTGGCTTCCAGCACCCACCAAGATAGGGCTTTGTTATAACGCCGATGACTGCTTCAAATAACACCTGATGAATGCTTCCCAAATTCCGCCAAAATAACACATGATGAATGATTATCAAAATCCGTTAAAATAACACCTGATGAATGCTTCCCAAAATCCTCCAAAATAACACCTGATGAATGATTCCCAAAATCCGCCAAAATAACACCTGATGAATGATTCCCAAAATCCGCCAACATAACACCTGATGAATGCTTCCTAAAATCCGCCAAAATAAAACCTGATGAATGCTTACCAAAATCCGCCAAAATAACACCTGATGAATGATTCCCACAATCCGCCAAAATAACACCTGATGAATGCTTCCCAAAATCCGCCAAACTAACACCTGATGAATGATTCCCAAAATCCGCCAAAATAACACCTGATGAATGATTCCCAAAATCCGCCAAAATAACACCTGATGAATGCTTCCCAAAATCCGCCAAAATAACACCTGATGAATGATTCCCAAAATCCGCCAAAATAACACCTGATGACTGCTTACCAAAATCCGCCAAAATAAAACCTGATGAATGCTTACCAAAATCCGCCAAAATAACACCTGATGAATGCTTCCCAAAATCCGCCAAAATAAAACCTGATGAATGCTTCCCAAAATCCGCCAAAATAAAACCTGATGACTGCTTCCCAAAATCCGCCAAAATAAAACCTGATGAATGCTTCCCAAAATCCGCCAAAATAACACCTGATGAATGCTTACCAAAATCCGCCAAAATAACACCTGATGAATGCTTACCAAAATCCGCCAAAATATGGGGCAAAGTATATATATCAACACTTTTTTTTAATCGGCTATTGATTGTCACCTGCGCCCGTCTGAATGCTTTGTAGAACGGCATTTCATGAGGAGACAGCTTTATTCAGGCAACTAAGTAGGCGGGGTCACGGTCCTCAACGACGACGACTTTTTAATATGCAATTTTGCTAAATATAATCCGTTCTTACCGTTATCCGTTTCTACCATCCGTTCTTAGTTGATATACCCATAATCCGCACTAAGCGCTTCTCATCATCTTTTATAATGCGCACAGCTAAAGATTGGAATTCCCTGCCTGCGTCTGTATTTCCGAGTGCATATAACCTGACTCTCTTTAAGTCCAGAGTGAATAGGCATCTTCTGGGCAAGCTCGCTCCATCGTAGATCCCATCTATGCTCTAGAGCAAGATTGGGGTCAAGAGCAAGACCATCTCAAAAAAAAAAAATATTTATAATATTTTTAGATACCCCACACAAAATGAAAATGTAGGTTTATCGCTTGGCTATCTTGTATGTTTGTGTATTTTATATATTAACATATTAAAGGGGAGCTACTGTCATCATCGTTAATGTAAAGATTGTACGTTTCGTAATTATAAATTGTCTTATTTCGTGCCGGAGGCATCATGAAAAGAAAAAAGTTGTGACAATGTTGGGTTTTACTTGTTACCTATAGTAGAAGCTTGAAACTCAGAGTATACAAGACAAGAATATACAACTGCATTTATTTCTTGCTAAGACAATATCTCTTATAAGTTTTAATTTGACTAATATTAGATTTATTTAAACCATCGTATTATATTATATTATTCAAAATGCTTAAGTTTGACAGTGTCGTGTGGTGCCGGCACGTTAAAAGAATAGCACCACCCTTTCTCTTCCTATGGGTGTCGTAAGAGGCGACTACAGGAGAACCGCCACAAGAAGACGAGCAGCAGCGTCTCCTCTCCACCATTGGCCAAACTGCGATCGCCAACCCGCCTGCCAAGCGTGGTGATTATGGCAAAATCCTCCTTTTGGAGAGGCCTGTGTCCAGCAGTGGACTGATATAGGCTGGTGATTAAGTTTGACATTAATAATTTTAAATGGTGTTAATTTATTTTAAAGATTACATTTGTACTAGAATTATTAATATTTGCCTGCTGACAGTTTGGCAAATGTGCACACTATTTTGTTACATCTTCTTTACCATGTACAGACAACAGCTCGTCAACCTACCACAAAACATCAAAATTTCCTAATTGATATTGATCTCTACGTGTTTGACTTTTAAAGTCGAAAATCAGTTGGATGATCTAACTTTTTGGGTAGGTTGACCTGCCGTTGTCTGTACTTATGCAAATAAAGAATTCTATTAATATAACTTATTACTTATGGTACATTTTGGTGTGCTACAACAACAAATACTAGTGTTTTTTACCCTTTTTCAAGGGCTTACTTACCCTTACGCCAAATACTTACAATCCGCGGACCTATTAAACCGATCAGCCGCACTAATAAGCTCTTCTACTATTCCTTTCTCTCTGTTAGCGGACCCCTGAGATAGGTCGGCGGACCCCTGGGGGCCCAGGGACTAGTAGTGGCGTTAATGGTTGAAAAAAAAAATTCGTTAAAAATTATTGGTTGAATAAATATATCGATATTTTTAATGGTTGAAATTATCAGTTGATATTTTTATGCATATACATTATTTTTATCAGTAATTGAATATGGTTGAAAATATTCGTAAATATATTTATGCAGATACATTTTTTTAATATTTTTACCTGTTGTTGAATATGGTTCAAAATATTAGTTAATATATTTATGCAGATTCAGTTTTGATATTTTTCACCGTAGTTAAAATAGTATTACGCGTTACACCTCGTGACCTCGCTCAACTCACTTACGCAACGACGCCACTCGGGTCCTAAATAATGCATTCAAATTTAGGCTCTATTCCGTTTACTTAATGCTTAAGTTAACTTACTCAATAAACGAATAAATATATTCGAAAGATCGGTTGATATTTTTATTCTTTGCGGACTAGCGTTAAAAATATTCATTAGATAGTTTTATCAATCGGTTAGATTTATCTATACGAATAAAAATATAAGTTGCGACTAATTATCAACGGCTCGAATGAATATTTTTATTCAATAAGGTATTAACCTTATTCATTGAATAAATGTGATATTTTTATTATTAGTTAAATTTAACTGATAATAGATATATTCACCATGAATGAAACATCCTCATCAACATTTCAACTTATTGCAGTCCATTGCTGAACGTAAACCTCTCCAAAGAGCACGATCTCCCGCTACTCAGCTACTGCTAGCCAACTTCCTAAGGTCGTCGGTCCATCGAGTTGGTGAGAATCCCACACTACGTAAGGCAATGTTGTCAATTTGAGATATAACCAATTTTTTTTATGTTTTCTTTGATTGTAGATAGGTACTAAGTTCTTTGAAACCGTAACCAATTTTTTTGGTGTTTTCTGAGTCATATTATACTACGTTCGTAGGATATACGTATAAAGTTTCCGAGCTTCCCTAATAAATAAAATTAGATTAAATAAATAATAAATAAATATTGGACAACATCACATACATTGCTCTGATCCTATGGTAAGTAGCTAAAGCACTTGTGTTATAGAAATCAGAAACAACGACGGTCCTACACCACCCAGACAATAATATTAAAAAGTTGGTTTTCCACATTGACCCGACCGAGGATTGAACTTGGAACCTCAGAGATGGCGACGTCATATTAAGTCCAACGTTCTCGCCACTCAACTACGAAGGTCTTCAAATTAAATGATGATGATTACGATAGAAATCTGTCTCCGGCCATTATAAGCAAGTGTTGTTTCGTAAAATATTACCAGAGTACATATCTATACAGTATGGAAACTATGCCTGTTTGTTGAGATACATCAAATACGTCAATGGAGCGTTAGGATTGTCTTATAAAGTTGATTAAAAACCGCGGGAACTGAAAACAATAGAAAGAGCGTTGAAGACAGAGCGTTGACCAAAGAGGATTTAAATACTACGTTTTTACGTTTCTTGAGATTTCTTGTGTTGAGGCGTGCACGTGTGAGTACGACATTTTGACCGTTTATAGGAAGTGTCTTTATTTTATAGATATATCGGGTGTAAAAAAAGGCTTAACGAAGCCGAATAATTAAATAATAATAATTCTTTATTTGGCACATACATAGAGTTACATACATTGCTTCATGGAAAAGAAAAAGAAAAGCTGAAATGTGCCAAAAGGGTCCCCCGCTCAGCGTTTGTCGTGGCAGCTAAAAGAGCTGCCGCGACACTGATATTCTGCGGGGGCCCAGGCGCTAAAGTAATTATTATATTATATTTTTATAAAATTGGTACATCATTAGATTAAAATTACAATTAAATTGCAAGAAAAATAAATCAATACGTAAAAATAGCAATAAAAATAACAAGAATACAATGTAAAATCAGTATGAAATAAAATTGTAAAATTAAAAGCATTTTTGAATTGTATTTTGGAGATATTGGAATATTTACTGGTGTTTGCGTGCGATGTGTGTGTGTGTGCATGCGTGTCTGTGTGAGATTATGTTAATTATACAGTACCTACGACTACTTATTTGACGGAAACCTGCTCATCCAACAGGAATTTCTTAAGATGACGCTTAAAAGTAGTAGTAGCAGATTTGGCATTTCTGATGGGCGGTGGCAGGTTGTTCCAACACTTCGTAGCAGCATAACGAAAGCTGCCACGAAAAGCAGTCGTTCTGTATTGTGGACACATTAGACGTGGAGCGATTCTCATCTTACACTGGGCAAATTTTACTTTTTGGAATAAATATGGTGGTTTCTGACTGTTGATAACTTCAAAGAGCAACGATGCGAAATGCAAGGTTTGCCTAGCGGCCATTTTTAATATATTATTTTGATTTAAGAATGGGGTTATATGTGAGCGTTTGGGGACTGGAAAGCAAAAACGAGCACAGGCGTTTTGGATACGCTGGAGTACTTTCTTCGTCCGTTCTAGTAAGCACCCTCCGAATACAGTATCGACGTAGTTGAGTTTAGAAAGTACAAGTGATTCGCATAACATAATTCTCGTTTCTACATCGATCACGAATACGGTAAAGAACCTTTATTCTGTACAAACAACTGCGCATTGTTTCTATTACATGCCCTTCAAACGGTAACCTCCCATCCATTAGAAGACCAAGATTACGAGCTTGTTGGACGTTGTCTAATCGTTTACCCATCATAGATACACATGGGTCCTGGGAGGTGATTTTGGCGATGCTGTTTTTAGAACCCATTATCATAAATTTGGATTTGTTGGGATTTAATACTTAATTATGGCTACAAATTCTAAGTATTATTGCGATCATTTTTTTCTTTTACACTATACCTGGGAAATGACGGGTTACCGAGTTATTGACAGTCAAAGTTTTTTTTAAGTGTTTTACAAAATTGACTTCTGGGCCATAACCATGAACTCTTAAAACAATCTCAAAGTTGTCAAATCTATCAATTTTGGTACGTCATTTCATACAAAATGTGACAGAAATGATAATGTTTGACAGATTTGTGATTGTTTTAACAGTTCATGGTTAGGGCCCTGTTTGAAAATACTAAACTTTTTTTACAAATAAACATGATCCGCTTACACACACAGGCATAGTCTGTGGCGTACGCACTATACATTGCGGGTTGCTATGAGTTTTTTTTTATACCCAAAATTAAAAGTCATTTCCCAGCAATTTTTTTTTTGCATTCTACTGGGTTTTATGTTTAGAATACGTGGTTTAAGGCTTCGTTAAGCCTTTATTTACACCCTGTATATACTGTGCTATTACGTAGGATAGCCGTAACTCCAATCTCGACTTGGAAATAACTTTGGAACAATCCATAAATAGTAGTTTTGGTCTAATATTAAAGTTGCTGGGAAGAAGTTGCTGAGGGTGACCACAAATAAGGTCCGATCTGAATATTCGTGGCCTAAATACGAACGGAATATTCTACCCATTTAGACGAAATTTGAACGTTATTTTAAAACCGGGCTAATTGGTTTTTTGTCAGACACATACCTATTACAAAGGGTTTTTTTTATTTCCCATATTAAAGGATATAAATTAGACCGCCCCATAGAAGGGCGTGTTCAAAGGGTTTTTCTTCGAAATTATTACTTTTTTATTTTATAAAACTGATTTGATATTCTTGATGCCTCCTGAATGACAATTGGTAACTTTAGAGTTTTTTTCAATACGCTTATGCTTTAGATTTAAGATACTTACTATTCCTTATGTGTATACTGAATGACTTTTTTTACCTTCCGGAAAAAATAACTGTGTATTCTGTACCTAAAACTATGTGATATTATGTGAGCTAACTGAAACTGATTTTATAAATTTTGGAATGTCCAAAAAAATGCATTAACATAGAATACATCAGTGAATATGCGTTTGAGTTTTGGTCGGTTTCATATTTTTATTATTATTTACCAATATTCTTTTCTTAATGTTCAGTTAGTCAAAATTAACTTAAAATTTGATAGTTATAAGGATAAATAGTTGATAAAAATAAAATATAAATTTAACCTTTTTTTTTTAAATTAACATGTTATCAACACCTATATCGTTAACCTATCTCACACGTTTATTTTCTTGACGGTAAAACAGTCATCTATATGTATGTAATATAAAGTATGGTTTTTTTTTTCTTTTTTTAAAACACATTCTTTAACGCTTTATTTTTTTTCTTAAGATAAAAGATCGACCTTTAAGAATTTTTTGGCCACCCTGTATTGCAAAACTTGAACGAAGTTAGAAATAATCGCTAGTTTGCAAAACTTATACGTTAAGATTGTTATTTGTTCGTGAATATTATCTTACGACGTGACTTTGTTCGCATTTCTAGAAATAAAATAGTTGTATGTAATTTTACTGTACAGATGAATAAAATCTTGGAAATAAGGTAGCCTTAAGGTTTTTTTTCTTTATTTTTTACTTTTAACTCGCCTATGTCGGGATTGGAGCCCATAAGGTCAAATAAATGCCTATTATTTTTAATGTATTGTTTTTTTGTTACAGGTCAACTATGCATGTGAAGGGTAAGTTATAGTCTATTAGTATTATAGATCATTAGGTGTCTAGTTGATCCCGTTTCAGATCTTATACAGTAAGAAAAAGTACGAGATATATTGTAGGGAATGGTGTAGAATTTAGTCTAGAATACTTATTTACAGTAAAAAATATTTCAAAAACGCATGCGTTGAGACAGAAAAAAATCCGTTGTACATTACAATTCCGAAGATTCCTCTGTAAACCCACTACTTAGTTCTACTTCTAAGAAAAAAACTAAAAAATGATTTATTTATTAATTAATAATTATTATTAAATAATGAATGTATTGTTTGTCTAACAAAAGGGACTCTGTGTCTATTCCTAAGATCGTGTGGTCACATGACTTAATCTTGACCACGTTTTCTAGACGAATAAAAATGAAACTATTTGACAGATAAGCAGTTATGCAACCTTATTAAATAAGATAAGACCGCCTAAATTGTACATCTTTCTGTAAATATCAACTGTAACTTCTTTGTTTGGTGTGCAATAAAGAGTATCTATCTATCTATCTATCTATCTTATTACGAATCTTGCTGGCTGCGAATTGGCTTTAAAATCGCAAATTGACAGCAAAAAAAAACAAAGAAATCTACTGACAGCGCTAATAGATTTTGACACTAAGCATCAATCGGGCGATGACTCCGCGATTATTGCTGAATGCTTTGATTATAATATATACATGTCTAGATTCCCTGTTCGAGTGTCATAAAAGTCAAAATTTATATAAGCCAACCGTTGGCGCCAAAGTTTGTTTCACCCGCTCAGTGGCGCGCTTATTACCAATACAACCCATAATTGTTACCATAGTAACCATATTTGTTACTCACTCAAATCTGGCCTGTTCTTTTGGTGACAATTACAGCACCACACACTATCTAGACATGTTTATAATCAAAGGCTGACTGCTATGTTTTAGGTACTAAGGGTGCATATTTCCAACTGAACTGTCAAATTTTTCAGCCACATTATGTTTAGTCACAGTACATATATATATATAGATATTACACCCTGTAGATATTACAGGGTGTAAAAAAAGGCTTAACGAAGCCTTAAACCACGAATACTATACATAAAACCAAGTAGAATGCAAAAAAAATAATTGCTGGGAAATGACTTTAATTTTTGGGTATCAAAAAACATAACTTATTTCTAACCCGCAATGTATAGCGCGCACGCCACAGACTATGCCTGTGTGTGTAAGCGGTCGGCGCGAGCGGGTGGCGCGAGAGCACTGCGCACGATTCATTGCCGGCTGGGCCCTTTAAAGGCCTTTTATGAAAGAAGGACTGAAAATTTTTATGATGTTTCTTTGTAACAAAGTTTAGTATTATCAAACAGAAGTCAATTTTGTAAAAATCTTTGAAAATTTTTTTTAACTTTGACTGTCAATAACTCTGTAACCCGTCATTTCCCAGGTATAGTGTAAAAGAAAAAAATGATCGTAATAAAACGTAGAATATGTGGTATTCGGCTTGGTGAAGCCTTTTTTTACACCCGATATACAGTATGGAAACGGCCTGTTTATAGTCAGAGAGTAGATACATCAAATGTAGCGATAGATTTGTCTTAAAAGTTGAGTAAAAATCGCGCGAACTGAAAACAATAGAAATGAACAAAAAGCGTTGACCAAAGAGTATTTAAATCCTACGTTTTTACGTTCTGCAGCGACAATGACAACTGACAGCATCTCGTCTCGTATCGGCAGTATTCGGCATCCACGACTCTGAGTACACATTTTACTGTGATTTCTTGTTGAGGCATGCACACATGTGTGTGTACGTCATTTTGACCGTTTATAGGTGTTTCTTTACTGTATAGATATTATATACTGTAATTATATACAGATATTATATACTGTGGTTTAGTACAAGTTGTCGGCCGAGAAACCACGGCTTTAATGGATTTAACATTAGTGTCACGTAGCTTACCGGTTGAGAATTCGATATCGAATGGATCTTAATTGGGAAATGTATTTTGCAGAAATTCTTATTCCTTAGCATAATAAATTGTAAAAGTGAATTCTGCTTAGAATTCTCTCCGACTCGTTTTTCGATTTATGTATACAGGGTTATTTGAATAAAATCAACAACCTCGCACGACTAGATAGCATTTTACACAACAAAATTTGTTCTACGAGTTTAAATAGTTTGACACATTTTAATTTTAGACGACGACCTCCGTAGCCGAGAGGCGAGCACGCCGGACTATATAAGGCGCCGCCATCTCTGAGGTTCCGGGTTCGATCCCCGGTCGGGTCAATGTAGAAAACGAACTTTTCTATATTGTCTCGGGTCTGTGTGTGGTGGTACCGTCGTTGTTTCTGATTTCTATAACACAAGTGCTTTAGCTACTTACCTTAGGATCAGAGCAGTGTATGTGATGTTGTCCAATATTTATATTATTTATTTATATTTAACTAGCAGCCCGTCCCGGCTTCGCACGGGGTAGACAATTATCGCTAATAGTTTCGGCAGCGCATTCGACGAAAGACATTTTAAGACTCATTTTTCTACACCTTCGGTTACATTGTTCAAATTTTACCAAGGATCCCTAATTTTTTTCAAAATGAAATGTAGCCTATGTCAAATTGGAAGAATGTAGCATTCTATTGGTGAAAGAATTTTTTAAATCGGCCCAGTATTTTTTGAGCCTATTCATTACAAACATACAAAAATAGGTACAAATCTTTCCTCTTTATAATATTAGTATAGATATAGATTTACGTCTGAATGTTCTTATTTCTATGCACATCGCATCGCTCGCGCCGCTATTATTGTGATATGACCTTATTATTTGATGGGAATTATGGACCCATTTTTCATTTATCATTTATTATACTTCTTTTTTGTTATTAACTTAAAAATAAATTAATATTGATATACACAATAATCAATCAGTTACCTACCTTGTTTTGAAGTCGGTGTCAGCCCAGGGGACTCTGAATAATTACATCCAAAAATGACAGATTTACTATTAATGAATTGATAGCAATTTTGACGGTTTTTAGGGTTCCGAAGTCCTGACAAGGAACCCTTATAGTTTCGTCATATCCGTCTGTCTGTCTATCTGTCTTGCTTGGAGACTGTTGACCCTGAAGAGTTGCAATTTATTGGAGATATGTATATCAATCGCGCTGACATAATGGTAGAATAAAATTTTGAAAAATATATTTTTTCAGGGTAGCTCCCATACATGTAACATGGGGATGATTTATTTTATTCATCGTCTACCTCATCGCGTGGGGTATCGTTGAATAGGTCCTTAAAATTATTAATGGGTTGCTAAGACATTTTTTTGATTTAATAGTCGTTCAACTTAGTCTTGCAAAAATTTCTTAGAGGAAAATGTTTGAAGTGATTTAAATGAAGTAATTGCTGAAATATATTGGGGTAACGACGGGCAACTACAGAACCCGATACTGCGCGTGGCACGACACGCAGTTGGCCGGTTTTTCTTTGTCGACAGAAAAAAAGTACTAAAAAAACTTCTGTTAAATAAAACGTTGGCTACAGAACGATTTATCGACACCACAAAGCAAAGAATAAATATTTCGAATATGGCTTCGCAGTTTAGCCTTTCCGAGTCATTAAACATCGCCCCCCTAACGATCAAAGATTAAATAGTTAGAGACAGAAGGGATATTGCTTTGAAGTAGGCTTTTTGTTGTTTTTAATTTCAATATTAAGACTGATAAATGCAGAAACAAATAAATGAAAGTTTTGTTCATTCTTAGTGGGGTGGCCGATTAATGCCGGTCCGAATATAAATAAATAAATAAATTGTTTCCACAATCACACCAATTATCTAGCCCCAAACTAAGCAAAGCTGGTACTATGGCGACTAGATAACGAATAAACATACTTAAATACGTTTATAAATATCTACGACGTAGGTGCAAATGCTCGTGCTCATCACACTAACATTTGCCCCTCGCGGGATTCGAACCCGCAACCGCCAGGCATGCATTGTAGTCCGGAGCGCGAACCACTACACCAGACGGTCGTCATGTATATGTGTGTAGAGCGCTGGGCGTCTAACACGAAAGTGTATTTTTCGTTCGGTCGTATAAACCTAAGAAATTTAAACGACCAATCTCGTGTGTCAATCCTTTGATAAAACAAACTCAACCGTTTTCAATCTATATCTATACTAATATTATAAAGAGGAAAGATTTGTACCTATTTTTGTATGTTTGTAATGAATAGGCTCAAAAAGTACTGGGCCGATTTAACAAATTCTTTCATCAATAGAATGTTACATTCTTCCAATTTGACATAGGCTACATTTCATTTTGAAAAAAAATTAGGGATCCTTGGTAAAATTTGAACAATGTAACCGAAGGTGTAGAAAAATGAGTCTTAAAATGTCTTTCTTCGAATGCGCTGCCGAAACTATTAGCGATAATTGTCTACCCCGTGCGAAGCCGGGACGGGCTGCTAGTTGTTTATAAATTGACAAACCTTTAATACAGGAAAATGGATGTTTAAATTGAATCGGATAATACGACCGATGACAGTAACACCCATATTTATAAAGAAGTAATTACTTGTTGCTAAGCAACAATTTAGTAATTAATTAATAAAATTATTTAAGTAAAAAAATCTTATTTTGGAAATTATATTCTATGGTCAAGTCATTTACGGCACTTGTTCTAAGCATGTTCTCAATGCTTAATTAAATAAATGGCGTCTATAACTTGGCTGAGAAATCTAACTTTGACACTTCTTAGGTACTTCGCTATTAAACAAAAGTTAATAATAGAGTAAAAGAATTTACCTAAGATACTATAATTTGTTAAAAAGAAAAATCACATACAAGAATTACAAATAAATTCAGCCACAAGCGTCGTCACATTTACTATTCTATATAAAATATCATAAAAATTCAATACAATACACAAAACAGGTGCTCCGTGGCTCATCTCGACCACAACGAATCCCCACTCTGCGCCCCGATCGATCCAAAGGTTCCCATTATGCTAGCAGCATTACCACGTTGAATAGCTATGGAAACCTGTTGAACTAACCAGGACCTAGAGCGGGGATCGCTGCCCCTATCTCTTAACCTTCGTCTTAACTCCTTAAAAAGTTCGCGTGCCTCATCACCCCAGGGCCCAGCCATCTCCGCAGCGATCAGCACAAAATCATACGCGGTCTCCAAAGCAGCATATTTGGAATGCTTTAATTTAGCGGCATTTTCCGCAGATCAACCCGCCGTTATTACGGTATGCCGTAAATGTGACGCAGCAAAGGTGCTCACGCATGTTGCGTCCCATAAAAGACATCGACCTCTTCGCCAAGGAACCAATGTAAGGCCGTCGGGTCTCTTGCCATCCGTAGGCGACAAACCAGGAGGCTCCAATACACAAGGTACATTAACTGATACCATGGCTCGATGCACAATTTCATTGATGGAATGGTGCCTCGGGAAGCGCCCCGTACATCTTTGGCAACTTAGCCCATGGTGACCGTTCTCCTCCTCCATCACGCCACAAATACAGCGATGAGCTTCACAAATCTTACTTTACTTACTTACTTTAATTACTTAAGTAAAAGTTATTAGTTATATATTGTTTTAAACTTTCATGGTCACTAACATTAGAATAGTTTGTTACGGGATTGCTACCATGTACCTTATTTTTGAGTTCCCGATATTTCGGCACTGTTGCAAGCGCCATGATCACGGAGTTATTAGTTTTACGTGTCTATAAATACGGGTATAAGTATCATAGAGTAAGTATTACGAGCATACTGTTGTCTTTTATTTACGCGAACACGATACATTTAAATCGTGGTCGTCGTAATCGTAAATCGTTCGTGGTCACAGGTAGACAGTCTACCTGTGACCACGAACGCTGTAAAGTGTTCGAAACGTCAGGTTAAATAAAATGTTAATAAATCGCGAAATAATCCGTAAAAGTAGTTTCATTTAAAAGTATTACGAGTATTACTCTTAGTATAGTCTGCATCTACCCATCCGACAGGGTTTCTCTACTTTTCTGCCTAACTAATAAAACTATAAAAGGACAAGACATACACCTACCTCACGCCCCCTTACCTCCCCCCTTTCCTAGAAACAAGGGAGATCAAATAAGGGATTCCTGTTACGCAAAAATTGCGCAAGTGGATTTTGGTTTGAGATTAGTTACGGCTATTTTGCTTATGCCTTTGTGAAAAGGTTGATCGGTTAAAGTTTGAAGGTTCATATGAATATTATTTCCCGGTGGGATTGATATAGAAAACGAATTTTAAATCTCTATTTATCTTTGTCTATTTTGGTACCGTCGTTGTTTCTGATTTCTATAACACAAGTGCTTTAGCTACTGACCAAGGCCATAGCACTGTATGTGATTGTAAATTTTTGTTTTTAGCAATTCCATGCAAGGTTAAATTGAAGATAAATAACACTTGAAAAAAATCATCGACCTCAGGTGGTGCGATGGGACGTGGGTTCGAGGCCCTCCTGAGGTCGATGATTTTTTTTCAAGTGTTATTTATCTTCAATGTATGTGATGTTGTCCAATATTTAAAATTAGAGGTTCTTATTTAAGCTGTTCAACCTCCTTTAGAAAGCTAACCTACTTATTGTTAATTTTACCTGTCATTTCTCTTCTTTTGTTTTTTCACTCGCGTAAGAAGGATTCTGTCAACGCACTCCAAGACACGAAGAATGTTAAATCTTATAAAACTATATTAATAACATTGTAATTGTACATTGTAAACTCTCTAACTAAATATTTATCTCAATTTTAACCCAAGAGCCCACACGGCATGGCTCAAACAAAGCCCTTCTTTTTTATGAAATTATAGAATTAATCGGGCTGTAATACTTTTGACTGATCGAAAATCGGAACAAAATAGCGTTTATAAATAAAAAAATTAAGCATTATTAAAGAAATTTTTCAAAGTGAATAAACGTTTATAAATATGGCTGTTAGTTAACGGTAAAAGTATCAAAATTAAAATAAGTAATCATCATCATCACCAGCCTATATTAGTCCACTGCTGGACACAGGCCTCTCCAAAAGGAGGATTTTGCCATAATCGCCACGCTTGGCAGGCGGGTTGGCGATCGCAGTTTGGCCAATGGTGGAGAGGAGACGCTGCTGCCCGTCTTCTTGTGGCGGTTCTCCTGTAGTCGCCTCTTACGACACCCAAAGGAAGAGAAGGGGTGGTGCTATTCTTTTAACGTGCCGGCACCACATGAAACATAATACATAACGGTTTTTTTTTCAAAGTACCGTTATACAGCATACTGTTACTTTCCGTATCGTTACCAGAACTAAACATTAACTATAAAATACATTTTTAAGGTTTGAGTCCTTAAACTTATATTTCATTCTTAGTATGATGAGCACAGAGCATTTGGTGATGAGCACGGAGCATCGGTGATGAGCACGAGCATTCGCACCTAAGTCATGGATGTTTATAAACGTATTTAAGTATGTTTATCCGTTATATAGTCGCCATAGCACAAGCTTTGCTTAGTTTGGGACTAGATAATTGGTGTAATTGTGGAAACAATTTATTTCATTTCTTAATCTATCCACGCCCTAGTTAGCAAATAGATTTCAAATCAACAGCTCAATCTCCTTCAATGGGATCAAAGAATAGACGAACGGCAAACAATGATTTTAATAGATTCGTTTTGGAGAACAATGGCGACCTAATCAAAGGCTACCGGCGAGCCATGGAGGGTATTTTAGTTTTTAGGGTTCCGTACCCAAAGGGTAAAACGGGACCCTATTACCAAGGCTCCGCTGTCCGTCTGTCACCAGGCTGTATCTCATGAACCGTGATAGTGACACAGTTGAAATTGTAAATTTTTGTTTTTAGCAATTCCATGCAAGGTTTTAATTGAAGATAAATAACACTTGAAAAAAATCATCGACCTCAGGTGCGACTCGAACCCACGTCCCATCGCAAGCACTTGCCCGGCTTGCGATGGGACGTGGGTTCGAGTCCCACCTGAGGTCGATTATTTTTTTTCAAGTGTTATTTATCTAAAGTTGGAATTTTTACAGATGTTGTATAATATGTTGCCGCTATAGCAACAAGTACTAAAAACCAAACGGAACCCTTCTTGCGCGAGTCCGACTCGCACTTGGCCGGTTTTTTATTAAGCGCAAAAGAAATAAAAGTTTTAAAAAGACTGAATAATATGACGTAGGTACTTACACGTAAGTAGGTAAGTTAAAATTCGACGAGGGTTCCCCATGCTCGTAATATTATATTTTAAATTAAGATTTTAATTGTTTCAATATTTTAACATAATAATACGTTTCTATCTAAGCAAATAAATGATTAATTCTTCTTAATCATTCTTCTATCCTTAGAAAGTTTCGTTTGATAATATACGGAATTCGCTCCAGTAAACTCAGGTTGTTAATTATATAAAAATACAGCATTTCTTGTCCCTCCCTCGATAGAACTAGCTAGGCTAGGCCCTATGACTGTACAGCCTAGAATCCCAGCCCCCCTAGCATGACCAACAAAATACGATATGATATTAATGATATAGCGATTTATCGACCACCAACTGTCAAAAAATGAACTTTTATCGAAATAGCGAGCATGACTGTTACCGGCACCATCATGCTGGCTGTTTCGAGAAAAGTTCAAGATGGCGGGTATACCATATTTTGACAGTTGGGTGTAAATAAATCGCTATATCATAGCATATCATATCGTGTTTTCTTGGTCATGCCAGCTCAGCAGTGCATCTTAAAATCTTCAATTTCTATCAACTAGGTCAAACTTTAAGTTTCCCGCAGAAAATATTTTAAACTTCTTTCGAACCGCATTTCAACTAATCTTTAACGCCATCTATCGAGAATTTTAGCACTCGTTGAAAGTTTGTCTTGGTTTTGGCAAATAAAGTTTAATGTTTTTTTTGAGTACATAAAAAAAAAAAAAACTGAAGTGTATTTCGTAAAATGTGTAGACATTTTACGAAATACACTTTTGCCTGTTAAGGTTATTAGAATTGAGCTGATTCATAACAGCGCTTCTTTGCGAGATTTTATTAATAGTTTTTTAACTTTTACGCAAAAACCTTATAGAAATCAAACCGGCCAAGTGCGTGTCGTACCACGCGCAGTATAGGGTTACGTAGTTGCCCTTCGCTACCACAATATATTTCAGCAATTACTTCTTTTATGTCACTTTTAATGTTTGCCTCTAAGGAATTTTTGAATAAATAAATAAATATTGGACAACATCACATACATTGCTCTGATCCTAAGGTAAGAAGCTATGCACTTGTGTTATAGAAATCAGAAACAACGACGGTACCACAACACCCAGACCCGAGCCAATATAGAAAAGTTCGTTTTCTACATTGACCCGACCGGGGATCGAACCCGGAACCTCAGACTAGGTTGATCGACTATTACTCTCAAACAAACTGGTGTACCTTAACCGCTATCTATGATTTTTCTTGAAAGTTCATGAAAACCACAAATTTTTCGAAATTTTTCAAGCCAATAGTTTAGCTTTTAGAGGGGGTGGGGGGGACACCCTACTCAAGCAAAAAGGGAGCTAACTTGAAAAAATAAAATAAAAAAATATTTGTCAAAATTTTATTTTACCGTTTTCTCGGCGTGATTGTCCACACAAAATTACAACTCCCTAGGGTCAACAGGTGCCGTGTGGTGCCGGCACGTTAAAAGAATAGCACCACCCCTTCTCTTCCTATGGGTGTCGTAAGAGGCGACTACAGGAGAATCGCCACAAGAAGACGGGCAGCAGCGTCTCCTCTCCACCATCCAAACTGCGATCGCCAACCCGCCTGCCAAGCGTGGCGATTATGGCAAAATCCTCCTTTTGGAGAGGCCTGTGTCCAGAAGTGGACTGATATAGGCTGGTGATGATGATGATGAGAGTCAACAGTCTTCAAGCAAAACCTGGGACGGACAGACAGACAGACAAACAGACAGACGGATATGACGAAACTATGAGTTTTTTTTTTCGTTTTAAAAAACGTTTCATTTTCAAAACTTGTTTTGAAGTTGTACGAACACAAAAATAATCTTAGTGTTGGTCATAGACATGTAGAAATTGACTTTAATTTTGATTAAATTGCGAGAATTTCGCAATTTTACCTGTCCAAGCGTTAAATAGGTCAGTGGTACACCACCGCTGGGCTTCTGGGATCATGATGCGGATACCTCGAGTTAACTTAGATTGCACAAACTTTGCGATGGGTGACCAAATTATTTAACTAACTTTGGAAACTTTGGAATAAGTTCTGAAACTGTGCTGTACCTGGATCTGTAAAAACCGGCCAAGTGCGAGTCGGACTCGCGCACGAAGGGTTCTGTACCATTATCTATAAGAACGGCAAAGAATCACGTTTGTTGTATTGGAGCCCCCTTAAATATTTATTGTGTTCTGTATTTTAGTACTTATTTTTTATTATAGCGGCAACAGAAATACATCATCTGTGAAATTTTCATCTCTCTTACTATCACGGTTCATGAGATACAGCCTGGTGACAGACAAAAAACAGACGGACAGCGGACCCTTTGTAATAGGGTTCCGTTTTACCCCTTGAGTACCTACGGAACCCTAAAAAGAATCAGAATGCCAACTACGAAAATGTTACCTACGTTTGTTCGGACGTAGAGCATCTAATAATAAAATCACGATATCGATGTTGCTCCCATAGGAAAAGTTGTTGTATATGACCAGCTGATCACGTGGTTTTAAGGAGTGTCCCATTATTTTGTACACCCTGTATATTAGAATACTTTGAGGGGTATTTTTTTATATATTGTTCTTTATTTGAACGTTTTGCGTCTTAAATCATATCAAATATTCTGTAGTCCACGAAAACAAAGTTGCGAGCAAATCTGCTAACTAAATGTAAAAAAATCCCCACGATTTTCCTACCCCACAGTAAAACCTCTTTAATCTATCACTTAGCATATCCGGTTTATTTATTAAGTCTTTGGCTATCGATCCCGGACATCCGGCAGTCCGAGCAGCCGTTCCGGTCGCCGGAAGCGGGCTTGATTGGGTAACGGCTATAATAGGTTTGAATACAGAAGGGTCACGTTAAATCTTTGATTATATACATATCTAGATTCCCTGGTCGAGTGTCATAAACGACAAAAAAATATACGCCAACTGTTGGCGCCAAAGTTTGTTTCGCCCGCTCAGTTATCATAGCAACCCATAATTGTTTCCATAGTAACCATAGTTGTTACTCAAATCTGGCCTGTTAATTTGATGACAATTGCAGCACCACACTCTATCTAGACATGTTAATAATCAAAGGTTGAAATAAACAGATTTAAGTGGAAAGGCTAGGCGTTTTTTCCATACAAACGTATTCCCCTGTTTTCACCCAGATTATATTTCTAGAGCCATAACTTTTTACCAAGCTATAGATTTCTGCCACTGGCATGTCGCTATAATTTGTTTTCCGTGATAAGTTAGTTACTAAATAAATTTAAAAACTCTCCAAAATGCTTAAAATTGCCCAATGAGACAGGCATTTACAGACGCCCAATACAGGGTGTACAAAAGAATGGGACACTCCTTAAAACCACATAATCAGCTGGTCATATATAACACCTTTTCCTATAGGAGCAACATCGATATCGTGATTTTATTTTCAGATTCTCCATACATTATCATCGAGGTATGCGAGTAAGTTTGTATGGAGAAGCTGAAAAAAATTTATCGATTTCGATGTTGCTCCCATAGTAAATGTTGTTGTATGTGATCAGCTGATCACTTGGTTTTAAGGAGTGTCTCATTCTCTTGTACACCCAGTATACAAATTTAGCAACAATTAAAAAAATATTAAGAAAAACGCACAGACATACAATAAATTCTCCTTATCTCGATAAACAAATAATCGTTAAAATCGGTTAAGTTTTGGATGAGAAAACAGTGGAATACGAAACCTTGATTGTCTCTTTAAAATCCGTGCTGCTGCAGTTGTCTCTTTCGTTATAAAGCGCGACAGTATCAGATTTGTTGAGAACCTATTCTGCAAATTCCTCAAAAAAAATTTTTCCTCTTCATCACCAGCCTATATCAGTCCACTGCTGGACACAGGCCTCTCCAAAAGGATGATTTTGCTATAATCGCCACGCTTGGCAGGCGGGTTGGCGATCGCTGTTTGGCCAATGGTGGAGAGGAGACGCTGCTGCCCGTCTTCTTGTGGCGGTTTTCCTGTAGTCGCCTCTTACGACACCCATAGGAAGAGAAAGTGTGGTGCAATTCTTTAACGTGCCGGCACCACACGACACTTAAATACCTCAAAAATTATATTCCCTTCTCCATACAAACTGGTGTCAGAAGGCTTACTATTAAAAATGTTTCATTAATCTGACGAATTAACCATTAAAACACACTGTTTTTTACACGGCTAGTTTGAGTTGGTCATATTATTCAAAGGATTAACACAAATTGATGGTTATTTTAATTTGTTAGGTTAATACGTTACGAACGAGCGATATTTCATACAAATGTTGTAACATGGGCTAGTTTCAGCTTTAATTTACAATTTACAATATACAATATATAATTTATAATATTTACAATTTACAATATACAATTTACCTAATTAATCAGGATTTTAAATAAAATTACTGTCTGGTACCTCGTAAGCGCCACATCTGCCCAACACACTACGAAATACGTTCTGTCGACAAATCGCAGTATTATCTATTGACTCCTAACCGTTAAGGAGTTCTGTAGCCTTCATCATCAGCTCAGCAATATGATATGCATACAGAAACCTTCTCCAGAATGTAACAAATACTTTTCTGAAAACCGCATCAAATTCGGATGAGCCAAACGCGAGAAAATCGCGGACAAACATACATACATACAAACAAAGAACCTCCTTTGTTTTTGAAGTCGGTTAAAAATAAAAATGCTGGCTCGTTCCTCGCTCAAAGGCTTAGTTTAGCCAATCAGCGAGGACACGCTGCTTGCATTCTCGCCTCCTTGCCTCATGGACAAGCGTTTATTTTTAAATAATTTTAGTATAGAATAGAATAGAAAAAGATTTATTTGACACACACAGATTACAAAATGAAAAGACATTTACAGGATAATAAAACGCAATATGTGTCAAAAAGCTCAGCATTTGTCGTGACAGCTCAGCATTTTTAGGTTAGTTTATTTTTATTTTTAAAATGTAATATAGTTCAAGGCACAATCACCTAACACTATTCAATGTTTGAGCTCTGGTACTACTGTATATTATTTATTGGTTAGCATTGAAAGCGATACAGGTGGCTAATAGCTTTTTAATTGATTTTTTGTAGTTTACGAGTTTCATATAATCTGACATCAAAGTATTTTTTGAGTAAAAAACGTTTTAGACCCTTTGATGGGTTGTGTCAGCTAAAGATATTTATATTAAATACACCAATTTAAAAATAATCTAGTCTTTAACTAGGCACAGCTATTACTGGGGGTCAGTTCTCTAAAAATCCGGCCAAGTGCGTGTCGTGCCACGAGCAGTGTGGGGTTCCGTAGTTGCCCGTCGTTACGACAATATATTTCAGCAGTTACTTAATTTGAGTCACTTTAAATGTTTTCCTTTAAAGAATTTTTGAGGGACTAAGTTGAACGACTATTACTCTAAAACTAACTAATCTATCTTAAATGTATAATTTTCCTTGAAAGTTCATGAAAAGCACTATTATCATGAATTTTTCTAGATTTTTCAAGCCATTAGTTTAGCTTTTAGAAGGGGACGGGACGCCCTACTCGAACAAAAAAGGCACTTTACATTAATTAATTAATTATTTATTTAAACTTTAATGCACAAGATGAGTCCATGAGGGGGTGTAAGGGGACACACAACACCTTTTGTCCCAACAGTCAACCTCACCTGCCCGTGGTGCGCCCTGCTGACAGACGGACGAGGCTCTGACGACCGAACCGATAGCGGGATATCTATCTACAGGCCAGGTCAAAAATACCTTTGGCCGATGACGGGCAGCAGCGTCATCGGTACGAAACCTGGTACTGCGCTCACCAACCCGCTTGCCCAGCGTGGTGAGTATGGGCATATACCCCTTAATGATAAGCCACAAAAAAGTACGGCCCCCAGTTCCCGGCCGCCCCAATATTCCAGGTCATGACAGCGGGCTTGGTAACGGTGGGGTAGGGGGTGCGAAGAATCCCCGGGCTACGGATGGCTGTCATAACAACATGACCCTGGCGACCTATAATGGACGCAGTCTACGGCTGGACGAAAGCTTGGTGGAACTCGAAGTAGAACTAGAGAAGATTAAGTGGCACGTTATAGGTTTATCCGAAGTCCGACGACAGGGGGAGGACACGGTAACCTTAGAATCGGGGCACTTGTTCTACTTTCGAGAGGGTGACCAAACATCCCAGGGTGGCGTAGGTTTCCTTCTCAACAAAGATCTCCGTGACAACGTATTGGAGATATCCAGTGTGTCGACCCGGGTAGCGTACCTCGTACTAAAGTTGACCACGAGATACACTCTTAAGGTCGTACAGGTGTACGCACCGACTTCAGCACACTCGGACGATGTGGTTGAGGCCATGTATGAGGATATAACAAAGGCCATACAAATGACCACCAAGACTCACTTCACAGTTGTCATCGGAGACTTCAATGCAAAAGTGGGAGTACAGCAACATGGCGAATCGTACGTTGGACCGCACGGCTATGGAAGCAGAAACCATAGGGGGCAAATGCTGGTCAACTTTCTCAACATGCAGGGGGAGTCCCGACGGTAAGACGAAGAATGAGATAGACTTCATCATGACGATAAACGGCACATATTTAGAAATGTCTCAGTGATCAACAGGTTTAACACCGGAAGTGATCACCGACTAGTAAGAGGCACTCTAAATATCAATCTCAAGCTGGAAAGAAGCCGCATGGTGAGGTCTATTCTTCGTCCGACACTGCTTTAAGCTGAACACGGTTCCGAAGCGTTCCAACTAGAGCTGCAAAATCGATTCGAAGCGCTGGAAACCGCAGATAATGTTGACAAGGACCTCGACAGCGTAGTAGGCGTTATACGCGAGGTGGGAGCTAGGCATTTTAGATGGAAGCGACCAAACAAGGGGTCCAAACTCTCGGGTGAGACTCTAGAGCTGATGCGACTGCGACGGGAAGCGCCAGAGGGAGCTCAGTCAGATGCCATCCATAAAAGGATCCGAAGATTGGTGAGACGCGATCTCCGAAGCTTTAACACCCGCCTCATACAGGAGGCGATCGAGCAAAACCGGGGGTCAAAAGGCTTTGCCCAACGAATGGGGAGATCGCATCTGACAAAGCTGAAAACCTCGGATAGCAGAACCGTCACATCAGTTCCGGAAATTCTCGCCGAGATCGAGGACTTCTACGGCCGCCTATATGCCTCGCATGCCCTGAAACCTTGAACTGACGCAAATGATCCTTGAGCTACGCTTGTACGCCACTACACCGATGATCTCCCAGAGCTAGACGTAGACGAAATTGAGGCGGCTCTCAGGAGGAATACCCGTTCTTAGGGAACTGAAGGGACTGTTCAACTCCGTAATAGCCAATGGGACTACCCCGAAGGCGTGGAGCGAGGGCATGGTGGCTCTGTTTTTCAAAAAAGGAGATAAAACTCTTCTGAAGAACTACAGACCGATCACGCTCTTGAGCCACGTCTATAAGCTGTTTTCAAGAGTCGTCACAAATCGTCTAGCCACAAGATTTGACGCCTTCTAGCCACCAGAGCAGGCTGGGTTTCGTAAAGGCTATAGTACCGTACACCATATCCACACAGTAAGGCAGATTATACAGAAGTCAGAAGAGTATAATCAGCCTCTGTGCCTAGCCTTTGTGGACTACGAGGAAGCCTTCGACTCCGTCAAGACCTGGGCTGTTCTGGAATCCTTACAGCGATGCCAAATCGATTGGCGGTATGTAGAGGTGCTGAGGAGCCTGTATAAAATGGCATCGATGACTGTTCAGGTCCAAAACCATAAGAAGAGACCTATCCAGCTGCTCAGGGGTGTGAGACAAGGAGATGTCATATCTCCGAAGTTGTTCACGAACGCACTGGAGGACGTCTTCAAGACACTGGATTGGAATGGAGCGGGCATCAATGTCAACGGCGAACACCTCACGCACCTCCGTTTTGCCGATGATATTGTCATTATGGCGGAATCGCTGGAGGATTTGCAGAAAATGCTGCAAAGCCTCAACGCTGCCTCGCGACGCGTGGGCCTGGGGATGAACTTGGACAAGACCAAAGTCATGTTCAATGATCATGCCATCCCCGGACCGGTCTCCGTCGAAAGCGTGGCGCTCGAGGTTGTCAATGATTATGTCTACCTCGGGCAGTGATGCAGTTGGGTAGAGACAACTTCGAGCGGGAAATCGCTAGGAGGATGCAGCTTGGCTGGGCAGCGTTTGGGAAGCTGCGTCATATCTTCTCGTCGCCACTGCCACAATGCCTGAAGAGCAAGGTATTCGATCAGTGCGTCCTACCGGTGATGACCTACGGAGCCGAAACGTGGAATATGACAGTAAAGCTGGCCCACCGACTACATGTCACTCAGCGAGCTATGGAAAGGTCGATGCTTGGGATTTCGTTAAAGGATAAAATCCGAAATGAGATCATCAGGCAGAGGACTAAAGTAACGGACATAGTTCAAAAATGTAGCAAGCTTAAGTGGCAGTGGGCTGGCCACATCTGTCGCAGAACCGATGAAAGGTGGAGTAAACGGGTTCTCGAGTGGAGACCACGCCTAGGCAAACGTAGTGTAGGACGAGCCCCAGCTCGATGGACCGACGACCTTAGGAAGATGGCTGGCAGTGGATGGATGAAAAAAGCGGGAGATCGTGCTCTTTGGCGCTCTTTGGGGGAGGCCTACGTCTAGCAGTGGACTGCAATATGCTGAGATGATGATGATGCACAGATGAGTACAATTGGTGGACTTTAATATTTCGCAATGGGATTTCTAAATCGAAAAACGGTCTTAGCAACCCTTAAGACATTTAAAGGGACCTATTCAACGATACCCCACATGATGAGGTAGACGTTGAAAAAAAAAACATCACCACGTTACATTTATGGATGGGAGCTACCCTTGTCAGGACTACGGAACTCTAAAAACAGGTAAAATTGACTTATTTGATAATTAATCAGAAAAAAAACAGGAAAAAAATTGTTTTTGCATAGTACTGATGTACCTGATTACTTGATGAATATTTATAATATTTTAGTATTGCTATTATCTCCAGGGCTTTCGTGTTGTCGCCTCTATTATTACATGTTTTAAATGAATGAAACATTGAATGAATGAAGCATTGAGTTAAATATACTATACGTGTATATCAATGGAAGTAAGTAATAATTATCATAAAATATGTAGGTTAAATTAGCCTTAGATTGGTAGATAGATAGATACTCTTTATTGCACACCAAATAAAGAAGTTACAGTTGATATTTACGGACATGACAAAACTACATGGGTTCCTTGTCAGGACTACGGTACTACACTACTACTGCACTACTACTACTACTACTACTAAATTAGCCTTATGTTGGTACATAGAAGATAATCTTTATTGCACACCAAATATAGAAATCACAGTTGATATTAACGAACAGATGTACAATTTAGACGGTCTTATCGCTAAAAAGCGATCTCTTCCAGACAACCATCGTGTAGAGGACAACTATAAAGAAAGGGGAAAGTGGTGCTGAGTGCTTATTGTCAAATTTTATATTACAACCTACAATTACAATAATAATAATTAAAAATCTACATACAACATACATAAAAATAACTTAGTGTAAATGCTTAGATATGAAAATCAATATGTTTAAAATTAAAAAAGAAAGGCAAAATCTATTAATTTAAATGAAGAATCTAACTTATCTAGCTGACCCGGCGAACTTCGTACCGCCTACCTATCCTGTACGAATAGTGTGTATGATAAAATAAATTTGGCGTTCTTAGTATTTTCCTTCAAATTTGTCCACTATTTCTCATCGTTTAAACCTTTCCTGGACTTCCAGAAAAAATTCAAAGATCAAATTAGCAAAATCAGTCCAGTCGCTCTCAAGTTTTAGCGAGACTTATTAAATGAACAACAATTCTTTTAATATGTAATATAGATTACAAAAAATATTACCTACATAAATAATAATTACAAATTACTACTTATGTCCTGCTTATAGACACATTAAAATACTTTACGTTAATTGTACAAAGTTTCTCACACAAATGTCCACCCGGGCGAAGCCGGGACGGGCTGCTAGTGCTTAGATAAAATAAACATACATACATGCCCAAATATGACACCTGTAAAATAAAGTCTAAACTAATAATATATCCCCAAGCAAACCCACGTAGCTAAAATAGCTTGCACTCCAAAAAGGCCTAACAAAACAAAGCACGATTATGACATACCTTGAAATAATTAAACCCATACCCTCCCACGCGGGTCCGTTGTTAACAACGGTTTACCCTGGCCATATTTGGCCCGACGAAGGTATTTTTAGAATTAACCCATTAGGATATACATGGTATTACGAGTGTGGACAATTTTCAGTAGCTTTTGAACAGGGTTTATTTTATTTTATTTAAACCAAGTGCAAGTGGAGAGTAAAGCTCGGTCTATACGATGCCGGAATCCGTATGCATCCGCGAGAATCCGTACCAAAAACCACAGAACAAGTAAGACTCGTTTAATCCCTGTTCTGTGCCAAAAACGACCTTATTGTGGCGATGGATTGAATCAGCGTCAACCCGGCCCGGTTTCCGGCTGGGTGTAGACCGAGCCTAAGTAGGTAATTGTAATGGATTATAGTTAAAAGAAGGTTCCGTAGAATCATCATCATCTCAGCCACAGGACGTCCACTGCTGAACATAGGCCTCCCCCAGTGACTTCCAGATCGGCCGATTCGAAGCGGCCTGCATCCAGCGTCGTCCTGCAACCTTTACCAGGTCGTCTGCCCACCTTGTGGGTGTGAGTCCCACGCTGCGCTTGCCGGTACGTGGCCTCCATTCCAGAACCTTTCTGCCGCATCGGCCGTCAGTTCTACGTGCTATGTGCCCCGCCGTCGGGCTATGTCAGCGACTTTAGTTCGTTCACGGATCTCCTCATTTCTGATTTGATCTCGCAAAGAAGGTTCCGTAGAATGCCAAAGTTAAATGTTTGCGCCTTGCCACTTTATTTTCAATTGATAAAATTCCTTTAGGTTTTCCTGTAATCTAAAAACAATGAACTATATTTTGTATTTTTTTTCATTATCAATTATAACTTAATTGATAATAGATTACAATAATTATGGTTTTAGCTGCAAAATTTAATTACATACACTCTTTAAACTTTCACTTTTTTAGGGTTCCGTACCTAAAGGGTAAAACGGAGTGGAGTCCAAGCGCGAGTCCCAACTCGCACTTGGCCGGTTTTTTTAAATGACCAAAATTGAAATTCACCCAATTTCGATGTTGGTCAATTAAAAAAAACCGGCCAAGTGCGAGTCGGACTTGCGCATGAAGGGTTCCGTACCATTATCTATAAAAACGGCAAAAAAATCACGTTTGTTGTATGGGAGCCCCCTTTAATATTTGTCGTATTCTGTTTTTCAGTATTTGTTGTTATAGCGGCAACAGAAATACATCATCTGTGAAAATTTCAACTCGCTTACTATAACGGCTTATGAGATACAGCCTGGTGACAGACAGACAGACAGACAGAAAGATAGACAGACAGACAGATGGACGGACAGCGGAGCCTTAGTAATAGGGTCCCGTTTTACCCTTTGGGCACGGAACCCTAAAAAGTATGGCAATTGATTGGTGGTGTCAACTAGCCTATTAATAGCATTTTTCATGTTAATATCACTATCGGGCGTAAATGGTACGGTGAAGTAAGTTCGGTCACGAAAATAGATCGCATTTACGTTTTAATAATATTTATGTTTTGTTTACCTATGATTAATTTCCTCTTGATTATTTAGAGCGGTCCGGTCCCCCTCGTCCCCCTCGGAGAGGGAGGACGGTCGCCGTTCCCGATCTCCACTAAGACTTATGTAAGTACCCCTCCTTTTCTCGGAAAAGATTCTCAATTGACTGCAACGAACTGGAGGCGTAGCACGAAAGTGTATAAGTTCGTTCGGGGTTGGTCATATAAACCTACAAAATAAAATGGCCAGTCTTATGTGTCAATGCTTTGATAAAATATGACCAACTTAATCTAGCCGCGTAAAACACCTGACCGTTTTCAATTGTTCATAAATTGTCAAACCTTTATACCTACGAAGGAATGGATGTTTTAATTTGATCGGATAATACGACCGAACGATGCTCTTTCTTATTATGCCTCCTGGAGGCCTATTAAGAAAATTCGTTCGTTCGGACGTATTTAACCTATCAAATTAAAATAGCCGTTCACTTGAATCAAAACTATGTTAATTTATGAACAATTGAAAACGGTCGGGATTTTTATACGGCTAGTTTGAGTTGGTCATATTATGTCAAAGGATTGATACAAGGAGATGGCAATTTAAATCTGTTAGGTTTATACGTCCGAGAACGAAACATTTTCGTATTAGACCTCCTGGTGTCATTTTGTTTAAATTTGCATTCAATAATATTAAATAATAATACATTATTTCCACAATAACACCAATTATCTAGCCCCTAACTAAGCATAGCTTGTACTATGGCGACTAGATAACGGATAAACATACTTAAATACGTTTTTATACATCCATGACTTACGTACAAATGCTCGTGCTCATTACACTAACAATTTTCCGTCACGGGATTCGAACCCGCAACCGCAATTTAATTAAATATTCTTTCATTCTTTACAATCTCTTATTTTTTCACAAAAATAATTTTGACCATTTTTTAGGAAAATGATATTAAGCGCGAAGTTTGGAAAAAAAACCGTTTAAATTAAATCAGTTACTATACAATTAAATGTAGATTAACACGTTTTTTCGTTCAATAATGGTCTTTATTACTATAGACTTAAGTATTACAGGTTTTTTTTAGTAATAGGGTCCCATTTTACCCATGGGTACGGAACCCTTACTAACGTAATGATTTATAAGTTGTTTCTAAGCAACAAGTAATTACTTCTGTATAATATAGGGTTAAAATCTGATAACTATTAATAATGCTTGCTTGCGGTGGGATGTGGGTTCGAGTCCCACCTGAGGTCGATGATTTTTTTCAAGTGTTATTTATCTTCAATTCAAACCTTGCATGGAATTGCTAAAAACAAAAATTTACAATGTTTAAGCAATTCTGATCTTAACCAATAGTCAAATATTTGTAAAAATATTTCTATAGAGTGTTGACGGTAGTATACTACTCAGCTATACATATAGCTACAACATTGATCAGAATACGCTGGCTTTGAGAGCGAGAAAGAACACTTGAGAATTTCATCTTGTCACGTGACGTCCTCGGTAGCTTAGTTGGTAAGCACTCGCCCGGCTTGCGATATGACGTGGGTCCGAGTCCCACCTGAGGTCGATGATTTTTTTTTCAAGTGTTATTTATCTTTAATTAAAACTATTAATAACTTAAATCATTCCCAATATACCCCTGTTTTAAATAAAAATCGCCCAGCTCACAACTGTGCTTCAATATATTTATTTTAAGAACCAAATCACACAACTTGTTCAAAGAAATCTCCCAAGGTTTCTTTTGAGAATGAAAGCAATAAGCTAGGATTTTTTCTAAGTCCCCTTAGGGATGAATTAAAGAAGACCTTGTCCTTATTTTTGTCCCTCTGATAGAATCGCAAATTAAATGACGATATAAAGAATATTGGACAAAATAATAAATTATTCTATGAATAATATTATGGACAAGTATCGACGTGTAGAAAAGAATAGCATGGAGACTTAGAATCGGCGACCGATGGGGCAGAAAGGTTTCGGTTTTTCAGTATCAGCCTACCAAATCAAATTAACCATTCACTGGTATCAAACCTTTGACAATTTGTGAACTATTGTAAACAGTCGTGTTTTTTACACGGCTTGTTAGAGTTGGTCATATTTTGACAAAGGATTGATACAAGGAGATGGTAATTTTAATCTTAGGTTTATACCTAAGTCCGAACGAACGAAAGATTTTCGTAGTAGTTAGGCATCCTGGAATGGTCAGACAAGTAATGGTAAGCGCAGGCGCAGCGTAGGACGTCCACCGAGAAGGTGGACAGACCTGTATAAACCACTCTTAGAATAATTTAATTATTACGAATCCGAGAAACACCGGTCCGAAGTAAACGTACTACTATTTTGTGAAAAAAATTCTCGGATTCGGATCGGATTTAGTGCCTAAACGGTCTCAGAGCGTTCATACAAATAGTACTACTTCTACTTCGGACCGACATTTCTCGGATTCGGATTGGTAACGAATAGGATGCAGTGTAACCGCTCTTAAAAAAAACATAAGACATTTTGAATTTTGGTCCTCCATAAATGAAAAACGGTGGTACGAGGACCTTTATTTTACAAATTCGGCTCTGACTTCGCCGATATTTTCTATAACACCGCGGGGATGAAAAATAAAAAGCTGCGAAGTCAATTTATCACAAACTAAGTTACCGATCACGCTTGAGCTTTTAAAGCAGAAAGCTCAATTACTATACGATTTCGTAACGGCTTTCAGATGCACTTATGGGGATAATACCTACTTGGGTCTTGGGACAATAGGGGGAATACAGAGTGTAAAAAAGAAAAGGTCCTTGAAACCACGTGATGAACGTATACATCATGCCATACAAACGAACTTACTACGATAAGTAAAATAAAATAAATTAATATTTGATAACATCACATACATTGCTCTGATCCTAATGTAAGTAGCTAAAGCACTTGTGTTATAGAAATCAGAAACAACGACGGTACCACAACACTCGGACCCGAGACAACATACGAGTAGAAAAGTTCGTTTTCTACATTGACTCGACCGGGGATCGAACCCGGAACCTCAGAGATGGCGACGCTATATAGTCCGGCGTGCTCGCCTCTCGGCCACGGAGGTCGTCAAGTAAAAGATAAAAAAATATGGATATGCTAAAGCAGCAGTGGGCGGGGCACATAGCACGTAGAACTGACGGCCGATGGGGCAGAAAGGTTCTGGAATGGAGGCCACGTACCGGCAAGCGCAGCGTGGGACTCACACCCACAAGGTGGACAGACGACCTGGTAAAGGTTGCAGGAAGCCGCTGGATGCCAGTCGCTTCCAATATGCCAATCTAGAAGTCACTGGGGGAGGCTTAAGTTCAGCAGTGGACGTCTTGAGGCTGTTATGATGATAATAATTTGTTGTGAGCTAATCACGTGGCTTAAGAAGATATTCTATTATTTTGTACATTCTGTTTAAAGTAATTGAAAATAACTCACATAACTGAACCCTAAATTCAAATATTTAGATAAATATCGCAATGTCACTTTGAAAAGATTAAACATAAATAAAAGCGAATGAAAACAGCATACCTAAATAATATTAATGTCAAAATGTCTGTGAAAAATATTATGATTTTCATAATTAGCTGCTCTACGAATTTCAACCGTATAGTCATGGATTATAGTTCAAATTGAAATTCATAGTGAGTTTTTCCAGTGTACTCCTGCAATCCAATTAAAAATGTAGTCAACTCGAAAAATAAGGTAGAATAAACACAGGTTTCGTGTTTCATTTCACATTTTTCGTTGCGGTTTTGATACTTTTGATCGAATGCAAATGTTTGGGCGGGATAACCTCAAAATGTATTATTTGAGTTGTACACATTTTGCAGCTAAACTAGTTTGCAATTCATTACTATTGTAGAAAATTAAATTTGTGTATGTCTATCGACATTTTTTTTTTTAAATCTTGGACAACATCACATACATTGCTCTGATCCTAAGGTAAGTAGCTAAAGCACTTGTGTTATAGATATCAGAAACAACGATGGTACCACAACACCCAGACCCGAGATTAGAAAAGTTCGTTTTCTACATTGACCCGACCGGGGATCGAACCCGGAACCTCAAAGATGGCGGCGCCATTTAATGTCCGGCGTCCTCGCCTCTCGGCTATGGAGGTCGTCATGAATTGATATACGTAATTTTTAAGGGTTCCGTAACTCAAAAGGAAAAACCGGCCAAGTGCGAGTCGGACTCGCGCACGAAGGGTTTCGTACCATTATCTATAAAAACGGCAAAAAAAATCTCGTTTGTTGTTTGGGAGCCCCCTAAAATATTTATTGTATTTTGATTTTTAGTATTTGTTGTTATAGCGGCAACAGAAATACATCATCTGTGAAAATTTCAACTCTCTTACTATCACGGTTCATGAGATACAGCCTGGTGGCAGACGGACAGACAGACAGACTGCGGAGCCTTTGTAATTGGATCCCGTCCAATGGAACCCTAAAAACGGAACCCTTATAATATCATTTTGCTGTCCGTTTGTCTGTCGTAAGATAAGTTAGTGCCGCAAAAAATGTAATATTTTGACATTCTGAAGGGAATCATTTGGGTAACTTTTCGTTGACCTAGAAACATAATCGTACAATGTCATATTGATTGATTTAAATAATGAATGATCAATCATGTTTTAATAGTTAAAAGACTTCGATGTTAATTGTATTAAAAAAAAGTAAAGATTTATCGATCAAAACACTCGACGTCTGACAGCTGCGTTTCGTTTTTACAATGTTTTTTTGTTTTTTCGTTTTGTTATTTGATAATTGATGTAACATAAAGTTAAGATTTTTCCATTATTCCCGAGTATAAAAATTATTCTGATTAATGCAAAATAAAGCTTTTAAATCGATTAATAAATGCTGTAAATATGAATCCAAAATAAACATTTTAAAAGGGTGTACGTACATCAGTTGCCGTTCTCCTTTAGCAAGTATAATCCGGGAAATCTGCAATTTACAATCGCGGCTAAATCGTTTAAAGCTACTTGGGCTATATTTCTTTCTATAGCCCATTCTTTTATTCGCTGACGAAACAATATATTTTTTTGAAAATTCGTCATAATTAATATTTATTGTGCTAGTGCTGCTGAAAAAAGGGCCGTTATCACCAGATTTCAAAAAAATAACAAAATCCACACATTCGACATCATTTAATGCTTTTTCTACGGAACCTTCGTTGGATGTCGATGAAATTGGCGTTTGATTTGCTACATTGCTTTCGCTGTCTTCATTTCGTTTAGAATGTATTAAATTCAAGTACTCCCGTGCAATCCTCCTCTTGACTGCACCAGACCTTTTTCTTTTTTTCCACATTATAATATTACCACACACGCTTCACAATAAATAATTTGCACCGCTGTCAGTAAAGAAGGCTAAAGCTGTACTATTGATGTAATTTACTTTTAAAGTTTTAGAGCACCTTTGTAGACAGATTTTATAAAACCCTAATACTCACAATAGTGTTTAATTACACTATAAGAATAAGATTTATAATGGATTTTTCAAACACCAATATACAGAAAAAAGTATCAAGCGTTACCAATATAACACTTAGAGCTGTAGTATGTAAGTTATCACATCCAAAATACAGCCTTTATACAGCTATGATAATAAATCTAGCATTAAAGTATCACAAAACACTTGAAGTTCTATAGTAGAGTTTTCAGATTCTGATTTAACACCCTAAGCTTACGTTGTATCCTTAATACAGCTATATGACACTTAAAGCTGTAAAATAACTTGAAAATCACTTGTATAACGATAAAATCACCGTTTGACACCCTTGTAAGTCTTTAAAAGAACTTTAAGTTCTAAATGAGCTGTATATTTGCTGTTGAAAACACTTGATTGCTGCTTGGGAATACCATCTTATTATACTACAAGTTTATGGAACAATCTGAATACTACATGTAATTAAATTATAAAAAACTAGCAGCCCGTCCCGGCTTCGCACGGGGTAGACAATTATCGCTAATAGTTTCGGCAGTGCATTCGACGAAAGACATTTTAAGACTCATTTTTCTACACATTCGGTTACATTGTTCAAATTTTACCAAGGATCCCTAATTTTTTTCAAAATGAAATGTAGCCTATGTCAAATTGGAAGAATGTAGCATTCTATTGGTGAAAGAATTTTTTAAATCGGCCCATTACTGTTTGAGCCTATTCATTACAAACATACAAACACACAAAAATAGGTACAAATCTTTCCTCTTTATAATATTAGTATAGATAGTATAGATATAGTATAGAACAAGAGTGAGTTTTTTATTAATAAAAATTGTCTAGACCTTATTTGAACTGAATTGTATTATTTTAAGACTCTGTTCATTATGATTGTAATAATATTAATTCGTTTGAATATCAACGACCTCCGTAGCCGAGAGGCGAGCACGCCGGACTTTAAATGGCGCCGCCATCTCTGAGGTTCCGGGTTCGATCCCCGGTCGGGTCAATGTAGAAAACGAACTTTTCTATATTGGCTCGGGTCTGGGTGTTGTGGTACCGTCGTTGTTTCTGATTTCTATAACACAAGTGCTTTAGCTACTTACCTTAGGATCAGGGCAATGTATGTGATGTTGTCCAATATTTATTTATTTATTATTTATTTAATATTTTATACTTTACACCGCTTCCAACAAAGAAAACTGTCTTATCGGCTATTAATAACAAATTAAGGGATGATTTATATAAGACCGGGCCGTGTCCGAGCCCGGACACGGCTCTGTCTAATATAAATCATCCTTAATATTGGACAACGTCACATATAAGGTCCAATTTTATTAGTGTTCATCCTGTTAACCTGTGACTATATAGGTGAAAAGCAATCGTAAAAACCAATTTTCAAATGTGTACCATAAAAACTAAAAAAGTTATAAATCAACAACATTGACTTCATATTGCATAAACTCGTCCTATCTTTGCTACGTTTAACCATCTGATTATCCGTCTTATTCCTTCCCCTTGTACAGAGCGAGAAAGAGTTGAAGATAGGACGACATTATGCAATATGAAGTCGATGTTGTTATTTTGTAAAATATTTTTAATTTTTTTAGTTTTTATGATAGTCATTTGAAAGTTGGTTTTTACGATTGCTTTTCACCTATATAGTCACAGGTTAACAGGATGAACACTAATAAAATCGGACCTTATATATTACACTGACCCTTAGCAAAGAAGCTATAAAAGAACTCAAAATTCTTTAAAAAATCAGAACCAACGACGAAACCACAACACCCAGATCCAATTTCCAAAATCCACTGTTAGTCATTCGAGTTGTCAAGAATATTTTTGTCTGCGGTTTTGTAAACGAAATCTTTAGCTACGTAGCCGGGACTATGAAAACACAATTGTAATATTGTATACACGGTATACATTTTAAACTAAGTTGCTCAACTAAGCGTAAAGTTTGTTTACAAATAAATTATACAACATAATTTGTTGGGACTAACATTGCCTTAACTACGTAAGTCTACTTCATTGTTGAGGGCAGTGTCTCTCAAACTAGATCATCATTTCAGCCACAGGACGTCCACTGCTGAACATAGGCCTCCCCCAGTGACTCCTGTCATCGGGGGTTTTGTTGCCATACTCGCCACGCTTGGCAGGCGGGTTGGCGAGCGCAATTTTATTATTTCGCACGCAGACGCTGGTCCCCGTTTCGTGCTACAGGATTTAGTCGCTTCTAACGATACGCCTCCTGTTGGTGGTGGGGAAGTGTATTCTTTACGGCCGTCCCCACCCGGCACTACTCTCTCAAACTAGATACTAAACTTTAACCCTTGGATGCATAGGCATAGTAGCACAGATTTACAAGTCAAAGAAAAGGGCACTCCTAAAAAACTCGTGATCAGCTGATCATATACAACAACTTTATCTATGGGAGCACCATCTGAATCGTGTTTTTTTTTTCAGATTCTCCATACCTAGATTATCATCGCATTACGCGAGTAAGAATGAATGGAGCAGCTAAGAAAAAAAATCGATTTCGATGTTGCTCCCATAGAACAAGTTGTTGTTTACGACCAACTGATAACGTGGTTTTAAGGAGTGTCCTATTCTTTTGTACACCCGGTATAAGCTGTAAATATATCAGTTAATTATAATTCAAGGGGGTGGTTCCAGTGCTTAAATACAACAAATTTTTCGAACGAAACAACTTCGAAATCGCAAAAAAATCTCTCCATACAAACTGGCGTCAGCTGGTCCGCGAAAGTGGTATTTTTTGCGAAAAAGATTGACGTGTTGACAGCTTTTATATAGAAAATGTGCCAAAATCCTAATTTATTTGGATATGATTTTATTCTTTATATAAATAAATTTATTTCCAATATATGTCTCTTGAAAACCACTTTACTAACACAAAAGATAGATGTGAAAGTTATGCGGTGTTTGAAAAATCGCCCCTTCTTAAAAATTCCATAAAGTAATTATTCTAAGATAAATTTAAACTAAATTAAATTGTTTCTACAATCACACCAATTATCTAGCCCCAAACTAAGCAAAGCTTGTGCTATGGCGAATAGATAACGGATAAACATACTTAAATACGTTTATAAACATCCATGACTTAGGTGCAAATGCTCGTGCTGATCACACTTACATTTGCCCCTCGCGGGATTCGAACCCGCAACCACCAGGCATTGTAGTCCGGAGCGCGAACCACAACACCAGACGGTCGTCAAACATCTGGCCACGACACATTCATCTTGAAGTTTGAGAACCACTAGCTCAACCCTCTGTTTATAATGCACGAGAGTGGTTTTATTTCTTAACTTTGAAAGCAAAGTTGCCGAGCTTATTTGATAACAAATGTAGTTTGTAATTTGGATAAACACTTGTTTTAAAGAAATCAGAAACAACCACACATTACCACCACAAAAATAAATAATAATATTAAATAAATATTGGACAACATCACATACATTGCTCTGATCCTAAGGTAAGTAGCTAAGGTACTTGTGTTATAGAAATCAGAAACAACGACGGTACTACAACACCCAGACCCCGAGATTAGAAAAGTTCGTTTTCAACATTGACCCGACCGGGGATCGAACCCCGAACCTCAGAGATGGCGACGCCATATAGTATTATGAAATAATAAAAATAGTAATTTATTTCAGATTTTTAACTTCGAATTTTTTATAGTTTGAGTGTTAGTAACATTTTTTCTTATAAACTATGTCAGAGAATTAGTTTTTTAAAAATATTCAAATTCAAATTTAAATCATATTATTTAACTATGCCTGTTATTATTCCAATCAAATATTTTTGAATAGGACAGTCATGTCAGGTCGAGCAGTAATTGTCCTCAGAACGCTGCATTGCTGCTGGCCCTCATACGTCTCAGTAAGGTTTAAATGATGATGTCAAAATTCTGACTTCACCATACTATTTATATGCATATGATCATCACATCATTATCACCAGCCTATATCAGTCCACTGCTGGACACAGGCCTCTCCAAAAGCCGGCACCACACGAGACATGCATATGATAACATAAGCTAGTTTCCGGTTGATATACCCATAACCAAACACTCTGTATACTGAACCAATGATATTTATAGTAAACTATCGAGTTTAATTTTATTTTTATACTATAGTATTATTATTTAATCCAAGTTAGTTATCTGTGCTCATACTTCAATTTTTATATCGGGTGTAAAAAAAGGCTTAACGAAGCCGAATACCACATTTTCTACGTATTATTACGATATTCTTTTTCTTTTACACTATATCTGGGAAATGACGGGTTACCGAGTAATTGACATTCAAAGTTACAATTTTTTTTCAAAGATTTTTACAAAATTGACTCTTGTTTGATAATACTAAACTTTTTTTACAAAGAAACATGATCCGCTTACACACACAGGCATAGTCTGTGGCGTGCGCGCTATACATTGCAGGTTAGAAATACGTTTTTTTTTAATACCCAAAAATAAAAGTCATTTCCCAGCAATTATTTTTTTTGCATTCTACTCGGTTTTATGTATAGAATTCGTGGTTAAGGGCTTTGTTAAGCCTTTTTTTACACCCTGTATAAATCAAGTAAGTAATCGAGTCTAATCGTACACACGTTAATACTACCTATAATATTCTTATTTAATCCAAGTTAGCTATCTGTGCTTATACTGCAATTTCAAGTAATTTATCGATTCTTATCATACTTTAAATAAATAAACATTAAACGACATCACATAATTTGCTCAGAGTTAAGGTGAGCACCTACCTAAAATACTTAAAAAAATAATTTGATAGTATTCTTATTTACTCCAAGTTAGTTATCTGTGATCATACTTCAATTCTTATCTAAATCAAGTAAGTAATAGAGTCTAATCGTACTCACTTAAATACTATAGTATTATTATTTAATCCAAGTTAGCTATCTGTGATTATACTGGTATACTTATATAATCCGTGACCTTGCGCCAAAACTGTCGTGAAGGGCTGTGTTCTAAACACACCCTTCAACCCCAACCCCTTTCAACTGCCTCAGCAGTGTGCTAGGGTTGACAAGAAGGTTTTATTTTCTGTATTTCACTTTGTAACATTTGATTTATTTATTTGATATTTTTTATTTCTATTAAGACAGTCTAGCTTTTAAGTCTTGCTTTAAAAAATATATGTTATATGCTTTGTTTGGTGTGCAATGAATAGTATGTATATTGTTTACTGGTACCTGCTGTACAGCCTGGCGCAAAGTCAAAGTCAAAGTCATTTATTTTTGCAAATTGGCCATCAATGGCACTTTTACATGTCCCATTTTTTTCCTACCACCGCTTTGGGACTACATATCGGCTGGTGATGAGAAGAAACGGCGCAACAAACTCAGTTATCTTTGTCAGCCTGGCACCGCCGCAAGGTTGCTTGCCTATCGATCTTCTATAGATTGTACTTCGGAGAGTGTGCGCATGAGCTGCATGAGCTCCTACCACCGTCACCTTTCTTCCATCGGACATCCAGACGCACGGCCGGCTACCATCCGTTCTTAGTTGATATACCCTTAATCCGCACTAAGCGCTTCTCATCATCTTTTATAATGCGCACAGCTAAGGATTGGAATTCCCTGCCTGCGTCTGTATTTCCGAGTGCATATAACCTGACTCTCTTTAAGTCCAGAGTGAATAGGCATCTTCTGGGCAAGCTTGCTCCATCGTAGATCCCATCTATGGTCTAGAGCAAGATTTGGGTCAAGAGCAAGCCCATCTCAAATAAAAAAAAACCTACGATTTTTCTATAGGCAATCTTTGAGTTTGAAATGTGTTATACATATACATACTTTTTAAAAAGAGCAAATGTTAGTTTGGAAAAAACTTTACCATTAGTAGGTACTTAAGTATTTGACTGCCACAAAACTAGAATCAAAAGAAAATCTATCGTTTGAGGTTCATCGGTGATCCCCACGGTACTTAATAAGTAATGTCTCGACCGTCTGGTGTAGTGGTCCGCGCTCCGGACTACAATGCCTGGCGGTTGCGGGTTCGAATCCCGCGAGGGGCAAATGTTAGTGTGATGAGCACGAGCATTTGCACCTAAGTCGTAGATGTTTATAAACGTATTTAAGTATGTTTATCCGTTATCTAGTCGCCATAGCACAAGCTTTGCTTAGTTTGGGGCTAGATAATTGGTGTAATTGTGGAAACAATGTATTATTATTATTTTTATATAATGTGACGTATTTAATATCCACCTGTTATTTAGTCGCTATAGTACAGACAAACAGCCCGTCATGGTATCCAAAATTGACAAATTGCTTTAATCGATATTCAGCTTAATATTCAAGCAATAGAGTTTATTATTCGTTGGGGAAAGACAGTTTGTGGTCACTTGATGTACAAGATCTATTCATATTTGAGCTAGATAATTAATTCGTTTGTTTTTAAGCTTTTGACAACCCTATCCCGTAACCTCAGTTCCACGACCTCGACTATTTATTATTCAACGAGAACCACATAACTTACTATCGATATGTCTACGTGTAGTCACATTTTTGGTCAGACAACCCTATTTAAGTTAAAGGAAAGTGAAGCTTTGAGTTACTGAGTGACGTGATGTCGTAGATATCGATAGATCTAGAAAGGTTTTGTGAAATCTTTCGTTCTGACCTTGGATTATCTTCGTCTAAGAAACTAACATTAGCTTGAAGTTTCCTTTGTGATATATTAAGGCCTTAACACGCTTGAATGACCTGGACGCGTCGCGCCCATACAATTTCGCGCGTGCGGAAAACCTCCTAAAATCAGAAAAACATGTTTTTTTTTTAAAATTAATGCCTTTAACGGGAATTTTCAAATAAAACTCTCAATTCAAAACACGTATATTTCCAAAATCTTGTTTTGTGTGAAAACAGTAATGCAATAGCTTGTGCCGTTTAAGAGAACATTTGCAATTTATTAAAAAAAATAGACACTTTTTTGTGCATGTTTTAATCCAAGGGACTTAACGGAAAATCAAAATTATTCAATTCAAGATGTTTATTAAATCCTCTTCTAGCATATCGTATTTTAAATTTTTAGATTCAAGTAACAGGTATTCTGACAATTAGATTTTCATATTCGAGATTTTAGGCACTTGGGTGGTGTTAAGGGCTATCTTGAATAGGTTTATCTAGTGCGTTGTTATGGCTACATCTACTACAGTCATTTGGTAATAATAATAATAACAAGACGAACCCAACAAAATATATACCATGAAAATCGGTCTAGCCGTTCTCGAGTTTAAAGTGTTGTAACAAACCCAACTTTTTTTTATACAGGGTGTCCAAGAGACACTACTTAAAACCACGTGATCAGCTGGTCATATACAACAACTTTTCCTATGGAAGCAACATCGAAATCGAGATTTTTTTTAGCTTCTCCATACAAACCTACTCGCATGCTTCGATGATAATGTATGGAGCATCTGAAAATAGCATCACGATTTCGATGTTGCTCCAATAGGTAAAGTTGTTGTATATGACCAGCTGATCACGTGGTTTTAAGGAGTGTCCCATTCTTTTGTACACCCTGTATATTACGATTTTATAACTGTGCTTACATCACGCAACATAAATATATTCGACAGTCGGTAGGATCTTAGCAAATATTCCCTGTCTTCCGATTTTTTCATGGGAGTGGCAGTAATTTCCCGTGAATTCCTAATAACATTGCGTTTGATGTCCGGAAGCGACATTCACTTGGTAAACCAAACACGTTTGTGTCATTTGTTATATATAACTAAATACAACCGGCCAAGTGCGAGTCGAACTCGCGCACGAAGGGTTCCGTACCATTTTTTTTACTTTATTGCATAAAGTTAATAGTTAGTGTACAAAGGGTGGACTTAATGCTAATAGCATTGTCATCAGTCAACTATTGGGTCATGCATATTATCATAAAAAAACATTATCTATAAAAACGGCAAAAGAACATTGTTGTATGGGAGCCCCCTTAAATATTTATTTCATTCTGTTTTTAGTATTTGTTGTTATAGCGGCAACAGAAATACATCATCAAAATTTCAACTATTTAACTATCGCGGTTCATGTGATACAGCCTTGTGACAGACGCACAGACAGACAGACAGACAGACGGAAAGCGGAGTCTTAGTAATAGAGAGAGAGAGAGAGTAAGAGAGAAATATTTTATTAGACACACGCAACAATACAAAAGTAGAATAGTAATAGGGTGTTACCCTTTCTGTACTGAACCCTAAAAACGGCTAAGTGCGAGTTGGACTCGTGTTTCGTACTTTGTAGATACATGTAAATATTTCATCCTTATCAGGAATCGCGTATTGCATAGTTTACCGATTTTTCCGAGTGTGTCGCTACACGGATTTCGTATTTTTTTCTTTCATATTACATTCTAAACTTATTTATATTTCGACGACCGTCTGGTGTAGTGGTTCGCGCTCCGGACTACAATGCCTGGCGGTTGCGGGTTCGAATCCCGCGAGGGGCAAATGTTAGTGTGATGAGCACGAGCATTTGCACCTAAGTCATGGATGTTTATAAACGTATTTAAGTATGTTTATCCGTTATCTAATCGCCATAGCACAAGCTTTGCTTAGTTTGGGGCTAGATAATTGGTGTAATTGTGGAAACTATTTATTTATTTATATTTATTATTTCAATATATTCTTTTAAACTTTCATGGTCACTAACATTAGAATAGTTTGTTACGGGATTGCTACCATGTACCTTATTTTTGAGTTCCCGATATTTCGGCACTGTTGCAAGCGCCATGATCACGGAGTAACTGAAGATCTTGCGGGTAAGTTGTTACGGGCAAACATATCGGTCTACCCTCTTTCGTAGTCTTTTATTGCACGCGTCGGTACCATTGTCTACAAACTCACTATTTTCTCGCACCTGTTCTCGACACACAACACTAACAGTATCTGACCGCGACACAGCAGTTTGTTGTTTTTTCCGGTTTTTGCACATACGAATCACTGGATTCCAGACACTTGACAATTTAAACCCATCCTCACGATTGAAATTTTTGTACTTTGTAATTTCAATCGCTTCCCTGACCATTCTTGGTATGTAGTGGCGTTCTGTCGAAATGATCTGAGGGTTGTGAAACTCAATCCAGTGATTGAGACCTGATTCCAACAAATGTTCCGCGATTGCCGATTTCTGTTTGTCGTTGTTTTTGACCGCTTTTATGTGTTCCTTCATTCGGCACGCTATGGTACGTTTTGTTTGGCCGATATATGAACTGCCACAGCTGCAGTCAATCTTATAGACACCTGGTTTCTCCATTGGGAAACTATCTTTTGGAGATCGTAGACATTGTGTTACTTTTCTTAATGGAGTGAAGACAGTATTAAGTGAGTATTTATGAAGTACGTTTGAGATCTTGTCTGTCACTCCTCTTATGTATGGCAAGAACACAGGTTGCCTGTCTACTGTGTCTTTAAAGTGTCTTGATTTGTGTCTAGATGGTAGCTGCCCTCTATATCCATTATTCTGTAAGACTTTCTGAACATGTTCCAACTCTTGGTTTAAGTGTTCAAGGTCACACAAGTCATAGGCTCGATTTGTCAGTGCAGTTACTACAGAATTAAGATGTCGAGGGTGGTGATGCGAGGTTGCGTTGAGATAGCGGTCAGTGTGAGTGGATTTTCTATAGACAGAGTGACTCAGTGAACCGTCACTCCGCACTTCAATCTTCACATCCAAAAATGCTAGGCTTCTGTTTTCTTCTATCTCGCAGGTAAAATTTATTTTTGGATGGATACCATTTAAATATGACAGGTGAGTTTCTACATCTTGGTTGTTTCCTCTGAATACACAGAATACGTCGTCTACATACCTCTTCCATAGTTTGATTTCGGTGCGGGCGGTGGCCAGGGATTTTTCTTCGAAAAACTCCATCCAAATATTAGCTATAACTGGAGCTACGGGGCTGCCCATCGCGACTCCGTCTATTTGGAGATAGTATTGACCCTGGTATACAAAGAAATTCTTCGACAAACAATGATGTAGAAGTGTGCCATATTCCATCGGGATGTCATTATCTTCCAACTTTACCTTAACCACTTCAAGACAATCTGCTACTGGGACATTTGTGAAGAGTGATTCTACGTCAAAACTGACCATCAACTCATCCACATCAACCTTGTTTTGGTGCAGGATTTCAATGAAGTGACGAGAATCTTTGACAAACGAAGACGTACGGCCCACTAAAGGTTGCAAGACTTTAGCTACGTGCTTGGCCAGGTCATACGTAGGTGAGTCTATCTGACTCACAATCGGTCGTAGTGGCACGTTCTGCTTGTGTACTTTAGGCAAGCCATATAGTTTCGGGGGCTGGACATTTCTAGGCCGCAGTAAGTATTTAAAAGTCTCGTCGTCGAAAACGTCCTCGCACTGTCTAATGAGTGAGCGAGTGCTTCGATCCGTTCTCGCCGTCGGGTTGTAATTTACCTTCTTGTATGTATTGACATCACTGAGTAGATTTTGGATCTTTCTATCGTACTCAACGACATCCATTATAACAGTCGCGTTCCCTTTACAAGACCGATATGTTTGCCCGTAACAACTTACCCGCAAGATCTTCAGTTACTCCGTGATCATGGCGCTTGCAACAGTGCCGAAATATCGGGAACTCAAAAATAAGGTACATGGTAGCAATCCCGTAACAAACTATTTTATTATTTCATGTTACATTTTTAATTTACTCAACTAACTTTCTTCTAAAAAAAGTAGTAACAGACGATTTTAAGTACTACTTTATGACTGTCAAATAAACAAATCTCTATTATTTTTTTGATAGTATTATTTAACAGGTTCATGTTAATCTCATTACACAAGTTTGTAAACTAAAAATATGCTTTCACTACAAAACATTTCTTAAACCAAGTAAAAAGTACACAGCTAAGAAAAATATGAAAGAAATACTGTAAATCATAATTCTCACCCCATGTCAGAAGCAGTTGACCTGTTTTCTTGATAACAAGAAACACGCAATACTTACATTTATAGGGTTCTGTGGGATGAAAAGAACCAGTGCATAGAAAATATAAACCGAGCTTTTTTGCTTTTTAGAAGATACAACCCAAAGTTTAAGAAGGACACAACTGTTATTATTTCTGTTATCCGTTCCGAGCTTCAGATTAAAGAAAGTGGGTAATTCATTTTTGGGGAAATGTATAAAAATCTTCAATAAAGTACCACAAACTCTTGTTGACTTACCTGTTTATGAGTTCAAAAACCACATTAAAAAAATTCTTATGGAAAAAGGATACTACAAAGTTGAAGATTACTTGAACGACAAGAGTGCATGGACTTAATAGCCTGCCTAGCTCACACTTACACTATTTTGTAATTGTATTTCCTGTAATAAAATCAGGCTGACAAATGTGACTGAGTTTCTTGCGCCGTTTCTTCTCATCACCAGCCGATATGTTGTCCCGAAGCGGTGGTAGGGCTAAGTTATATGTTGGGACGTGTATAAGTGCCCGGAAGAGGGCCTATATACAGAATAAAGAATTTCATTTCATTTCATTACATTTCATTTCATTTCATGTTATTTTAATAAACAGCTATACAGGGTTACTTTTGGACCCTCCCCCTCCTCTTAAAAATTAAACATACTTACTCAATTTAAGGGGAGTAAAAAAAAATTCGTAAAAAATTTTTTTTTATCGGTTTTATATAACGGGATTTGACACGCCGCGGCTTAGCACGACACGTTACTCGTCACAGAATGTTCCAAGCGCATACGAAAAACAAGTGCCAACAATTTTGTTTTGTGTTTGGAAAAATAGGAAAAAAAAAGTTATACATGATGACGTGAAAAAATATGGCGAAGTGTCCAAAAGGAGCCATTATTGTGCAATACTAATTATTAAAAAATATTCTTGAAGAACCAGTTGCTGCTAAATCTATATTTGTTTATTAATAATGGTTAAAACCGTGTGTCCAATCTACCTAATGTTTTTCTTTTTAAAAAGCAATTATAATAAAACTAATTGGTTTAAAAGTTCCAATTTTATTTTTTTATCCTTACTAACTTATCCGAGGCGTTATTGTGAACCCATATGCTCCCTTTTGAGGTTGAATTTGGTAAATGGTTGTAAAATTTCATCCCGTTTAAATTTTTAAACTCGATGGACCGATGACCTTGACAAAGATAGCTGGCAGTGGATGGATGAAAAAAAGCGGGAGATCGTACTCTTTAGCGCTCTTTGGGGGAGGCCTACGTCCAGCAGTGGACTGCAATAGGCTGAGATGATGATGATGGGAAATTTTTAAAATACTAACGTCCCTCCATGGACCTCAATGCAGGGATATTATGAATGATAGCAAATGTTCATCCCCTTTTACTTTTGGGGGTGAATTTTTAAAAGTTCTGTCATTAAATTCGGAGCTATTTCAAAGTAAAATTCATAGTTATTATGAATTTCGTCATAACTCTTCTCAAAGTATGTAAATAGTAAGCATCCTAATTAATTAAGAGTCTAACTCCTTTGAAGTCTTGAGAATGCTTTTCAACTTCGTCCCAAATAGTTTAAAATAGTTTGTCCAACTTCACAAAGGCATGGAAAAATCTGGAGCGCATTCTTTAGTGTATTAATGACTTGCGAAATTTTTCGACTCCTTGTAATAATGTGGTATTTTTTTCTTGTTAAAAGTTTACCTTTTAATGTAGGGGGTCGATTCTCTTTAAAAAACGCACGTAAACTCTTTCTAAACATCATCTAAGCGCATAGATATAAATTGTACGAATGCTAAGTCTATGTCTAAGCGATACAAACAAACATAGCCTATATTTTGCTTAGAAGTGGGTTCAAATTACATTTGCCAATGACAGACTTTAGTGTCAAAGTGACAGTGCGTATCACCTAAGCAGTACAAACAAACATAGACTATATTTAAAACTCAATGAAACGGGAATTAATGCGATCATTATTTAGGTACAAAATGTCACCTCTTTTGCCTGACGTTTGTAACCCGATCGAAACGTCAGGCAAAAGTGGTAACATTTTGTAACTAAATTATGATTGCGTTAATTCCCGTTTCATTGAGCTTTAACCTATCAAGCTTCAATTACCCACCGGTGGCCGCGTAACAATAAAATTTTCATTGTCTTTTTGCCGTGGCCTGACGAATATAATTATGCAACGCGAAAGTTTAAAAGTAATTATAGACTCTATTTCGTTACAGAGTTGGTTGACATTATTTAATCGTTCATGAGTGAAGTGATGTCGACTTAATTAAGACATAACGTTTTACGAATTGGCTCTATCCAAAAATCGAACCCAAAACCGATCGTATCAAGGCAAGTTACTTTAACGCTCTGACGATCGTGCATTCTTTTCATACAAAAGCTACTGAACCATTATGTTTTCCTGTAATAATGTTATTTTCATAACTAACACCCTTAAACTACAATTTAATTTATTCGAAGTCTCGTTTATACGCTTATCGTAAGGGTTGATGCAGTATATTAACATTAATGCTAGCAATTTAATCTAAAAATAGCATTTATAACAATATTTGGGTTAACGAACTACGTTACACAGGGCAATGTGAATATTTCTCATGTTACGACCACACCGTGATATGGCAATAATTATGGCCATATTTTTTAAAAATAAATATTGGACAACATCACATACATTGCTCTGATCCTAAAGTAAGTAGCTAAAGCACTTGTGTTATAGATATCAGAAACGACGGTACCACAACACCCAGACCCGAGACAATATAGAAAAGTACGTTTTCTACATTGACCCGACCGGGAATCGAACCCGGAATCTCAGAGATGGTGACGCCATAAAGTCCGGCGTGCTCACCACGCGGCTACGGTGGTCGTCAATAATTGTAACAACACCTAGGTGTAGCCACGATTTATGGCCATAATTTTACAATGTCAATCAATATGGCATATGACGGTAGGCAATATCTCCGGTGGCGGTCTTTTATGCACATCAAAGACGATTAGCGCGGTAATTTGTGAGTAAGGTGGCCGCACTACCGTTTGTTCAGTGTGCGACATGAGCTCGACCGAAAAGCATGTGCTGACCAATATGGAGTGGTCAAATGAAAGGGTACTTAAATTTTTATGGAATGCTTAAGTCTTGGTTTAGTTTTATAATAATGTAAAAGATTCGTGTAATAGTAATTGACAGCCATAAAATACAACACCGCTGCAACTTCAGCTGCCATCTTGAAAAATGACATATTTATTGCCTAGTTCATTGCCATATCTCGGTAATATCTAGTGTGACCACCACTTATGGCGTTAATTTGGGCAGTAATTTAATGCCATAACTAATGCGGTAAATAGGCGGTAAACGGTAAGGTAGTGTGGCCGTAGCATCAGTTTTTACGTTACGTCATTTTACTGAAACTTGGGTCCAAAATCTTGAATATACATGGTGACTGGCAAATCCAAGCTTAAGGGGATATACGGGCTGTACAAATGAATAGGACACTCATTAAAAACAAAGTGTTCCACTGCTCGTGTTAAAATAACTTTTACTAACATCGAAATCGTGATATTTTTTAGAAAATCTATACATTTTATCGTTAGTCGTCGAGTTAGCTGTTTTCATGGAGCATCAAACATTATTTTTTGCGATTATAATGATTGCTGTTGCCATAGAAACAGTTTTAAATGAGCTCCTACCCTTTTTAACATCCTACAGGAAAAATGGTTGGAAATAGCTCTACAGATTTTACCTTTTTTTCCTCAATCCTAAATTGACATTTATAAAGATAATTATTTTTTCAAATTATTCTAAATTATTAACACAGTTTTTTCCTTCATTCTGGACTCGACACAGAACTGAACCAGCTAAAACTTTCATCCTTTTTTAACACCCTGTACAAGAAAGGGACGAAGCGCTAGGAAGAAAAAGGATAACCTAAAATGAAAATGGTGACCATAATCTTGTTTTAAGTGTGTCTCACGATTTAATTTCATTAAGAAATTTAAGTCGTTTTAGACCGTACTTAAAATCCTAATTGATAAACTTTTCAAATTATCCTGAAAATATAGTTTAACTTAACAATTGACTACAAAATAGAATAATCAAAGAGAAATTCTTGTTAAAGAATTTCACGTAAGTATCTCGGTAACGATTCTAATGGTCTGTCTGTCCGTCTGTCACCAGGCTGTATCTCATGAACCGTGATGGTTAGAGAGTTGAAATTTTCACAGATGATGTATATCTGTTGTCGCTATAACAACAAATACTAAAAAAACAGAATACAATAAATATTTAAGTGGTCTCCCATCCAACAAACGGTACTTTTTGCCGTTTATTTAATAATGGTAGGGAACCCTTTGTGCGCGAGTTGGACTCGCACTTGGTCGGTTTTTAAGTTCACATAATACGAGTATAATCATCGCGCTTTAGTTATTTGGTAGAAGTCTTTCAACGCAATCTAAAACTATCGTAAATCTGATAAAATATGTTTCAGAAACTGCTGTAAACCGGATCAAACTAGTCACAACTGGTCGTTACGGGATTACGCAAACTTTTGGGATGAAATTATGAAATATGACTGGTTCTGTCCGTACAGTCAGTTGAGTAATTTGTCCCATTTTTATTTGTTTACGCAAACTGAATACTAAAATACACCGTGAATTTTTAATTACCCGAGAAAATTAACTAACATACTCAGATATCCATATACATCGAATTTGGCGAATAAAAAAAACGGAACGGCGTACCGCGTTGGCGTGCGGAAGGAATAACTATGAATGAAAAAAATTTCATTCATAGTTATTCCTTCCGTACGCCAATATTACGCGACCAAATTAGGTCGATTTTGGTTCCGTTAATGTTGGAATGATAATGATTACTATTTGAATTACCAGGACTTTTATGGTGCATATTTTTATATAATAAATTTCTCATAAAAAAAATTTTTTTATTCGCCAAATTCGATATATATCGATATCTGAGTATGTTAGTTAATTTTCTCGAGTAATTAAAAATTCACGGTGTATATGGTACTAGCTGTTGCCCGCCACTTCGCTCGCGTGCTCTTTAGTTTATTCCATATATCCCACTGGAGCATTTAACCGTGATGAAAAGTTTCCTATATGTTAATCCAGATCATATTTTATATGTATACAAAATTTCATCCAAATCCGTTCAGTAGTTTTTGCGTGAAAGAGTAACAAACATCCATCCATACTTACAAACTTTCGCATTTATAATATTAGTAGGATTACGAATAGCGCGCTTTTAGTGGGCAGGGTGGGCTCAGAACCCCCTAGTGTTGCCAGTTCCATTTCTCCAAATATAGGGGCTTAAAGAACAGTGTCAGAGTTGCTAAAAATGTTTTGGGGCGTGTTAAGAGCGAAAGAGCTTCTTTCGGCCCTATTTACAGTAATAAATTAATTTTATTTCATCGTCATCATCATTTCAGCCGGCGGACGTCTACTGCTGAACATAGGCCTCCCCAGAATTCCAGCTTGTCCGGTTGCGCGCGGCCTGCATCCAGCGGATTCCTGCAACCTTTACCAGGTCGTCTGTCCAACTTGTGGGTTATATATTTACACTTGCACTTGACAGTCGCACTTAACACTAATCAAAATACGAATGGCGGGTTATTCCCTAAAAATTAGCAATCACCAATAATCGCGCAATCATCGCCCGATTGATGGTTAATGTCAAAATCTATGGGCAGCACTGACCGTAGATTGCTTTGTTTTTTTTTTGCTGTCAATTTGTCAATTTTTGCTATCGCTTTGCTTTTGCAAGATACGGAATCAGGGTACGGACCTTAAGTTCGTTTTGCTAAGCACAATAGGCAAATGATTTTATGTTACGAATGAACTAAATAAATTCAAAATCATGTATTTCTGTACATTGGCCATAAAAGGCACTACATGTCCAATATTTTTTTCTATACCACTGCCTCGAGACAATTTGTGCGCTAGTGCCGAGAAGAAGCAGCGCAAGAAACTCAGTCACTATTTGTTGCGAGCTAAGCAGTTTTAAATCCACACATTTTTATCATTATACACTTAATCACTAACAGTGTAATAGCCCTTTTTCATTAGAATCCTTTTAAAATGCAATTTGAATTCATATACCGGCATTTCAACAATATAAATAAATATAAATATTGGACAACATCACATACATTGCTTTGATCCTTAGGTAAGTAGCTAAAGCACTTGTGTTATATAAATCAGAAACAACGAAGGTACCACAACACCCAGACCCGAGACAATATAGCAAAGTTCATTTTCTACATTAACCCGACCGACAATGGATTGCGGTAATTTATTAAAAAACGAATACAAGTTATCATCTCAGCCTATTGCAGTCCACTGCTGGACGTAGGCCTCCCCCAAAGAGCGCTGAAAAGCACGATCTCCCGCTTTTTCATCCATTCTCTGCCAGCCATCTTCCTAAGGTAAGCTTAAGTGCCAGAAGGCTGGCCACATCTGTCGCAGAACCGATGAAAGGTGGAGTAAACGGGTTCTCGAGTGAAGATCCCGCCTAGGCAAACGTAGTGTAGGACGACCCCCAGCTTGATGGACCGATGACCTTAGGAATACAAGGTTAATCACAAACAAATAATTCAATTATTTTTTAATCCAACTGTACATTGACTATTAAAGCTGACCGCGGGCAGTGTCAACGGTTTTGTCAATTTAAATGAGCGGTCGGGTTAATTTGTGTTCGTATTGTTTAGAGTAATAAGGTTTTAATTAACATTTATTAATCACTAGCTGACCCGGCACTCTGGCAGACGTCGTCTGACTTCTGACAGTAGGTAATGTCAAACGTTATAAGGTTACATTCATAGATATAGAATGTACAAGATAGACAAAGGCTCGTTGCAAATGATACAAAAAATGTGACACGTATGTGTGTGTGTAGTAGTGTTGTTTGAGCCACAAATTTTTTATCGATAAATTGCAACCGGCGTCAAATTGATTTGGCACAAGTCACAATCGCCGCTAACCTCGAAGCACCTAAAGTTAAACTTAATATTTAAACAAAAAAGAGGTGAAAATCAGTATCACGGAAAGGATACGGGGCTTTCTGGGCTTGTATGTGTAAAGTTAAGATATGGTCGAAAAAAGGTCATATTTGTGTTATGCAAACTTCACAGTCTGGAAACTGAGAAATCTGAAAAACAAGTTTACTCGCATTAAATCGAAAAATGAGTAATTGAATATTGTGAACAAGTTTATGGAAAAAAAGAAAACGGTAGTTTTAAATATGTCATCATCATCATCATCATTTCAGCCACAGGACGTCCACTGCTGAACATAGGCCTCCCCCAGTGACTCCCAGATCGGCCGGTTGGAAGCAACCTGCATCTAGCGTCGTCCTGCAACCTTTACCAGGTTGTCTGCTCAAATATTAAATATGTAACCTATTTAAAACAATTTCATATCATAATTTCATTTCAACATATTCCTTATAATCGCAAAGTTAATATTATATTACTTACAGTAGGTGGTTCTGTGTTCATAGAGTTGGACATCAAACACAGGTATCAATCAAATGAAATAAATGCACTTCAATAATCGTGACATAAAGTATGTATTGTATTGTATGTGTTTGTACGTCACGGACCTTCTTTGTTTAAGTTTAATCTGTAAGATTTGAATAAATATATACTTATCTGCTACCTACCGCGATATCGAATCTTTAGAAAGATGATCTGCTAAGTATATCATATTTATAAAAAGCTATTTTACTTCACTTAAAATGATTAACTTACAGGAACAAATAAGGTGGGTACTGAATCTTTTAATAATATACGTCGAAAATTTCTTTTAACGAAACATCTGTCCTCAAAATGTTTACTGCAAACTGTTGACTGTTTTCGCGGAGTCCATTCTGGCGTGTTTATAACTCTAATCCACTTTTCGCGTATTTCAGGTTTAGATGGTATTTTTTAAAAAATATTTTATATTATACTAAATATTTGACTAAACTATACAGAATTCTTTTAGTCGTTTATAAACAAGTTATATTTTAGATGCGCAAAAATAAAACTAAAATCTCATAATGTAATAACAAAAAAACAGTATTGGAGTGTTTTTTTTGTAAACAAACATGATAAATATTTTTTTAGTAATTGCTACTAATCTTCTATACCCACAAATGGCTGTCGATATTTTATCGATACTTATGACGTCACCGCTAGTTCAATCCCTAGTGTAGACATACAATTTACTATTTTACCTAATATTTATTGTAATTATGTCTTGAACTACGAAATACACAAACACACACCAAACAAAGTTCATATTCTTCTGTAAAATCCAATTCTTTGTCGATTATAATTACGAATTAGACACAAATTTGTTTCAAAATATTTTCATCCAAAAATGTATTTACCTGTGAAATGTGCATTTATTTGGGTTATATGTTCTTGTCACATCACAATTTATAATTGAACAGCACCCCATGTCTACAGAAATATTTAAATAAGTTTTCCGTTTGTAATTTTGTATATTTTAATAAAATTAATTTTGACGTTTAAAATTGAAATCATTTATAGTCAGTTCAATATTTTTTTTGTGTCACATAGGTACATTGACATCTGTCTTTTTCTATCTTGTAGGATGCCCGCAAGGATATGATGTCTCTTTTCCACGCTTTGTCAGTCTTTAAGAGCGTAGCGAATCCTAAGTCTATGGTTACATTAGAAAAGTTTATTGTAAATTTTTGTTTTTAGCAATTCCATGCAAGGTTTAATTAAAGATAAATAACACTTGAAAAAATCATCGACCTTAGGTGGGACTCGAACCCACGTCCCATCGCATGCCGGGCGAGTGCTTTACCAACTAAGCTACCGAGGACGTCACGTGACACGATGTTATTTCTCAAGTGTTTCTTCTCGCTGTCGAAGCCAGCGTATTCTAATCAATGTTGTAGCTATATGTATAATAATAAATAATAATAATAAATTGTTTCCACAATCACACCAATTATCTGGCCCCAAACTAAGCAAAGCTTGTGCTATGGCGACTAGATAACGGATAAACATACTTAAATACGTTTATAAACATCCATGACTTAGGTGCAAATGCTCGTGCTCATCACACTAACATTTGCCCCTCGCGGGATTCGAACCCGCAACCGCCAGGCATTGTAGTCCGGAGCGCGAACCACTACACCAGACGGTCGTCAAATAGTATAGCTGAGTATTGTATAGGGTAGGGTAACTTTTTAGGGTTCCGTACCCAAAGGGTAAAACGGGACCCTATTACTAAGGCTCCGCTGTCCGTCCGTCTGTCTGTCTGTCTGTCTGTCTGTCTGTCTGTCTGTCTGTCTGTCTGTCTGTCTGTCTGTCTGTCTGTCTGTCTGTCTGTCCGTCTGTTACCAGGCTGTATCTAATGAACCGTGATAGAGATAGAGAAATTTTCACAGATGATGTATTTCTGTTGCCGCTATAACAACAAATACTAAAAAGTAAAATAAAATAAATATTTAAGAGGGCTCCTATACAGCAATGGTGTTTTTTGCCGTTTTCATAGATAATGGTACGGAACCCTTCGTGCGCGTGTCCGACTCGCACTTTGCCAGTTATTTTTTTTCTTTCATTAGAACCTTCTGATAATAAGCTGGTACAAAACATCTCGTTCCTCCTCGAATACGTAGAGAAAATTAGATGCCAAGAAATTCTATTACAAAGAATAATATTTCAAACTACCTTCAGGTTCCCTTATTTAAAAACAGCTCACGGAGGTGGCTGTTATACAGATTTGCAGCCACAGCTGAAGTATATGTAGCAGGTTCACATGGCTATAAAAGTTTTTATAATAATAATAATAAATCCATTTATTGCAGACTTTGGAAATCCATATAAAGGTGTTAGTAACATGATTTAATCTTATTCTAGTGTTAATAATTACAATTATGCAGAAAAAAAACCTAGACTTTAAACAAGACGACATAAAAAACCGGCCAAGTGCGTGTCGTGCCTATCTATCTATTTATTGATACTCAACTGTTAAAATGCAGATTTTAGATGCAGTTAATGTATGCCGTCTTAGAGCCGGCTTAAAAATGAATGTATCCAAAACAAAAGTCATGGTGGTGAGTAAAAGACCAGACAGCTTCTACAGTGTTCATGGTTGGTGGAGATGTGGTAGAAAGAGTACGGAAATACAAGTATTTGGGTACGTGGCTGACTGAAGACTGGGACAGCAGCTCTGAAATCAAAGCCAGAATTGAAGTCGCTCGTGCCTCTTTCAACAAATTTAAAAAGGTATTGTCTCATCGCAGCCTTAAAATCTCTTTGCACACTCGACTACTGCAGTGTTACGTATGACCTGTTCTCTACTACGGATGTGGAGCTAAGACGATGAAAAAGGATATAAGCAGTCGAGTGGCAGCGTTCGAGATGTGGGCATACAGACGCATGCTTAGAATCAGCTGGGTCGATCGAGTCACCTATGAAGAAGTCCTGAGCAGAGTAAACAAGAACCGGGAGCTTCTGCTGACCGTAAAACGGCGGAAAACAGCGTATCTTGGCCACATTATCAGACACGACAAATATTACCTGCCACAAGTGATAATAATGGAAAAGGTCGAGGGAAGCAGAGGGTTGGATAGGAAGAGGATTGCATGGATGGATAACATCAAAGAATGGACAGGAGTTGGAAATGCGGGTAGACTTCTGCACTGGGCAAGGGACCGTCAACGCGTTGCAGTACTGGTAGCTGACCTTCACTAGTTGGAGAGGCACTCTTAGAAGAAGAACTGTTAAAATATGAATTTTTGCCTTCGTGCCGATGATATCACGGTTCTGCTCGCTGTTTCGATATAAATCAAGATGGCGGCTATGTTTAGTATAGATTGACAGTTGGCTGTCGAGAAATCACTACATCATATCGTGTTTTGTTGATTGGGGCTGATTTCTCTAACACCAGTGCATTAACTACTTACTTTAGGATCAAAGCAATATTTTTGATATAAATAAATATTGTTTCCAAAATCACACCAATTATCTAGCCCCAAACTAAGCAAAGCTTGTGTTATGGCGACTAGATAACGGATAAACATACTTAAATACGTTTATAAACATTCATGACTTAGGTGCAAAATGCTCGTGCTCATCACACTATCATTTGCCCCTCGATTCGAACCCGCAACCGCCAGGCATTGTAGTCCGGATTGTCCAATGGGTATACCAATTTTTTGTTTGTTTAAGTTTAAACTGTGGTTCATAGTTTGACGACCTCCGTAGCCGAGAGGCGAGCACGCCGGACTGTAAATGGCGCCGCCATCTCTGAGGTTCCGGGTTCGATCTAAGGTCGGGTCAATGTAGAAAAACGAACTTTTCTACATAGTCTCGGGTCTGTATGTTGTGGTACCGTTGTTTCTGATTTCAATAACACAAGTGCTTTATTAGGATCAGAGCAATGTATGTGATGTTGTCCAATATTTATTTATTATTTATTTATTTATAGTGAAACCACTGTATCTCTCTACACTGTAATCTCAGTGCCAAGCGCCTGTTTCTGGACTTACAACAAATGTTCAGAGAAATAATGCCCGCTATTCACGGGCTAACTTTTTGTGTTTCTTTAGCATTGTTTAAGGTTTTACCTTTTCGTTTAGTGTAGCTTTTTAAAAGAAAGGTTTACAGTTAATTTTCAGGGTGAATAGAAAAGCTTTCTATGGGTGAATTGAAGCTGTGTTCCTGAATAAATTGTGTTTTATTGTTGTCGCAACATTCAACATTCACATATTAACATTCAGTCGAATTGAGAACCTCCTCGTTTTTTTGAAGTCGGTTAAAACATGAATAACTGTCATAAAAAAACCGGCCAACTGCGAGTCAGAATCGCGCACGAAGGGTTCCGTTAAAAACGGCAAAAAAATCACGTTTGTTGTATGGGTGCACCCTTAAATATTTATTTTATTCTGTTTTTTAGTATTAGTTGTTATAGCGGTAATAGGAATACATCATCTTTGATAATTTCAACTTTCTAACTATCACGGTTTATGAGATACAGCTGACAGACGGACAGACAGACAGACAGACTGACGGACAGCGGAGCCTTAGTAATATGGTCCCGTTTTACCCATTGGGTACAGAACCCTAAAAAATACCTTTAAAATCACTTTACACACCGAATTCTATGACTAAATATCACTATTACTCAGTTATACAAATCCGCACCTACAAACTGTCTCTACTAAACCGGCTTTCGCTTACACGTGCACTCTGCAACACGTGCCGAAAGTCGTATAATTTTATGACGGTGCGCGAATGGCCAACTTTATTTCCGAGCCCATGACAGGAGAGGTCAGTAGGAACACTCTTTCGGGACGCCTAGAGTTTACCGAAAGAACTGAGTCATTTTCATCGATCGAAAAGAAATACAAAATGACTTTTCGAAAAAGTTACGAGATCATTTTGTTGCACTCGCACTAGGCTCTCAATGTGGGATCTTATAAATAAACAACAATAATAAAATAATTATTTTAACAAATTGTGTAATATATTGTTACTATTTATTACCTTATATACACCGTGAATTTTTAATTACCCGAGAAAATTAACTAACATACTCAGATATCGATATACATCGAATTTGGCTATTTTTTTTTTTTATGAGAAATTAATTAAAAGGTCCCTAACATTCCTTAAAAAATATGCACCATAAAAGTCCTGCTAATTCAAATAGTAATCATTATCATTCCAACATTAACGGAACCAAAATCCACGTAATTTGGTCGCTTAATATTGGCGTACGGAAGGAATAACTATGAATGATTTTTTTTTCATTCAAAGTTATTCCTTCCTTACGCCAACGCCGTACGTCGTTCCGTTTTTTTTATTTGCCAAATTCGATGTATATCGATATCTGAGTATGTTAGTTAATTTTCTCGGGTATTTAAAAATTCACGGTGTGTAAGGTGTAAATTTATCAGTAAACTATTTTCTAGGGTGTGATTCTACTGCTCAAATAGAACAACTTTTTCTAAGGGACCAACATTAATGTCGCAAAAAATAATCCACTTCCCCATACAAAACGGCAGACTAGCTGACATCAGTTTGTATTGAGGGTTAATTTTTTTTTTACGATTTTGAAGTTGGTCCCATACAAAAAGTTGTTGTATTTGAGCAATAGAATCAGCTCCTAGAAAATAGTTAACTAATACATTTACACCTTATATCGGGTGTAAAAAAAGGCTTAACGAAGCCGAATACCACATATTCTACGTATTACCTATTACGGTCATTTTTTTCTTTTTAACTATACCTGAGAAATGACGGGTTACTGAGTTATAGACAGTCAGTGTTACAATTTTTTTTCAAAGATGTTTACAAAATTAACTTCTGTTTGATAATACACATGATCCGCTTACACACACAGGCCATCTGTGCCGTGCGCGCTATACATTGCGGGTTAGAAATAAGTTATTTTTTTTATACCTAAAAATAAAAGTCATTTCCCAGCAATTATTTTTTTTGCATTCTACTTGGTTTTATGTATAAAATTCGTGGTTTAAGGCTTCGTTAAGCCTTTTTTTACACCCTGTATATAAAAATAAATTGTATTTTTGGTTAGTTTAGTTTATTTTTATTGCTCATTGTATACTCTCCTGTAAGTTTATTTTTTTTCTTTGTTAATAAATGTAATATCCATGTTTCAAATAAATTTGCGATATTTTTATCTGTTGACTAGAAATGGACGGAACGCGCGGCCATAATGTCCTTAGTCCGTGACATCACATTTTACAAACAAAATAATACGGCTCATCACATTGGCACGGCATAACTCCTGTAGGTATTCATTTTAACAAATTCAGTCAAATACCTATCTAAATATTATTATAAACTGCAACAAACAGTTTTACGTGCTATGTGCCCCGCCCACTGCCACTTCAGCCGGCTAATCCGTCGGGCTATGTCAGCGACTTTGGTTCGTTCACGGATCTCCTCATTTCTGATTTGATCTCGCAAAGAAACACCGAGCATAGCCCTTTCCATAGCGCGCTGTGCAACTTTAAGCTTCTTAATAAGGCCCATAGTAAGAGGCCACGTTTCTGTTCCGTATGTCATCACTGGTAACACACACTGGTTGTATACTTTCGTCTTTAGGCACTGAGGTATTTTGGACGAGAAAATGTTGCGTAGTTTCCCGAACGCTGCCCATCCGAGTTCGATTCGTCGTTGGATTTTTAATAGGTGGGCAGACGACCTGGTAAAGGTTGCAGGACGACGCTGGATGCAGGCCCCTCCCAATCGGCCGATCTGGAAGTCACTGGGGGAGGCCTATGTTCAGCAGTGGACGTCCTGTGGCTGAGATGATGCAACAAACAACGCGTTACTCGACGTCGCAATAGTAAAATTTTGTTCTTTGATAAGATACGACGTCATCAGTCAAAATGTCACGTGACTGACTGTTTTCGCGCTAAATTTAATTTAAATATAAAAAAACATGATTTCTTATAATAAAATGATATTTATTTGAGGAAAAGATTGTAATGAGATGTCTTAAATAAGCAGCGGAAAGGTTTACAACTCTTTTTTAAAAAATGTCAAGTAGCCAATTAAAGGAGACCTTCTACAACAAATTAAACTGAGGTTACTGTTATCTACTTGGATTATAGTTCGTACTCATAATTGACGAGGGTTCTTCGACGCTTCCGAAATGTATGAATGATAATAAAAAATAATTGATGGCTTGTTATCACGCAGTAACACTGTATCTGTATCACCGTATCATTTGTCGTATCACATTTATCTCTGTACATATAATTGTTGACGCCTTGGTTTTCTCTCTTGCCAGAATTGGTTTTCAAATATTAGGAAAATGAAAAAGTTAACGGGATAGAAAAAAAATCCGGAATTTAATTTGTATTTACCAACTTTTGATACATAGACAATTACGCGTCATATTCAGGATGATAACGGGACACATTTTGATACGGCTAAGAAGTGGGACGTCCCAATAAAAACGGGACATTTTTAATCACTAATCATCCGTATCAAGTTTTATGATTGCACAAAAACCAACTCGGAATGTAAAGTACCGTATCGTCGTAATGAGTTTGTTATTATCGCGTATCACTTATTCACATTGCAATCATGATACGCGTTGGTGATACGAATGCGTTGGAAAATGATACATAAATGTGCCCTCAGCTTAATATTACTTTTCCTTTATATCCGTAACCTAAAGCCAAGAACCGAACCATTTACGAACAAAAAACCTGAAAAGAAAAATAAATCTACTCCACTCCTTAAACGAAATAGGATACCTTTCCCTAATAGTGTTAGTTCTTGATAGAGTATCGATAGTATCGATAAATTATTTTAACGCTCTAAACTTTCTGGTGGTAAAACTCAAACCGTTTCATACTTTGAGAAGCCTATACATATACACAGTAAACAAAAAAAAAATATAGACTCCAATTTAAAATATCTAAACGAAACAAAAAGTTTGCTTAAGTGTGCTTTAGTGACTAAATAACTGATAATAATATCTTCTTCCTAGTGTATGTGTGTAAAAGACAAAGGCCGTTATAATAGGATTTGTAACTATAGATAATAAATAGATGGAAATAATATAAAATATGAGATGTTTTTTGTCCTTTTGAAACAAAATAAGCCTCTATCTCTACGTATTTAAAGTAAAGTATGGCGGTAGTACAGTAAGTCGATTGTATGCTTTCATCCCCATTTGATTGGTAAACCCTTTTATTTACCTTTATACCATTCCGTATCAATTTTGATCCATTTTCCAACCATGTACCAAAATGACACATGTCATGTAGTAAAAACATTACTATACCTCGACAGGGTCTTTATACCTCAACTATCTTTCAAACATGTAGTTCAAATATTACTACACGTCGACAGGGTAAAGTCTTCATACCTCAACTATCGATATTATTTTTATCGACATCTCAACATCTCTATCCCCCCACCCGATGCGTTCCTTTCCTGGCTAAGTGAACTCGACAATAGACGCAGGTGTGACCTTATTAAATAACTTGTTATTTTGGTCTCGAATGACGAATGTATTATGTTATTTCTTAGCTAGTGTGCTAATAGTATTATTGGCTTTACCTACTTATTTTTGATTGGTTCTCTTCCCGCTCAGGTAGCACTTACACTCGTTTTTAGGCTTCCTTAGCCAAATGGCAAAAAACGGAACCCTTATGGATTCGTCATGTCTGTCTGTCTGTCAGTCCGTATGTCACAGCCAGTTTTTACTAAAACTATAATAGCTATACTGTTGAAACTTAGTAAGTAGATGTATTCTGTAATATATCGTAAAATAAGTGTCATTGACGATTGCGTTAAATTACAGGAGGACCTGGACCGTTTAACTGCTTACTGCTTAGCTAATAAACTGCATCTGAGCACACCAAAATGTAAAGTTATTTCCTTCACTAAAAATATTAACTTAATCCAACACAACTACTTGCTTTGTAACACTCCTTTAGAGAGAGACTCATTAATCAAGGATTTAGGTATACTCTTCGATTCAAAACTGCATTTTGATGCTCACGTTGATCACATCACTGCTAAAGGTTTTCAAATGTTTGGGTTTCTAAGACGTAACTGCAACTCATTTAAAAAGCCATCTACTAACCTGCTCCTATACAAGTCACTCATAAGACCTCAAGTTGAATATGCTTCATGTGTTTGGAACCCATTCTACAATAAATACAGTGACCAAATTGAATCTTTACAACGTAAATATCTACTTAATCTAAATTACAGATCTGTAAGGGCACGGTCATCATATCGTTCCCTTTTAGTTAAATACTCAATTTCGACCCTCAAACAACGTAGATTGTATCTTGACCAATCGATTCTTTTTAAAATTTGTCGTAACGGATTTGACTGCAACATGCTTATAAACCAAATTTACCTGCGCATACCTAGCCGCTCCCGGCGTATTCGTGATGCTTATACTCGTTGTCTATTTGCTCCTAAGCCATGTCGAACCAACGCTGGTAAACGAGCTCCTTTACAGCGATTAATGAATGCATATAATAAACACTTCACTAGAATTGATTTATTTGTCTTGTCACCAACGCAATTTAAAAAGTGTATCTTTCATACCTTAGTGAATATTGGTTAACTGATTTTTCGTTTCTCATTAATTTTAATATGTAAAGACAATGTTTGTTTGCTAAGTTTGCTTGTACTTAATAACTACTTATTGTTCTAATATTATTTTGAGAATAATGGTGCTGGTTGCGTAATTATATAAGTTTTTCTAATATTAATGTAGTAGTATTAAGCATAATTGCGCAATTGTTTGTTATTCCAAACAAAAATAAAATAAAATAAAAAAATAAAAATTCTGTGAACCGAATTTAGATTTTTACACAAAAATAGGAAAAAAACAATAATTTTTTTGCAGTTAGATTAGATTAGTTAGTTAGTTAGTTAGATCCCATCAATGCTCTAGAGCAAGATTGGGGTCAAGAGCAAGCCCATCTCAAATAAAAAAAAAGGTAAAAATAAAATGAAACTCAATTTTTTTTTCATCAAACCCATACGTGTGGGGTATCTATGGATAGGTCTTCAAAAATGATAATGAGGTTTCTAATATCATTTTTTTCTAAACTGAATAGTTTGCGCAAGAAACACTTATAAAGTGCTAAAAGGGGTGGGATACCCCTGTAACTTCTAAAATAAGAGAATAATAAAACTAAAAAAAAATATGATATACATTACCATACAAACTTCCACCGAAAATTGGTTTGAACGAGATCTAGTAAGTAGTTTTTTTTAATACGTCATAAATCGTAAACCGCAGTTAGATAATGGTAAAGAACCCTTCGTGCGCGAGTCCGACTCGCACTTTTCCGGTTTTTATCATCGTCATCATCATCATCATCATCTAAATAATTGCAGGCTGTCCCTGGGTGTATGGAACTAATTGAACAGGAGCGTAGCGGTGGTGGTTTCCGAATTTTTTTACCATCTGGTGTAGTGGTTCGCGCTCCAGACTAAGAAGCCTGGCGGTTGCGGGTTCGAATCCCGCAAGGGGCAAATGTAAGTGTTATGAGCACGAGCATTTGTACCTAAGTCATGGGAGTTTATAAACGTATTTAAGTATGTTTATCCGTTATCTAATAATAATAACTTTATTTATTTACCAAAAACAAACAAAACATTTACAGCAAGCAGCAGCGGTCACAGCACTAAGCAATAATGTTTGTATTGCAGTGGCCAGTAATTTAAAAACAAGCAAAAGTTATTCAAAGACACCTGGCTGATCTAGTCGCCATGTTTTATATAAAGTATTAATTATATAGATTAAGATAGCAAATTAGGCTGCCCAAGCAGGCCGAAGCAAGGAGAACATGCACAAGTGGGGTTACAGCTTGGAGAGCGCATGTCTATGTGGCATTTCCCCCCAGAAAATGGCACATCTCCTGTCATGCCCTGCGTGTCCCTACACCTGTGAGGATCTTTACAAGGCCACCGATAGCACTATATCGGTGACTGAGTTTTGGTCCTCACAAATATAAAAGCCTGAGTGAGTCGACCCCTTCTCTTCCTATGGGCGTCGTAAGAGGCGACTACAGGAGAACCGCCACAAGAAGACGGGCAGCAGCGTCACCTCTCCACCATTGGCCAAACTGCGATCGCCAACCCGCCTGCCAAGCGTGGTGATTATGGCAAAATCCTCCTTTTGGAGAGGCCTGTGTCCAGCAGCTTAGTGGACTAATATAGACTGGTGATGATGATGATGATGATGAGTGAGTCGACACGCAAAGATAAAGTAGATAGTAACGAAATTTCATGCACTTAACGTCATCTATTTTTTTATTAAACAAAATAATAAATTAAAGATTTAGATTTAACTCTATTATTACTCATACTAAATGGTCTAATAATAAACATTTCTTTGTTACAGATAAATAACATCTAACCATGCAACACGCACACAAACATCTGCCATCATGAGGCCCGCGTCCGCTAGATGGCGCTCATGACAAAAGTGGATAAGTGAAAGTGGAATAGTGAAGTGAAGTGTAGTGTAGGTGTAAATAAGTGTAGGTGGTGAGATGCGAGACGGGTCCAAGCCTGGGCCCAGTGGTGCCTCTGGGAGCGAAGATAATGACGAAGGTGTGTAATCGATCTCGTACGACCTCCTTAGCCGAGAGGCGAGCACACCAGACTATATGGCGTCGCCATCTCTGAGGTTCCGGGTTCGATCCCCGGTCGGGTCAATGTAGAAAACGAACTTTTCTATATTGGCTCGGGTCTGGGTGTTGTGGTACCGTCGTTGTTTCTGATTTCTATAACACAAGTGCTTTAGCAACTTACCTTAGGATCAGGAGCAATGTATGTAATATTGTCCAATATTATTATAGCACTTATAGTATTATCGTAACTAGGGGTATGGTAGTGCTCCCCGCCAAGACGAGCCAAGCGAAGCGCGAGGGTACTACCTACCTTTTCTCGAAGCGCTACGTCGTTTTTTGAACCCTGACTTGAGTTTGGATTATAACAAATAAATTTTGACGCTAGAGGTCTGAAAATTTAGATAGGGTCTAGGGACTCCTTGTTACCTATACACAAAAAAAAACATTGTTACATGCAACCTAAAAAAAGATATAAAATCCCACCAAATCCATTTTCATATAAAATGTTGCCAAGACGAGACCATATGACTCGCACTGTCAAAAAGATATCAGATCTCATGTAGAGCCAAGCTTCTTACTCTACACGACCTTACTTCACAAACTCTACACCTTAGTCAAATTATGTACCTTGGCCGTTTTGTGACAACAAGAACTATTGTATAACAGAAAAGTAATAAGCAGTAGATATAATTTAATAACCTTAGCCCATGTGATTTTGACGAAACGGCTAAACCACTTATTTTGGCTAAGGTGTAGAGTTTGTGAAGTTTGGACTTATAGAGTTAGGTCGTGTAGAGTTTGAAGCTTGGCTCAAACAGTGACTTGTCAGTGCATGTCATAATAATCTCGTCTTGGCATCATTTTACATGAAAATGGTTTTAGTGGGATCACCATTTCAGCCATGGACGCACAATGCTGAACGTAACCCTAATCTACAAGCACTAAAGAGCCACAGCCAGCCAGCTTAATATAGCTGGAAGATGAAAAAAATCGGCCAAGTGTGAGTCGAACTCGCGCACGAAGGGCACTAATATCTATAAAAACGAGCAAAAGAATCACGTTTGTTGTATGCGAGACCCCTTTAATATTTATTTTATTGTGGTTTTTAGGATTTGATGTTATAGCGATAGCGGCAACAGATATACATCATCTGTGGAAATTTCAACTATCTAACTATCACGGTTTATTAGATACAGCCTGGTGACAGACGGACAGACAGACAGACACAAATAGATAGACAGACAGACGGACAGCAGAGCCTTAGTAATAGGGTCTCGTTTTACCCTTTGGGTACGGAACCCTAATAACTCAATCTTCCGTGCTCTTTGGTGCTCTTTGGCTTATGTCCAGCAATAGGCTGTCATAATGAAAATTTTCAACAGTGTTCGTGACCTTTAACACCTATAACTCAGCCGTGTATCGGCAAACAAAGATGGCGGACAAAAATAACCACTTTGTTTGACCGTTATGTCACCGCCGAGTAAATAAGAAATGTTTGCCTCAAAGTATCAAACATCAATTGAATTTTTTTTTTTAACAATTCCATGCAAGGTTTAATTGAAGATAAATAACACTTAAAAAAATACAGAAAAAAATTCATTTGTTTAAGCATTTCTGGGCCCTAACCATGAACTGTTTAAACAATCACAAATCTGTCAAACATTATCATTTCTGTCAAATTTTGTATGAAATGACGTACCAAAATTGACAGATTTGACAACTTTGAGATTGTTTTAAGAGTTCATGGTTATGGCCCTGATCTTAACCAATAGTCAAATATTTGTAAAAATATTTCTATCGGGTGTTGACGGTAGTATACTACTCAGCTATACATATAGCTACAACATTGATCAGAGATACGCTGGCTTTGACAGCGAGAAAAACACTTGAGAAATTTCATCGTGTCACGTGACGTCCTCGGTAGCTTAGTTGGTAAAGCACTCCCCGGCATGCGATGGGACGTGGGTTCGTGTCCCACCTGAGGTCGATGATTTTTTTCAAGTGTTATTTATCTTCTATCAAACATCAAGCAAAACTAAATTTCGTGATAACGATCGAGCTGCTTTAGGCCTCCCTCACACTAGCGTCTTTCGAGCGTAACGTCGTGGCAGTGTCCAATCAGCGTTAAGTAAATGCCGCTGCGCAAGCATTACGTCAACACTGATTGGATGTTGCCACACGTCGTCACAACGGTCCCTTACCGTGTCGGAACATCATTATTCCAGGACGGCCACTGTCTGACTATCCAGTTGGAAGATTCCTGCAACCTTTACCAGGTCGTCTGTCCACCTTGTGTGTGGACGTCCTATGAGTTAAAACGCATTTATCATAACTGCTGGTGCGTTATTTAGTTTAAGTCATGCAAATCTGCCCCATCGGTTTTGAATAGAGGCCACGTACCGGCAAACGCAGTGTGGGACAACCCACAAGGCGGACAGACGACCTGGTAAAGGTTGCAGGACGACACTGGATGCAGGGCGCTTACAACCGGCCGATCTGGAAGTCACTGGGGGAGGCCTATGTTCAGCAGTGGACGTCCTGGGCTTAAATGATGATGATGATGCAAATCTACTACATGCGTGCGCGCATATAGTTCACTTGTATTAGTTTTAACAAGCGAAACGCTTACCCTCACTTTTAAAGTTGCTTTTGAAGATTATGATCAAAAATGGTACAGCTTCAGCTATGTTATTACAACAATGATCTAACCTCTAGCATAATATAACTAACATTACTGAAAAAAATTAGACTAAATTTATCGAAGAACCATTATCATCATAACTTGACGACCTCCGTAGCCGAGAGGCGAGCACGCTGGACTTGGCATCGCCATCTCTAAAGTTCCGGGTTCGATTCGGGTCAATGTAGAAAACGAACTTTTCTATATTGTCTCGGATCTGGTGCAATGTTCTGTCGTTGTTTATGATTTCTATAACACAAGTGCTTTAGCTACTTACCTTAGGATCAGAGCAATGTATGTGATGTGTGAACCGTCAGTCAGGCCGCTAAGCCCGACCCTTAGATATTTTTTAAGAAACATAAATTATTATCAACTTTGTGTGTTGTCCAAAATAAAAAATCTAAAAACAAATTCAATAACATCGCAAGCTGGCACGAAATAAAACAAGCGAAAACTGAAAACACCAATAACCGTTGCAAGTTTCAAATTCATAAATGGAACAATTCTGGAACACTCTACTCGAAGTTTGAACATTATTGTACGGAAATGTGTTGGCCAGTATTTTTTTTTGTCTATGATTTCGTAATTCAAATCCCAATGCGAATAGGGTTGTGGACACCAATCATAAGTCAAAGTCAAAGGCATTTATTTTTGCAAATTGGCCATCAATGGCACTTTTACATGTCCCAATTTTTTTTCCTACCGCCGCTTCTTCTTCTTCTTCTTTATAAATAATTCTAAGACATCATTTATTAAATCTGACACCTTATTTTAGGCCGGATAACCTGGTACACTATCATTTATTCGAAGAATTTGATTCTTGTTTGCTTCAAAACCAATAAAAAGTTAGGCAGTTGAGACTGCTAAACAATAACATCAAAGCTTGTTATCGCCATACAATTATAGGGCAGAGGTGCATTTTGAGGCACATAAAAAGTACGTCAATTGATTGGTGGTGTTAACTATTCTAAAAGTAAAGTATGCCTATATACGTCCCACTGCAGGGCACAGGCCTCACCTCGACTATGAGGTGGTTTGGGCCATACTCCACCACGTGGGCCCAGTGCGGAGTGGAGAGGTGTTGTAAGGCCAGTGACTAAACCTTACTGTCAGATGTTATCAAGCCGCCTTAAGACCTCTGACTAGACTCACGACCAATATCAAGCGATATTAGCCGGGACCAACTTTTAACGTGCCTTCCGAAGCACGGAGATGCTCGTGATAAATGTCACTAAATATGGTCGGAATGGTCACCCATCCACTCACGACCGCGGCGTTGGTTGCTTAACTTCAGTAATCGATACCAAAACGCTGCCGCCACTGAGCTACGAGCACCTTAACTAGCCTATTTTAGGTAATTAAAACGTAAACTAAACTTTTAATAGCTTTATTAATAATTGTCGTATAAGTTTAAGCACAATTACAATCATGATATTAGACGCGCGAATGACAGACGACAGAGATAAGCGCGGGACGTGTGACAGACGTCACTCGGCCGCGTTCCGTATTACACATCCATGTCATTCTAGTTCAGTGAGGTATAATTTACTAGCGTACTAGAGAACACATCTCGTACTAAATGTTTCAGCCAAGCATTGTAGTATTGAACAATCAAGAAGCAGTTTTGACAACTTCAATTATTGACACTGACTGAAGCTTTGTAGTCCACTGGACTACAATTCTTGGCTGAAAAATTTAGTTCGAGATGTGTTCTCTAGTACGCTAGTACATTATACCTCAATTTTCTAGTTCGTAAATTTTTTACTACTAAAGCACGGGCGAATTGAAGTTAGGACAAATTGAGAATTTCGTATTCTTTTTATTACGATTCAAAAACCTGACCTATATTTTTAGCTTGCTTTTGTTAGCTTCGGACCTGTTATTAAATACTTAATTGGGTTTATACTAGGTCGGTTGGTTGGTTATTAATAGGTTGGAACTGGCCTATATCCAGCGGCTTCCAGCAACCTTTACCACGTCGTCTGTCCACCTTGAGGGTAGACGTCTGACGCTGCGCTTACCAGCACGTGGTCTCCATACTGTTTCTGTTGTCATATATATTCATATTCCGTGTGGTGCCGGCACGTTAAAAAAATCGCACCACCCCTTCTCTTCCTATGGGTGTTGTCGTAATAGGCGACTACAGGAGAACCGCCACAAGAAGACGGGCAGCAGCGTCTCCTCTCCACCATTGGCCAAACTGCGATCGCCAACCCGCCTGCCAAGCGTGGCGATTATGGCAAAATCCTCCTTTTGGAGAGGCCTGTGTCCAGCAGTGGACTGATATAGGCTGGTGATGATGATGATGACATATTCTTAATCTGAATATGTATGGGACTCGTCAAAAGAAATAAAATGATAAATGAGCCCAAACTCAAAGGATTTACCAGTTGCCAATAAAGGTGAGAGAGATGACCTGAGACCTGAGAGTGTCCTATTCTTTTGTACATCTTATATAGGGTGATTTTCATATGTAAAGTTCTTGAATTTTTTTTGCAGGTGCAAACCCCGAGGACTCCAGTTTCGAGGAGTTAGCCTCGTTGAGGACTCACCTGAACTTCCCTGAGGAGGTAGCCCTCAGGCTCACGGATACGGAGTATCAGCTTTTTTACCAAGTAAGACACATTTATATATTTTTCATAAATTACAATTAAATGCTACTTACGAAAGAAGATTACTTGAGAACTGCTCGACTGGTTTGGCAGTTTTAAGGGTCAAAATCTCAAAAGGTAAAAAGAAACCCTTATAGGATCACTTCGTTGTATGTTAATCTGTCCGTTTGTCTGCCATTTGCCTGACTCTGTCAATGTCTTTTTTTATTAAGAACGCATGGAGTATCAAGGAATTTAATACCAAATTCAACCAATGTTTTCTTTAAACAAAAAGTTTTACCAAATCTGTCTAAGGCAAGGTATTACATACATATTGTTTTAGGGATAATTATTTAGTAAAAATATCATTAATACAGCCAGGAATAACATTTTGATCGGTATAATAATATAAAAGTAACTATTTGTAAAAACCGGCCAAGTGCGAGTTGGACTCGCGCACGAAGGGTTCCGTACCATTATCTATAAATACGCGAAAAAATCACGTTTGTTGTATGGGAGCCCCCTTTAATATTTATTTTATTCTGGTTCTTAGTGTTTGTTGTTATAGCGGCAACAGAAATACATCTTCTGTGAAAATTTCAACTGCCTAACTATCACGGTTCATGAGATACAACCTGGTGACAGACGGACAGCGGAGCCTTAGTAATAGGGTCCCGTTTTACCCTTTGGGTACGGAACCCTAAAAATCCTTGAACGATTGCCCCTTAATTCCTTATTACTAGATCACTTCTTGCGCTTTGCTCCGACCCCCTCAGTGTAGTATTATCTTTATTTCTTATTAAAAACCTTAAGGGTTAAACAACATCATCATCATCACCAGCCTATATCAGTCCACTGCTGGACACAGACCTCTCCAAAAGGAGGATTTTGCCATAATCGCCACGCTTGGCAGGCGGGTTGGCGATCGCAGTTTGGCCAATGGTGGAGAGGAGACGCTGCTGCCCGTCTTCTTGTGGCGGTTCTCCTGTAGTCGCCTCTTACGACACCCATAGGGAGAGAAAGGGAAAGAAAGGGGAAGGGAAAGGTTAAACAACGTAATTGAATTCCTGGACATCACACCTCCAGTAGTTTGTCCTGTCCTCCAGTTAAAGGATCAACTTGTCGCACCGACTTTCATTTCGGCTGTTTTGAGTAATTTAAATTAATTTTCAAAGGTATTTTCGGCTGGCACGTTTTGTAATGGCGTCGTTCTAAAGTCTTGGGTTATTGCCCTTAAAGTTTAATATTTCGCAAACGGATCCTTAAATCGAATTATAGTGTAAGCAACCCCACGTCATTTTATAGACCGAAAATATATTCGACAATATCCCACACGATAAGGTACACGATGAAAAACACATCCTCACGTTACATGTAGGGAAGCAACCCCAAAAAAATAGAGAAAGATTTTACCACTTTGTCGGCGTAACTGATATACATACCTCTACAAAATTACAGCTCTCAAAGCACAACCTCGGACGGACTGACAGACATGACGAAACTTTAAGGGTTCCTTGTCAGGACTACGGAACCCTTTTGCGTTCTTAGGGAGGCTTACGTCCAGCAGTGGGCTGCAATAGGCTGACTTGACTATGTTGTGAATCGGATTCTCAGTAAACGTATGGAAATAAAAGGTTTTTATAAAGTCATTTGATACGTATTTAGCAATATCTTTTCCGGCATTCCTTTAACTCCCAAGCGACAGGCCGGCTGCTTCACGTCATTCAACTGTGTGTTGTGTGTCATTCAAGTCGTGCTATTCTATTGTTATATTATTTCCTGGGAGTTGAAGGGTTAAAGGGCTAATTTTTGATCGAGTCATCCAGTCGCACGGCCGGCTACCATCTGTTCTTAGTTGATATACCCATAACCCGCACTAAGCGCTTCTCATCATCTTTTATAATGCACACAGCTAAAGAGTGGAAGTCCCTGCCTGCGTCTGTATTTCCGAGTGCATATAACCTGACTCTCTTTAAGTCCAGAGTGAATAGGCATCTTCTGGGCAAGCTCGCTCCATCGTAGATCCCATCTATGCTCAAAAGCAAGATTGGGGTCAAGAGCAAGCCAATCTCGAATAAAAAAAATAAAAAAGAGTTGGGCAGGGCGTCTGTGAAATATAATATAGTGTTTTAAACTCAATGAAACGGGAATTAACGCGATCATAATTTAGGTACAAAATGTTACCCTAAAAATTATGCAACGCGAAAGTTTAAAAGTAATTATAATAGAGGTAACGATGCGCGACTACGGAACCCCACACTGCGCGAGTGCGACTCGCACTTGGTCGGTATTTTCGTCCAGCTATATTTTTAGCCAAACTTTGAACACAGCTTTCCACTGATTTTAAACGTAAAAAACACAGAATATACAGACTGACACAAAACCCGCAAAAAGGGAAAACGAAATGAGAGCTTAAATTAATTATGAACCCCGGATCACTCTTCGCTTTTAAATCGCACTGGCTTCGTCCCGAGATTCGCTTGCATATTTTATAGCTTGGCTTCGTCATGTTCCATAGGTAGATCCAACCTATGGGGTAACCATGAACTCTTAAAACACTCTCATAGCTGTCAAATCTGACAATTTTGGTACGTCATTACATACAAAATTTAACAGATTTGATAATGTTTGACAGATTTGAGATTGTTTTAAGAGTTCGTGGTTACTGCCCTGTAAGTCGATTCTGTAATTAAAACCGCTTTTATATCGACACTGAACTCACTCCGACAGTAAACTTACTTAAGGCCTTAACACCGCCTAAGTGCCTTAAATCTCGAATATGAAAATCAAATTGTCAGAATACCTGTTACTTGAATCTTAAAATTTAAAATACGAAAGGCTAGAAGAGGATTTAATAAACATCTTGAATTGAATAATATTGATTTTCCGTTAAGTCCCTTGGATTAAAAAGTGCACAAAAAAGTGTCAATTTTTTCATAAATTGCAAATGTTTTCTTAAACGGCACAAGCTATTTCATTACTGTTTTCACACAAAACAATGTTTCGAATTGAGAGTTTTATTTGAAAATTTTCGTTAAAGGCATTAATTTCATAAAAAACATGTTTTTCCGATTTTTAGAGGTCATCCGCACGCGCGAAATTGCATGGGCGCGACGAGTCAAGGTCATTCAAGCGTGTTAAGGCCTTAACGACGATAAGTAATTTGAACTTAATAACAAACTAGCTGAATCGGCGAACTTCGTACCACCTAACAGTTATTCTTTTTGTCAGCTTTTCTAATGTTTTTAGGGTTCCGTACCCAAAGTGTAAAACCGGACCCTATTACTAAGGCTCCGCTGTCCGTCTGTCTGTCTGTCTGTCCGTCTGTCACCAGACTGTATCTCATGAACCGTGATAATATGACAGTTGACATTTTCACAGGTGATGTATTTCTGTTGCCGCTATAACAACAAACACAAAAAAACTAACTAACTAACTAATATCAAGATTTTCCAAGCCAATAGTTTAGCTTTCTGGACGCCCTATACCCTAAAAGTAATATTTTTAAAATGTTTTATACAACTTAGTCGGTGTAATTAATATGTATAATATATATATCTCCACAAAATTACAGCTCTCTATCAACAGTCTCCAAGCAATACATCGGACGGAAAGACAGACAGACAGACGAACATGACGAAACTTTAACTGTCTTATTCAGAGTGCATTTACTAATCCAGACTTAAGGTTAAACCACTAATTTTTGTACGTTAAAACAGTGGTTTAACCTTAGTCCCAGAATAGCAAATGCACTCTGAATAAGACACTAATGACCTTACTACAAAAAGATAGACTAGTGTTGAACACTTGTCTAAAGATAACTCAACCAATTTGAATGTGTCTTATTTTTTTTTTAATTTGAGATGGGCTTGCTCTTGACCCCAATCTTGCTCTAGAGCATAGATGGGATCTACGATGTAGCAAGCTTGCCCAAAAGATGCCTATTTACTCTGGACTTAAAGAGAGTCAGGTTATATGCACTCGGAAATACAGACGCAGGCAGGGAATTCCACTCTTTAGCTGTGCGCATTATAAAAGATGATGAGAAGCGCTTAGTGCGGGTTAAGGGTATATCAACTAAGAACGGATGGTAGCCGGCCGTGCGTCTGGATGTCCGATAGAAGAAAGGTGATGGTGGTATGGGTGTCTAAATAATATGTCTCGAATGACTGATGTTACAACATTTCAAATTGGTTGACTAATCTTTAGACAAGTGTTCAACACGAGTCTATCTTTTTGTAGTAAGGCCATAAATAAAAATAAATAAAAAAATATATATTGGACAACATCACATACATTGCTCTGATCCTAAGGTAAGTAGCTAAAGCACTTGTATTATAGAAACCAGAAACAACGACGGTACCACAACACCCAGACCCGAGCCAATATAGAAAAGTTCGTTTTCTACATTGACCCGACCGGGGATCGAACCCGGAACCACAGAGATGGCGGCGCCATTTAAAGTCCGGCGTGCTCGCCTCTCGGCTACGGAGGTCGTCAAAAGGGGGGTCGCCATAAGGGTTCCTTGTCAGGACTACGGAACCCTAAAAACGTTACACAAATCTTAAATCATTCAAACTCGTTTTGTACCAAGGTTAACTTCTAAACAGCTGTTATTTATTCCGAAGCATCCACCCCCAAGGCTGTTGGAGGCTGAGCCGTTATTATTGATTTGTCTTATTTTAAACGACGACCTCCGTAGCCGAGAGGCGAGCACGCCGGACTTTAAATGGCGCCGCCATCTCTGAGGTTTCGGGTTCGATCCCCGGTCGGGTCAATGTAGAAAACGAACTTTTCTATATTGGCTCGGGTCTAGGTGTTTGGTACCGTCGTTGTTTCTGATATCTATAACACAAATGCTTTAGCTACTTACCTTAGGATCAGAGCAATGTGTGTGATGTTGTCCAATATTTATTATTATTTATTAACCGAGCTTGAAGGCAGCGTGATGACCGCCGAGATGTGACATATTTTAATTGTGAAGCTTTGCCATTTTTACAAGCTTTTATTTTTTTTTACTTTCACCTGTCCCGTTGTCTGTAATCAAATCTTGCAAGTTAAATTTTATCCACTTCCCGGTTACCGATTGAGCTGAAATTTTGCATGCATGTGTAAACCGCGTGACAATGCAATATTATGATGAAATGGTGGTGTTCTGATGATGAAGCTGGAAGGTGGCCATAGGAACTTCACAATGAAACGAAACAACCTCATCGAGTTTGGACTCGTTTGAATCGTCTTGAAGAGTAGTTTGTCTTTCAATGGTAACCAGGGTCTGGTGATGGAGCTGGAAGATGGTCATAGGAACTCTGTAATGAAACGACGAAACTCCATGGAGTTTCGGCTCTTTGATTCTTCTTGACGAGTAGGTACTTTGTTTTAAGATGGTTACCAGGGTCTGATCTGATGATGGAGCTGGAAGGTGGTCATAGGAACTCAGTAAAGAAACGACGCAATCCCATCGAGTCTCAGTTTGTTTGATTCGTCTTGACGAGTACTTTGGTGCTAGATGGTAACCAGGGTCTGATGATGGAGCTGGAACATGGCCATAGGAACTCGGAAATTAAACGACGCAACCCCATAGAGTTTGGGCTCGTTTAATTCGTCTTGACGAGTACTTTGATAATAGATGGTAACCAGGGTGTGATGATGGAGCTGAATCGTGGCCATAGGAACTCTGCAATTAAACGACGCAACCCCATCGAGTTTGGGCTCGTTAGATTCATCTTGACGAGTACTTTGATAATATATGGTCACCATGGTCTGATGATGGCGCTGAAACGTGGCCATAGGAACTCCGTAATTAAACGACGCAACCCCATCGAGTTTGGGCTCGTTTGATTCGTCTTGACGAGTACTTTATGTTAAGATGGTTACCAGGGTCTGATATGATGATGGAGCTGGAAGGTGGTCATAGGAACTCAGTTAAGAAACGACGCAATCCCATCGAGTCTCAGTTTTGTTTCATTCGTCTTGACGAGTACTTTTGTGCTAGATGGTAACCAGGGTCTGATGATGGAGCTGTAACATGGCCATAGGAACTCCGAAATTAAACGATGCAATGCAACCCCATCAAGTTTGGACTCGTTTAATTCGTCTTGACGAGTACTTTGATAATAGATGGTAACCAGGGTATGATGATGGACTAGATGGACCGATGACCTGAAGAAGGCAGCTGGCAGCGACTAGATGCAAAGGGCGGGAGATCGTGCGCTGTGACGCTCCTTGGGGGAGGCCTATGTCCAGCAGTGGACTGCAACAGGCTGATATGATGATGATGATGATGATGAGGGTGTGACGATGGAGCTGAAACGTAGCCATAGGAACTTTGCAATTAAACGACGCAACGCCATCGAGTTTGGACTCGTTTAATTCGTCTTGACGAGTGCTTTGATAATATATGGTCACCAGGGTCTGATGATGGAGCTGAAACGTGGCCATAGGATCTTCGTAATTAAAAGACGCAACCCCATCGAGTTTGGGCTTGTTTAATTCGTCTTGACGAGTACTTTGATACTATATGGTAACCAGGGTCTCATGATAAGCTAGAAGGTGGCCATAGAAACTCCGTAATTAAACGACGCACCCAATCGAGTTTGGGCTCGTTAGATTCGTCTTGACGAGTACTTCGTGTTAAGATGGTTACCAGGGTCTGATATGATGATGGAGCTGGAAGGTGGTCATAGGAACTCAGTTAAGAAACGACGCAATTCCATCGAGTCTTAGCTTGCTTGATTCGTCTTGACGAGTACTTTGGTGCTAGATGGTAACCAGGGCCTGATGATGGAGCTGTAACATGGCCATAGGAACTCCGAAATAACAACGCAACCCAATCGAGTTTGGGCTCGTTAATTCGTCTTGACGAGTAGTTTGATAATACATGGTAACCAGGGTCTATTGATGGAGCTGGAACGTGGTCATAGGAACTCCGCAATACAACGACGCAACCCCATCGAGTTTGGGCTCGTTTGATTCGTCTTGACGAGTACTTTGATAATAGATGGTAACTAGGGTCTGATGATGGAGCTGAAACGTGGCCATAGGAACTCCGTAATTAAACGACGCAACCCCATCGAGTTTGGGTTTGGGCTCGTTTGATTCGTCTTAACGAGTATTTTGGTTGGCGTGAATATGCATCTCCAACAAATTTGGGAAAAAAGTTCGTTCCGTTTGTTATGAATGTAAATTATTTCTGATTGATTGGATGGATGACCCAATGCTCAAGTGAGCACGTGCCAAGGGCTGAATGGTATGAGGGTGTATAAACATTTCATATCGCTAACGTTGCGCCTCAAGTTATTACATAACTAATTTAAACATTATTTTACCCTACTACAAACATATAAACATGAGATATTTAAATATAAATAAAATACATATAAACTTAAAGGGCCAAGCTTTTAGTTTTTTTAGTTTCCCCTGTCCCGTTGTCTGTAATCAAATCTTGCAAGTTAAGCAAGTTAAATTTGATCCACTTCCCGGTTTCCGATTGAGCTGAAATTTTGCATGCATGTATAAATCGAATGACAATGCAATATTGATTGTAATGAATGTGGATTACGTCTGATTGATTAGATGCCAAGGTGAGCACGTGCCAAGGACTAAATAGTATGAGGGTGTAAAAACATTTTATATCACAAACGTTGCGTCTCAGGGTACCAGGGCGAACCCTGTTGTACTAAAGCCCTTATACAATGGACCCCTTGGGGGATGGACCGTTTCTGTCCTATACTCGTGGGAACAACATGAACAAAAATTTCGAATTAAAATACTAAAAAGTTAAAAATAAAATTAAAGAAAAAAAACTTTTTTAAAAACAAGCTTTTATTATTTGTTATAAAATGAACTAAAAAGTTAAAAATAAATTTACCTGATGAGAAATTACCATAATATAGGTAGATTTTTTGTTTATAAATAAAAGCGTGTTACATTTTGATCGAACATTAAAGAACATTTAGCTTACTACTACTAGGTACTTATTTTTCTTCTGCAATGACAATGTAACACGCTTTTATTTATAAAAAAAAATCTACCTATATTATGGTAATTTCTCATCAGGTAAATTTATTTTTAACTTTTTAGTTCATTTTATAACAAATAATAAAAGCTTGTTTTTAAAAAAGTTTTTTTTTCTTTAATTTTATTTTTGAGTTCCCGATATTTCAGCACTGTTGCAAGCGCCATGATCAGGAGTAATTCAGTTACTCCGTGATCATGGCGCTTGCAACAGTGCCGAAATATCAGTGACTCCGTGATCATGGCGCTTGCAACAGTGCCGAAATATCGGGAACTCAAAAATAAGGTACATGGTAGCAACCTCGTAACAAACTATTCTAATGTTAGTGACCATGGAAGTTTAAAACAATATAAAGTTATATCATTGTGTAAGAATTACAACTTATTTGAATTACACCTAAGTTTTTTATAGATCGAATAGGTGTTTTATTATAAGACTAGGCTTCTGCAATATCTTTACTTACTTAACTGTGGCAATAGTTCAAAATGGAAAGCTGCCAAATTCATTACTTTATTATGAATCTCGTTAACTCGCTATTTTGCAATCAAATTCACTTCGAGTACTAAAAGCCAACTTGCTCTACCTTTTAAAATCTAGGTTTTACTTAAACCTTCATCATCATATTATAGGTTGGCCTATTGTAGCCTACTGCTAGACGTAATCCTCCCCAAAGAGCGCCAAAGAATTCGATCTCTCGCTTTTTTCATTCAGCCACTGCCACTTTCTAATTCATCAGTTTTCTTTAGCTATTTTTCCTTGGGCGCCTCCCAGCTCGATGGACTGATGACTAAAACCTATAACTACTATTATCTATATTAAAATCCTAAACTGATTGTTGGTCTATCAGCACACGGCCCAACCTAGACCCTCGAGATAAAACAAAATTCTGTCTGCTTCAAACAAAGTGGAAAATACAAAACAGACGAATTTGGACTGATTGTGTCTTCCAAATCCCTTGACAAGATCATCAGACCACTGGGTAGGAGGCCTTCCCACGCTGTCCCCAGCATCGATATTAAGTGCTGTGGCAAAGAGTGGGGATCGCTTTGCGCATCTTACGAGACGATCATCGTATATACGCGAGTGCGCGGAGCTAACAACCAATCCCGGCCGGCGGTGCAGGCGCGGCGCGCGACTGACCAATCACGTAATCGTAATGGTCTTCTGGGCACCTTTCGCCCTCAACATCGGTGCCGCTGGTTGTACCTGGTTAGAACCTTTCTTTTCCAATTTTTGTCAGGTCTGCAAGCTGTGTGTGGGGCTGCCCAATCCTGCCCGTTATCACTTTAGCTTTGCAATTTCAAGAGATATGTAGGTTTTGGTGACTTTGTTTAAGCTTCATTTCTGATCTTATCTCGTAAAGAATTAATGTGAGAACATTGTCAGCTACAAGACGTCCACTGCTGAACATAGGCCTCCCCCAGTGACTTCCAGTTTTGCCGGTTGCGCGCGGAATGCATCCAGCGGCATCCTGCAACTTTTCCTAGGTCGTCTGCCCACCTTGTGGGTGGACGTCCCACGCTGCGCTTGCCGGTACGCGGCCTCCATTCCAGAACCTTTCTGCCCCATCGGCCGTCAGTTCTACGTGCTATGTGCCCCGCCCACTGTCACGTTAGCTTGCTAATCCATCGGCTGTGTCAGCGACATTAATTAATCTTAATTCCAAAAATTATGAACGTTAAATATTCGATGATCCGTGCGTATCATTAACTGAGCTTAAATAATAAATTAAGTCATTTATGGCCAATTAAATTGATAACTACTCAATTATTCAACTCTTTGGGCAAACACAGATTACTTAGGGCATAGATAAAGCTTACAATAAGAGTTGCGAAAGATAGTCTAATTTTGATAGACCAATAATCTATCAATAATGGCCAGTGCCGTGTGGTGCCGGCACATTAAAAGAATTACACCACCCCTTCTCTTCCTATGGGTGTCGTAAGAGGCGACTACATGAGAACCGCCACAAGAAGACGGGCAGCAGCGTCTCCTCTCCACCATTGGCCAAACTGCGATCGCCAACCCGCCTGCCAAGCGTGGCGATTATGGCAAAATCCTCCTTTTGGAGAGGCCTGTGTCCAGCAGTGGACGGAATAGGCTGGTGATGATGATAATGATGATAAATGGCCAATAATAAAATAATTGATAGTTATTTCGATTTTAACGATTCTAGAGACTAGGCTTAACTAATTAGGGTGTAAAAAAAGTACGGCCAAAATTTTAGGATTCTGAATTGGGTCTAAATACTAGCACATATGAGTAGAATTCAATATCAATTATATGGTTTTAAACTTTCATGGTCACTAACATTGAAAAAGTTTGATACGAGATTGCTACCATGTACCTTATTTTTGAGTTCAATCAAAACCTCAAAAATAAGGTACATGGTAGCAATCTCGTATCAAACTATTCTAATATCAATTATAGTTTAAAAGTTATGATTATTTAATATTCTATGAAAGCAAAAATATTTATATTTAAAAACCAAAATTATTGATTATTATATTTTTGATGAGCACAGGTCATTAGTTTTTTATTCAAAATAAAATCGCTACTATAACCACTGATTTCTTAAGCATGATTATCATCTCAGCCTATTGCAGTCCACTGCTGAAAGTAATCCTTCCAAAGAGCGTCAAAAAGCACGATTTCCCGCTTTTTCATCAAGCTAGTGCCAGTAATTTTTAAGGTCGTCGGTCCGTCGAGCTGGGAGGCATCCTATACTACGTTAGCCAAGGCGTGGTTTCCAGTCGAGAATCCGTTTACTCCACTTTTCATCGGTTAGCGACAGACCCCACAGCCCTGTGCCACTCAATTGTGACTAAGATTTTGAATTATTCTATTTATTTTGCACTACTTTCTAAATTAATGAATCGTGGTTGCCCTCTTATGCAGCTTCTATAAAGCTAAATGGTCTACGAACAAATAAAAGTAGGTCAAAGTCCCCCAATTGTGAATAGCGAAGTAAAAATATAAAAAGTTTATGGGGGAACAGATGGTGTACGAACAACGAAAAGGCTTTGAGTTATGTGAATAAATGCCGAGAAGTGAGCACGCCGGACTTGGCGTCGTATTCTCTGAAGTCCCAGGTTCGATTTCCAGTCGGGTCGATGTAGAAAGAACTTTCCTACATTGTCTCGGGTCTAGGTGTTGTGGTACCGTCCTTGTTTCTGATTTCTAACACAAGTGCTTCCGCTACTTTCCTTAGGATCAGAGCAATGTATGTGATGTTGTGCAATATTTATTATTTATTTTAACACTAGCTGACCCGGCTAACTCCGATTCGCCTAACAGTTTTTTTTATCAGCTTTTTCAATGTTTTATTCTGCTTTTTGGGGCGTATATCCATGAAAATCGGTCCAGCCGTTCTCTAGTTATAAGTGTTGTAACAAACCCGACTTTGTTTTATGCATTTTAGGATATATAAAATATATAATTTTACGTTTTGCTGTCAGTTGCGTTTTGTTATTCCATGACAGTTGCGTTTTTTGTTATACCACGTTTCATGTTACGTTCCACGGAACGGGATAAAAAGTATCCTATGTCCGTCTTCTGGTTTTAAGCTACCTCCCCACCAATTTTCAGCCAAATCGGTTCAGCCGTTCTTGAGTTTTAATAGTGTAACAAACACGACTTTCTTTTATATAATAATAATAATAATAATAAATATTGGACAACATCACATACATTGCTCTGATCCTAAGGTAAGTAGCTAAAGCACTTGTGTTATAGAAACCAGAAACAACGACGGTACCACAACACCCAGACCCGAGCCAATATAGAAAAGTTCGTTTTCTACATTTCCCCGACCGGGGATCGAACCCGGAACCTCAGAGATGGCGGCGCCATTTAAAGTCCGGCGTACTCGCCTCTCGGCTACGGAGGTCGTCGAAGTTTATATGTATAGATTTTAAATGTCCCACATAGTATTGCTCGCTGTACGTCACATTAGCCCTCATGAAGCTATACCCAATAAAAAAAGTTTAGTAAAAAACTAAAACCGACTTCAAAATGAAACTAAAAAGCGAAAAATAATATTGACTAAAACATACCTAATAAGTTCTTTTTGGAGTCGGTGCCAGCCATCGAGAGTTAAAATGTGTTCATTCGCACCGACTGACGACGATCTGACTTGGTGGAAATGGGACCACCTCGGGAGTATACCCTTTCAAACTATAAAATAAATTTTGAAATCGGTCCATAATTGACGGCGTAATCGCGTAACAAACATACAAAAAAAAAACAACATTCAGACAAATTGATAACCTCCTCCTTTTTTTTGAAGTCGGTTAAAAAAGGTTGTCTATGCCATTACATGCTTTTAATTTTTTAGTCATTTTGTACAGAATATCCAGTTTGCCCAAATACGTTCGTTTCACAAACTTCAAACAGTAGATGTGCCATTATTTCGGACTAAGATTTTAACGCCTATTTATCACGATGGGTTAAGGTTCAAAGTTGGGTAATATGTCGTTACGTCATACAATCTGGGTCCGATCTGGCAAGAAACTAGGGGTAACATCTGTGACTATTTAGGAGGAGGGGGGGGGGTGTTCTAGTTTGGATTTGCTTGTTTTAATTTAGTTTTAGATCTTGCAGGGATGGTGACAGATTCTGATGTTAAAATACAACAAATAAGGTTTTCACATACAAATCGCTTAAACGATTTGTATGAGGTTTTAAGATTTTATGTTTGTCCATAAATAAAAACCGGACAAGTAGGAGTCGGACTCGCCCACCGACGATTCCGTACAAATTTGTACGTACATTTTTTATGATTTAATTACTTTAGTATATTTTTTAGATTTTTAGACTTATACCTACTTGTAGTATAAGACGGTATTACTTGAAGTTTCATAGTTTTAGGTCAACAGAAAATACCCAAAATTTTGATTTCATTGAGTGTCGAAATATACGTTTTTTGCGTTAACATAGAAGTTTGATTAATTCAAAGTTAAAAAAGGCTATAGACTTGAGTAAAATCGTTTTAATTTTAACTTGATACCTCCATGCGTCCCTGAGACAAAGGGTCTTGCTTGACAGACACAGACGGACGGACAACAAGGACCTATAAGGGTTCCGTTTTTGCCTTTTGAGGTGAGGAACCCTAAAAATATATGTAATGAGCATCAGATTCGGCGCTTAAGAAGTTTAGCATAAACAAAAACTAACCTAGTAAATTAGCCTTAATGTAAAATTCATTATTATAAAAATGGCGTCAACCATTTGCAAACGCTCATCACCAGCCTATATCAGTCCACTGCTGGACACAGGCCTCTCCAAAAGGAGGATTTTGCCATAATCGCCACGCTTGGCAGGCGGGTTGGCGATCGCAGTTTGGCCAATGGTGGAGAGGAGACGCTGCTGCCCGTCTTCTTGTGGCAGTTCTCCTGTAGTCGCCTCTTACGACACCCATAGGAAGAGAAGGGGCAAACGCTCGCTGTTTTGTAAAACGCCTAGGTAAATTGATGATTACTTGCCGACCTTGGTGGCTGAGAGGTGAGCATGCCGGACTTAGCATCGCTATCGCTCAGGTTCCGGGTTCGATTCCCGGTCCAGTCAATTCAGAAAACGAATAGTTCCATATTGTCTCGGGTTGTTTTTGTGTCGGTAGTTTTTAGGTGGTGTGGCACCGTCGTTGTTTTGATTTCTATAACACAAGTGCTTTAGCTACTTACATTAGGATCAGAGCAATATTGTCCAATATTGATTTATTTACTAATAAAATTTTGTTTTTTTTCTCAGGTACCTCCAATAGACTACTTAAGACAAGTTACCCTTGATCTTGGAGGTGAAGGAGTATTAGGAGCTGTCAGTGAACGCCACATGATAAGGAGGGCGCCACCTACGCAAACACAGCAAGCTAAGAGCACCGTCCGAGCCCTAATCAGGAGATTTAACGAGGTTAGTAAAACTTGATTAACTTAAAAAATCGGCCAAGTGCGAGTAGGACTCGCGCACGAAGGGTTCCGTACCATTATCTATTAAAACTGCAAAAAAATCATGTTTGTTGTATGGGAGCCCCCTTAAGTATTTAATTTATTCTGCTTTTTAGTATTTGTTGTTATAGCGGTAACAGATATACATCAGCTGTAAAAATTTCAACTGTCTAACTACCACGGTTCAAGAGATACAGCCTGGTGACAGACGGACAGACAGACTCCGCTGTCTGTAATAGGGTCCCGTTTTACCCTTTGGGTACTGAACCCTAAAAACTATATACAGGTTGACTTTTTTATCACCACCCAAACCTTCTGAGACTCCCGTGATACAAACGAACAACTCTTTCTATTGGACCAACTCTAACTGCAAAAAAAAGCATCAGCTGTTCCATACATTTTGGTCGAATGAATATTGATATTTTGTATGGAACAGCTGTTTTTTTGCAGTTAGAGAGTTGGTCCAATAGAAAAAGTTGTTCGTATGTATCACGGAAGTCTTCTCAGAAGGTTCGGATGGTGATAAAAAAGTCAACCTGTATATTTTTTAAATTAAATGTACCCTATGACGTTGCTTGATAGTTTCTTTATCTGTATGCAAAATTTCACGAAGATCTGTTTGTTAGTTCCGCTGTAAAGTGGATACAAACATACTAATTTGTTTTTCTAATCTTGTAAGGGTTTTTGCCGCCGTGCCGTGTGGGGACGGCCGTAAAGAATACACTTCCCCACCGCCAACAGGAGGCGTGTCGTAAGAGGCGACTAAATCCTATAGCACTAGACGGGGAGCAGCGTCTGCGTGCGAAATAATAAAAAACTGCGCTCGCCAACCCGCCTGCCAAGCGTGGCGAGTATGGCAAAAACCCCCCGATGACAGAAGTCACTGGGGGAGGCCTATGTTCAGCAGTGGACGTCCTGTGGCTGAAACAAAGGGTTTTTTAATCGTAAATCCAAAATGCGTGAACCGAACACTCGAAAAATGACAATATAACCCAAAGGAAATATCTGCGAACAAGCAATCAATCTCAAAAATAAATTAAAAAGAACCCATTCTCCAATATCTTCAAATAGGTCGCTACATCTCACATTGGCACTTATCGTTTTTTTCTGAGGGCAGATATCGTAATTTGTAATCTTATTTCGAATCGAGAGCGCCAAATCGAATTTCAAGAGTGGCGCTAAATCGGAAAAACACGTATCTTGCCTCAATTGACACAGTATAAGAAGAATCAGTGGGATAACTGCTTTTATCAACATTATTTCGCTCATTTATCTATAGGAGAGTACTCGCTTGGTATCAAAAACCAACTACAGTTATGTAACTAACGGCGCGGTCGTGAGTGGATGGGTGACCATTCCGACCATATTTAGTGACATTTATCACGAGCATCTCCGTGCTTCGGAAGGCAGGATAAAAGTTGATCCCGGCTGATATCGCTTGATATTAGTCGTAAAGCCTAGTCAAATGCCTAAAGTCAGCTTGTTACATCTGACAATAAGGTTTAGTCACTGGCCTTACAACACCCCTCCACCAATCCGCACTGGGCCCGCGTGGAGTAGTATGGCCCAAACCACTATAAAGTTGAGGTGTTTCCTTTTTCTTTCCATTACGAAAAAAGTTATAGGAAATTAGGCGATTAAAACGTTCGGTCGCGTTACTGCTCGCTCGCGAGACCCTACTAATTTAGCCCACCGCAGTGGGTCGCCGCGCGTAGGTATGTTTTCGATGCCAATTACTTACTAACCAAAGAAAATTTGATGAAATGAACCATCGAAGTAATAATATTCGTCAAATTAAAATTCGATCAAATGAACCATCGAAGTAATAACATTCGTCCAATTAAAATTCATTAAAATGAACCATTCATGTTATGAATATTCGTCCAATTAAGTCATCAATAAATTAAGTAATCGACGAGGTGTCATCGATCAATTGTGATTCGACGAAACATATTTCGAAATGGCGTAGTAAACCCTTCACGAGCAGTGAGACATGCTGCCTTGGCGGTCGTTCAATCGTTTATTGTTGCAAGACTTGCAAGCCATCTGGATTAGCTTATACTGTGGCCTGACGTCATTGTTAAATGTTTGATTGGATTCGAACACAACTCATCATGACACGTGATATATAAAATATTAGCCCCGATATATTTAGAGAGCGACAAGATTTTGGCAGAAGCTATTTTACGGCGAAGCCTAAAGAAACGGTAATTATTTTGGAAGTCTATAATAAATAATAATAATAATAAATTGTTTCCACAATCACACCAATTGTCTAGCCCCAAACTAAGCAAAACTTGTGCTATGGCGACTAGATAACGGATAAACATACTTAAATACGCTTATAAACATCCATGACTTAGGTGCAAATGCTCGTGCTCATCACACTAACATGTGACCCTCGCGGGATTCGAACCCGCAACCGTCAGGCATTGTAGTCCGGAGCGCGAACCACTACACCAGACGGTCGTCAATATGTGTGTATGTTTAAAATCATATTTTGTATCAAACATATATTGATAACCTCATTTGTGTAGGGCGCGTTGATTTGCCAAAAACACAAGTGTCCGGGTTCGATTTCGTAGTTTATGGCGCGCACCACCTTTTATGAATATGAGGAAAGGAAATAAGAAAATATCAGCATTGAGTTAGAAAATACAGCCCCTCTAGCACGATCAACAAAACACGATATGATACGATATGATATAGCGATTTATCGCCTATTTACTTTCAAAATATGATAACATAGCCGCCCGCCATCTTGAACGTTTATTGAAACAGTAAGCATGTCCGTGCCGGCGACGTCACAGTTATGCCCGCTTTTTTGATAAAAGTTCATATTTTGACAAAAAATTAGCGATAAATCGCTATATCATATCGTATCGTATCGTGTTTTGTTGCACATGCTAGAGGGGCAGGTTGCCTTTTTTATCACCATCCAAATATTCTGAGAAGACTCCTTGGTGGTGCTGGTGAAAAGCTGGTGCAACAGAAAGAGTTGTTGGTTTGTATCACGGGAGTCATCTCAGAAGCTTTGGATGGTGATAAAAAAGTCAACCTGTATATGTAAAGTGTCTTTAAAAATTGAGGGTTGCTCTCGATTTACCCGGGGATCCCATCATCAGATTCTGACTTGGTGAAAATGGGACAAACAAAAGAAGAAATTTTGAAATCGGTCCATACTTGACGGAGTAATCGAGTAACAAACATATAAAACACAGTCGAGTTGAGAACCTTCTCCTTTTTTTAAATCGGTTGAAGAATTAGTCGGGCAGTCAGACAGGAACCGGCTAGATGGACCGATTACCTGAAGAAGGCAGCTGGCAGCGACTGGGTGCAAAGAGAGGGAGATCGTGCGCTGTGGCGCTCCTTGGGGGAGGCCTATGTCCAGCAGTGGACTACAACAGGCTGATATGATGACAGGCAGGAACAAATGAATTGAGTTTCTTGATTGAGAAAAATGAAGTGTGACTTGAACGACAAGAGTGCATGGACAAATAACATGGATGAATAACCTGCCTAGCTCGCACTTACACTATCTTGTAATTGTATTTCCTGTAATAAAATTAGGCTGACAAAGGTGACTGAGTTTGTTGCGCCGTTTCTTCTCATCACCAGCCGATATGTAGTCCCGAAGCGGTGGTAGGAAAAAAAAATTGGGACATGTAAAAGTGCCATTGATGGCCAATTTGCAAAAATAAATGACTTTGACTTTGACTTTGACTTTCGTTTAACTCAAATAAGAAAAACACTTATTGTAAAGCATTACACATTTTGCTAAAATAATAACTATTATTTTATAAATATTGTTTATTTAAAAGCTACCACATTCAATTCATTTCTCATTTTATTAACCGACTCCAAAATTGGAGGAGGTTCTCAATTCGGCTGAATGTTATTTTTTTGTTACAACAAATTGTATCCAATGTATCGTAAATGTTTATAATTGGCCACTCAAATTTATTTTTCGACTTGTTTTTAGATAATTCGTTTTGTTTCGCGATCGAGTTCTCACCTGAATACGGACGCGGCGGTTAGTGTGCAGAATAGGGACACAGTGAGTGTAGTGTGTGACGGTACTTGGCGTGAAAATAATATTATGAAGGTAGATGAAGAATCTGCCTCTCATACGGAGTGAAGACATCGCTGTTCCAGTCAGCCTGTGACCACGGTCGGTGTAACCCGATCGAAACGTCAGGCAAAAGAGGTAACATTTTGTACCTAAATTATGATCGCGTTAATTCCCGTTTCATTGAGTTTCAAATTAAGCAACGCGATAGTTTAAATGTAATTGTTTTTAGATAGGTTATTTTAGTTTTTGTAAAACAAAGTGAAAATCAATAGCACCATTAAGTTTTTAAGAGTTTTCTCAAAGATTTGGGCGTTCCAAAATATTACTTTAGTTAAAATCGGCGGAGATAATCCGCTCTTTGTAATAGCTCAAATTTACATGAATAAAATATTCCTTCGTGAAAGATAAATCCGTTTTAGAAATTTAAACTTTAAGATATTCGTCGGAAGACTTGAATTTGAGTGTATTATTTCGATTAAGCTCCCAAAATACCATTATCGAAGGTATTAAGTACTAATTTTATATTCAAAGAGGAATAGATGATCGATTCAAAACAGCAAGCTTTTGAACTGTATATATATTAAGTTAAAAGCAAAATCAAATACGCTTCAAGAAAAATCAGAGAAATCTTTTTGACGTGATAACGTCTTATAAATCGACGATCGGCTGCACGCACGAAAAAAACCGGCCAAGTGCGAGTCGGACTCGCTACGAACGGTTCCGTGCCATTATCTATAAAAACGGCAAAAAAAACATGTTTGTTGTATGGAAGCCCTCTTAAATATTTATTGTATTCTGTTTTTTAGTATTTTTTGTTATAGCGGCAACAGAAATACATCATTTGTGAAAATTTTAGCTTTTTAACTATCACGGTTCATGAGATACAGCCTGGTGACAGACGGACAGCGGAGCCTTAGTAAAAATGACACGTTCCGCGTGCGAGTGAGAGCGCGGAACAAGCGATAGAGAGGCACGATCGGCCTAAGCGTTCGGCTTGTGACGCATCTATCTCTCTTCCACTCCATCGGCCGATGCGTCCGAGTAGCATCAATGTTTTCTTATGACTTTATCACGTGAAATTAACGCCCGTAAATTGACTTTACAGACAACCAATATTATTTAAGGTTTCATCAATTAAGATTTAATTTATTCAGTGATTCATGACAAACAGATTTCCGACATGCTAAAGTGGCAATGAGAGAGGCATACCACGTAGAACTGACGGCCGATGGGGCAGAAAGGTTAAAATAAAAATAAAATAAAATAATCATTTATTTGTTCGGACATGTGTACATAGTAGATGGGATGTTATAAAATTTAGTTCCAACATGCCGTACCAAAACGGTGTACAAATTTTAAAAATAGAATTTAATAATAATTTGATTCAATATGTCATATAAATTGAAAAATTAAATAATGTCAAAATAAATGTCAAAATGGAAATAAAGAATTAGTCAATATATAGATGTCAAGTTTAAACTAATTATAGTTGATAATTTTATTAGATTTGTAATTAATCATTTATGAAATCTCGAATTGTATAATAGCACTTTGTAATTAATAAATTCTTTAATTTCACCTTGAAGTCATTAAAATTTGATTCTCTTAATGTTAGCCCCCTAACATTAAGCTCCCCAGCTTATTGTATATGTTAGGTGCCATGCATAATGCATTCTTGCTCATAAGAGCTGTCCTCGATGTGGGCATACAGAGTCTAGTTTTGTCACGACGGCTGCGGCTTACCACATCTGCCCATTTTTTAAGGTTTAAAATGGAGGCCACGTACCGGCAAGCGCATCGTAGGACGTCCATCCACAAGGTAGACGTGGGCAGGCGACCTGGTAAAGGTTGCAGGCCGCTTCCAACCGGCCAATCTGGAAGTCACTGGGGGAGGCCTATGTTCAGCAGTGGACGTCCTATAGCTGAAATGATGATGATACTAGTACTCTGTAAATCATTTTGACTCTTTACATTTTGAAAAGCCGACGGCGTAGTTTTGTAAAAGACTTGAGTTCTTTAGTCTTAAATTCGAGACTCGCTTCATTTTGCATGACTCGAGACTATTAGTCTCGCGAGTCATGAGTCTTTTGAGTCTTTTCAGTCCTTTGAGCCCTTTGAGTCTTTATAGACATGATAGGGTGCATATCATTTTATTTAATAATATTTGGTATATTTTTATTTCGACCGGTTGTAGCTGTGTGGTAACAAACGCTGGCTTAAAGTAAGGCCCGAGTTCTTTTGAAAAGACTCAGTCACGACACAAGTTTTCGTAGTCATGACTCAAGTCTTTTTAAGACTCAAAGACTTGAGCTGGACTCGGACTCGAGTCTTTAAAATAACTGAGTCTCCAAAATAGAACTTTAGTCCCATTATTATACGACTTTAGGACTTAAGTCTCACAACACTTTGCAGTCAGAGAGTTGGTAAAATAGTCAGAGTTGATCGTTCGTATCACGAGAGTCATCTCAGAAGGTTTGGGCGGTGATTAAAAATTCACCCTGTATATTATAGGTATGAGCACTAAATAAAATCAACTCTTATGAAGAGTTGCATTGTTTAAGTTACTACTTTTATACCTATAATTTTCTATAATTAAAAATCTACAATAAATAAATAAATATTGGACAACATCACATACATTGCTCTGATCCTAAGGTAAGTAGCTAAAGCACTTGTGTTATAGAAATCAGAACCAACGACCACAACACCCAGACCCGAGCCAATATAGAAAAGTTCGTTTTTACATTGACCCGATCGAACCCGGAACCTCAGAGATGGCGGCGCCATTGAAAGTCCGGCGTGCTCGCCTCTCGGCTACGGAGGTCGTCATACCGTACAAATAAATACGGTATAAATTATATCCGAACTGGGATTCTAGCCAAGCTTATTTAAGTCATCAAAAAATTACAATTAAGCTTATCGAATAGTGGTAATTCGAATATATATAGAAATCAACCGTATTTTAATTCACTCATAAATCGATTCAAATCCACATTATAATACTTCCCAGATCAATAGGAGCAGGCGTAATTGTTTTCCGATGGCCAATTAATGATCGGAAGTGGGTAGAAATGAATTTTATAGCGAACCACCTGTTTTTACGAACGCTTCCGAAGCGAGACGGGACACAGTGCAGAGACGCACCAGTATCTAAAGTTAAAATTAAATAAAGGCCGTTGTATTAAATGTATCGTTCGTTCGGACGTATAAGCCTAACAGATTTAAATTCCGATCTCCAACTATCCATCCTTTGTTTCTATATTCATGTATTCCATAATACGACCAACTCAATTTAGCCGTTTATAAAACACGACCGTTTTCAATTTTTCACAAATTGTCAATATTGATACAAGTGAGTTGTTATTTTGATTTGATAGGTTCATAATATGAAGCTACCTTTCAAGGACATGTGAACTTCATATGTCATTGAAACTCTTTCGGAGTTGGCCTTCAGTATCTAAAGTTAAAATCAATCTGGCACTGATAACAAGTTAACTCAAATCAAAATTTGAGCCAATAAATCAGTGTAAGTGGCTATTTTTATGTAAGGTTTATTTAATTAAAATTTAACTTTGTTTATGTAAAATTTTACCCTAAGCATTTTGCACCACTTTCCATTACTTTATAGTTATCTTTTACCTAAAAGTTGTCTGTAAGAGATTGCTCTTGGCGATAAGACCGTCTATTTTGTACATCTTTCTGTAAACATGAACTATAACTTTTTTCTATTGAGCAACAAAGAATATTTATCTACATAACCTTTCGTTTATCTTTAAACTCAATGAAACGGGAATTAACGCGATCATCATTTAAGTACAAAATGTTAGTTACCTCTTTCGTTTATCGCTCATTTAAATATTTGTTTATTTATAGTAAGTACAATCGTTCATAAACAGGTTTTATTTATTTTTTATTTATTTAATCTTTCTTGCACAGGTGAGTACAATAGGCGGACTTAATGCTATACAGCATTCTAGCGAAATAAAACTAAACTAAGATTATTTTAAAGCCGATTTAATTGTTTAAAAGTGTAGCTGAACTAGGAATACGACAAAGTCAAATAAACTTATTTATTTAAAAACAAGCTACATAAAATACTTATATCTAATTCCATCTTTACACAAGTAAAAACCATAATATCATCTTGGGTATTTTTAGAAGGAGTTACTGCATTAATCATTATTGTACTGTGACTGAATCGATTCGGATAATAATCAGGAGTGAGAATAGGCCAATCATTGAGATTGGTTTGATTGGAAAAAGCAGACTAAAAGTGAATTTAAGCGAGAAATTCCATGATAATTATGGCTGTAAAAAGAACGGGTTAAAACTAGTCGCCTATAAAATAAATATTGGACAACATCACATACCTACATTGATCTGGTCCTAAGATAAGTAGCTATAGCTGCTGATAGAAATGTAAAACTACGACGGTACCACAACATCCAGACTCGGGATAATACAAAAAAAAAACATTTTTATATTGACCCGACCGGAAATCGAACCTTAGACCTCAGAGATGGCGACGCCTAGTCTAGCGTTATTAAGTCTATCGTTCGTTTCCTTAACACCTAGAAAAATGTTTTTATGCAAAATAACCTTAAAATAAATAACTACCGTTAATTATAAACTTCTAAAGTTATGCAAGAGTTCGCTTGATAAATAAACAGCGGGGTTAATTAATGTTGCTGTTACTGCCGACTGACGCCACTAAGATAAGGAAGATAACATCAAACTTGGCATTAAATTGCTAACTGACTGACAAAGAGTCAAATATTATTTTTAGGGCTCCGTACCCAATGGGTAAAACGGAACCCTATTACTAAGGCTCCACTGTCCGTCTGTCTGTCTGTCTGTCCGTCTGTCACCAGGCTGTATCTCATGAACCGTGATAGTTAGACAGTTGAAATTTTCACAGATGATGTATTTCTGTTGCCGCTATTGCAACAAATACTAAAAAACAGAATAGAATAAATACTTAAGGGGGCTCCCATACAACAAACGTGAATTTATACCCGTTTTTATAGATAATGGTAGGTACGGAACCCTTCGTGCGCGAGTCCGACTCGTACTTGGCCGGTTTATTTGTTTAAATATAAGAAAAAAATCTATCATCCCTTCATTTGATTGCAAATTACATTTATCGCAAAACACTGAGACGATCCTTTCGATTGGAATAGTATACGTCTCATTATACCTCCTTGGGGGACCCTATTTGTAAATTTTAGCATAACAACTTTCTAATTAAGATTATATGTGGTACCTATTCAAAATTGGTTTTATGTTCAAAATGACTATTGCACAACTATATTATCCCCAGTGGGAGCAGTGAGCAACTGTGTCAAAAGCTTTAGTAAATTCGTTTATGTTAATAAAATAAGTACGTAGTCAAAGTTGTAATGCAATTATGTGTAATTCGTGGACTTGAATCGAGTTATAAAGTGTTTTGCTTTCATCATAAATTGAGTTTAATCTGTAGAAGTTACATTATAGAATACTATTGGTTTACAGCGACTGCGTCCACGTAAATTACGAATTCCTGAATGAACTAGCGCTTTGTGCATCATTGATCATGTTGTCTATCTATCTATATATGGATATAAATGTCTATGTTTATACAGGATTACATTGCAAAAGGGTGCCAAATTTTAAGAATAAGAACTAGAGGTGCACTGCTTATGATATTTGTTGTCAATTTGAAAAGGCTAAGGTTTGTTTTCGCGCGCCAATGTGACTATTATTGCATTGAACTTTGCAGTTCTAGTTTGCACAGAGATAGTGCGTGCGTATTTTTTATGAATGAGACTAGATTATCCACGCTTACTATTTTTGAACAGCGGCGAGTAATAAAAAATTAAAAAACTTAGTTTGTTTTTTAGATTGTTTATATCGTAGATCGATTATGTTACTGATTCTGAGTGGTCCCTAAAAAATTTGGCACCCCTTTGAAATGTAACCCTGTATATGTATAAATAATAATGATGATGGTTTAAAAGTTATCTTCAACTTAATTTTTAATGAGGACCTAATTGCAGCCCTTTAATTTGATTTTCTTTAAATCATAGAATAGAATAGAATAGAAAACATTTATTTGACACATAAGCACAATTACAAACAGAATCAAATAGGTATAAACATAAAAAGAGTGTCAAAAAGGTCCCCGCTCAGCATTTGTCGTTACAGCCAGAGCCATAACGACGCTGGTTTTCAGCGGAGACCCCGCAGGTCCCCGCAGATCATCAAGAATACTATAACGAAGAAGGTAATGGGTATGAACGTACATGGTTGGAGGGACAAAACCTATGAAGAGAGCTACTTTTCTGTTATGCAAGCTCCATAACACTGGTCTAGCATTATTTTGTAAAATCTACTTGTACATTTTTGTATAAATTATTGAGTAGGTAAAAATACTCAATGTATACTCAATATTGAATCGTTTATTGCTTCCATAATTAAATTAAATAAATTAAAACTATTAGACATCAATACCCTGTAGGGCACTGCAATCATGAATTTATAATATGAAATATGACTGAGAGATAGTGAATGACTTGACGAGAAATAACCAATTGAATAGAAGAGCGAAACATACTGCACCGACCACAGAGAACTTGAGAACAGGACAGATGAATGATAATGGAGCAATCTCAAAAGTGAAACCTTATTTGGATTTTCATCTATAACAGGCAAGCGTATTATGTAAATAAAATACTATCGTATAATATGCAAATACGACGCCTATGATCCGATTACGTCGATGGGACATGTCTCTTTCGGGCCTATAATAGGGTGACGATCAATTTTCAATTTGTTTAAACTATTAAAATTTAGGAATTTTAAGTATGGCTGGCAACCTTACTGTAAAATGTAACCAAGCCAGCTCAAGCTTGCTTGAAATGGTCACCCATCAACTCATAACCGCAGCGTACGCTGCTTATCTTTGATAATCACACACATCATCACAAATCAAGGTACTGCTTCCACAATCAATTAGAAAACAACGTCGGGTAGTTTTAATTAATTGAGATAAAATTAAATTAAAATTTTAGAAACCCCGACTTGAAAATCTTCTCATCAACTATTAAAGAGCTGATGATCTTCAAACGGCTGATTAGGTCATGGTTGCCTTATACTACTACTATACACGGTGTTACTTTGCATCCTTGCCATATTCACAGAGATAAAAGTAGGGAACAATACCTATTGTTTAGATAAACTAGAGACTCCCATAAATAAAGCACACTAAGTTTTTAGTAAATTTGGTTTTGCAGAACACATAGGAATAAACCGATTTTGTCTCGAACGGTACGCGATCACTAATCAAGTAATACTACAAAGTCTTTTGTGCCGATGAATAAGTACAGTGATGTGCATGCGTTTCGGAAATTAGTGTTGTGTTAAATAGATTGTCGATAAAATAAAATACTCAAGATTAAAAAAAATAGAATTAGGTCTTTCTTTTTTTACTGATTTGTTATCATTGTCAGTGATATAGTTACCTCTGTAAATATGGCAAGGATGCAAAGTAACACCGTGTATATTTTTAATATCATTGAAGTAACACGGTACCAAATTTCAATTCGATTGGACATAACGAAATGAGTCAGTTCTCCTCATCAACTAGAAAAGAGCTGATAATCTTCAAACGGCTGAACAGATTTTCATGAAACTTGACTAAGAACACTCAGTCGCAACAAAAACATGGATAAAATTATCTATGACACAAAAAAAGTAAACGAAAATTGATTCATCCATTTGGGAGCTACGATACCACAGACAGATGCACAGACAGACACATTAAGCTCATAACACCTCTCTATTTGCGTCAGAGGTTAAAAAGGAACGGTCTCAACTCAAATGTATTTTAAACTGTCAATCTGCAGCTAAAGTAAATACGAGAAAGAAGGTAGAAAACTGAGACCCGAGGACAAACATTCAATTTGAACCAGAGTAAATATTTGTGAAGGAGGCAAGCACCGAGGGTATCATTGAATTTTCTTTGTCGTTGCTTAAATATTAGAAAGCATAGAATATTAATTATTATAAACAAAACACCGGCCAAGTGTGAGTCAGATTTGAGCTCCTTATAAGCTTGTAGGTATTTAAATAGTTTGTGTAAAGCAGGAATTAAGTCAAGAAGATAGTAATATTTTTATTTCGTGGCCCGATCTTAAAATTTAACACTTCATGATGTGGCCGGCCATTTCAAAAAATGCTCGTATTTTATAAAACGGCCAAACTAAACTGGCCATATCGTTCAAACGTCAATGTTTGATGATATGTCAATCAACGTTTGGCCATATCATTAAAATAGGCTTAAATACGTTTAAAAGTAACTGGAATTTGTTTTAAATATTAATTATAGGCAATATATAAATAAAACGATATAAATATTTGTAATTTTGAAGGGACATTAATAAATAAAAAGATTTAAATAACCTAACTAACCTCCCAAATTACGTGTTAAACTCCACGATTCTTTTCGTTGCGCCTTTTTTTCGAGTGATTTTCATAAAAAAACACCTAGCTTGATGTCTTAGCGATAATACACTGCAATTTAATCTTCTATTTACTTACACTTATTATTCACTTTCACAATTTACAAGAACAGAATAATAATTGTCCGCCGCCATGTTGTACCAAAATATAAAGCGACATCAGCGCCTCTACCGGTGGATAATATAACTGTTTTACGATATGACCACCAACGTTTAGCCATTTTATGAAGTAGTCGTTAATATCGTCAAACGCTTACTGATTCATTGATCTGGCCTATCAATATCATGATGTGGCCAGCACGTACTGTGCCGCATCCTGAAAAACGACCATTTATGAAATGGTTGGCCAAATCATGAAGTGATTAATTCCAAGATCGGGCCACGACATTTACGACTTACGACTATTTTTAAATTGTTATTGCGTGAAAGTATCAAGTTGCCATTGATAAAAATGATCTTGAAAGACAGAAAGATAGACAGGAAAGTGATCTTAAAAGGGTTAATTTATTTCCTTCTGAAACTTAATTTATGTGTGAATGTATTTTGCTAGCGATGACTGCCAGCACATCTAGACTCAAAATCAGTTTAATATGACGACCTCCGTAACCGAGAGACGAGCACGCTGGACTATATGGCGTCGCCAACTCTGAGGTTCCGGGTTCGATCCCCGGTCGGGTCAATGTAGAAAACGAATTTTCCATATTGTCTCGGGTCTAGGTGTTTGGTACCGTCGTTGTTTCTAATTTCTATAACACAAGTGCCTTAGCTACTTACCTTAGGATCAGAGCAATGTATGTGATGTTGCCTATTCAAAAAAACAGTAATGATAATCACAATTTTAAGTAAGTACAGTCAACAGCACGTCGACCTACCCCAAAAGTCAAAAATTCTCCAATAGATTTTCAACTTTAAGCCTGACATATAGAGTTCATTTTCAAATGAGAAAATTTGGCATTTTGTGGTGGTCGACGTGCTGTTGTCCGTACTTTAACTTCAAAACGTTACTTGAAATATTCCTGCAATAATTGACAAAACTTCAAGTCACCCTACCAAGAAAAGGGTTTGTAATTCTATCATCTTGTAAATCGATTTAGAAATGTTGTAATCTTACCCTTGGCAAAGGGTGGGCGGTAAAAAGTAAGTGCCTTTTGGACAAAACTTATCAGCGTACCTTTTCCCTCCAGGTTCTTGTGAATGAAATGGAAAATACAGAAAAAAAACCTTTTTACATCTGTACTTACTACAATAAAAATGTAACGGATCGAATTCTGTACATAGAAGATATTTTGATTTGAAAATTGTTTTCGGATGGCACTCTATAATTAGCTGAGAGGTGGGACTCGCCGATGCTGGAGCGCTGGATTAGGTTACATGCTACCAGAGCTGTGTAGGCTGCTCCTGCTGTCGGTCCTCTCTCATACTTTTTATGATATTGTTGTTTTTTATGTCTTACTCGTAATAGTACTAACATAGGCTAAGTTTTAAAATTTGTTACTAACTTGAGTATGGACCACGGTCTGAAATAAATTTCATTCATTCATTCATTCATTCATAATCGATACTGAAGTCAAATCTGTCATTATATTCCCTTTTTGTCTGTCTGTCTGTATCTTGGCCGCGCATCACGCCAAAACTACTGGATGGATTCAAATTAAACTTGACATGATTTGAGTTCATACTCCGAGGTAGGACATAGGGTTCTTTTTATGCCGAATTTCAGGACGGTTCATTGAGAGATGGAATGAAATGCAAAATGTTTACTTATTTTCGACGACCGTCTGGTGTAGTGGTTCGCGCTTCGGACTACAATGCCTGGCGGTTGCGGGTTCGAATCCCGCGAGGGCCAAATGTTAGTGTGATGAGCACGAGCATTTGCACCTAAGTCATGGATGTTTATAAAAGTATTTAAGTATGTTTATCCGTTATCTAGTCGCCATAGCACAAGCTTTGCTTAGTTTGGGGATAGATAATTGGTGTAATTGTGGAAACAATTTATTATTTCTTATTATCAATATTATTTGTTAAGCATTAACGCGTGGTCCGATTTCGTTCATTCTTTTATTGTTAGAAAATAGGTTCATAAAAATATTTCAAGGTCATCGCTTTCGAAGTTTGGAAATAACAGACATAACAACCCTGAGAAACGTCCTAGAGATAATGCAATTTTTTTATGAATGAGACAAGATTATCCACGCAAATGTACCATTTTTTAACAGCGGATGGTAAAAATAAAAACCAGCCAAGTGCGAGTCGGACTCGCACTCGAAGGGTTCCGTACCGTAAAAAAATCACGTTTGTTGTATGGGAGCCCCCTTAAATATTTATTGTATTCTGTTTTTTAGTATTTGTTGTTATAGCGGCAACAGAAATACATCATCTATGATAATTTCAACTCTCTAACTATCACGGTTCATGAGATACAGCCTGGTGACAGACGGACAGACAGACAGACAGACGGACAGCGGAGCCTTAGTAATAGAGTCTCGTTTTACCCTTTGGGTACGGAACCCTAAAAAAGAGTTTGTTTTTTACATAGATCGATTTATTTGCGGATTCTGACTGGTCCCTGAAAAATTGGCACTACCTTGGCAGTGTAACCCTGTATAAACCTAACAGATTTAAATTACCATCTCCTTGTATAAATCCTTGGTCAAAATATGACCCTAAAACTAGCCGTATAAAAACACGACCGTTTTCATTTGTTTATAAATTGTCAAAGGTTTGTTAAAAGAATGGATATCTTAATTAATTTTAAACTTTCGCGTTGCATAATTTAAAACTCAATGAAACGGGAATTAACGCGATCATAATCTTGAATCGGGCACTAATCACTGGATTGAATTTCATCAAACGCAAGTTCTTTCCACGGATCGCCACTTTTATTCAAGAGTTGTGCGTGAAGCTATTGAAATCAAAAAGTATAAAAATTTCAATCGGAAAGGCGGTTACAAATTATCCGCGACATGGAATCCAGTGAATAAAAATAGACAATCTCGTTTTGTTTCGCGATCGAGTGCTCATCTGAATACGGACGCGGCGGTTAGTGTGCAGAATAGGGACACAGTGAGTGTAGTGTGTGACGGTACTTGGCGTGGAAATAATATTATGAGGGTAGATAAAGAATCTGCCTCTCATACGGAGTGAAGACATCGCTGTTCCAGTCAGCCTGTGACCACGGTCGGTGTAACCCGATCGAAACGTCAGGCAAAAGAGGTAACATTTTGTACCTAAATTATGTTCGCGTTAATTCCCGTTTCATTGAGTTTTAAATGGATATTTTTATTTCATATGATAATACGTTTGAAGAAACGATACATTCTCGTTGTAGGCCTTCAGACCAGCGTGATGTGGATTTGAAATGGACACCCCGATATTTAATATCCTGAATGTTATTCCCTGTCCTAGGCGAGAATTTGACCTTAACTTAAACCAAATTACGGGATGCCTGCCGCCGAATGGCTGGCGTGCGGACACGTGACGTCATTAGTTATTTGAAATTAGGGTTGCACATAAGTTGAAGTCGATAGCACAGAACTGACGAAAGTCTACAAACAGTGTGGGTTACGAATGATGACGTACGGAACAGACACCTGGCCTCTCACTATGGGCCTTTGAAGTAAGCTCAAGGTAGAACAGCGCGCTATGGAAAGGGCTATGCTCGGTGTTTCCTTACAAACAAAAGTAGCTGACAGAGCCCGACGGATTAGCAAGCTGAAGTGGCAGTGGGCGTGGCACATAGCACGTAGAACTGACGGCCGATGGGGCGGAAAGGTTCTGGAATGGAGGCCACGTACCGGACGTCCACCCACAAGGTGGGCAGACGACCTGGTAAAGGTTGCAGGAAGTTAGATGCAGGCCCTTCCAACCGGCCAATCTGAATGCCACTGGAAGAGGCTTATGTTCAGCAGTAACGTCCTATGGATATACAAACTATCGGTCTTACTTATAAACGTTGATTAAATTTTAGACACTGCTGAACAGCTTATTAAAAAATAGCTTTACTCATAAACGCTAATTAAAGTTAATCATCGTCTTAGTGACCTCGTTACTAGCTGTCAATATAAGCAGCATCGTACCTTGTTTAAAATTTAATTACCGAAATGGCGTCGCAGCAACAGCTGTTTTCTGTCTAGCTAGCTGTCATCTAGGGGGTCCCGCATACAGTGATGTGTTAAACACTCCTAAATGACATAAGAGATTTCATAATAATGACTGTATGGCTCTAGCCATCACCTTTCCCTTTGTAAAAAAATAGAAGTATTACTCTTTGGTCTCAAGATTGATTGACAAGTGACATTGCTTTGAACATTCTTTTTTTTTAATCTTTGCTTCAATGACAGTATTTTGGGTCTTTTATAATGACAAGAGTCCGGTGTTGGCAGAGTAAAAAAAAACTAACGCCTAAGTAGCGTTTATGAGTGAAAAATAGTTACGCACTACTTAAGAAGTTAAGCGGTGAATAGTTAATCAGTTACTAAGATGTTGATTAGTCGATTTTTATAAGAAAGGCCGTATATGTATAAACATTAACATATATACAACCATTTCAGCACAAATAACAAAGAAAAAAATACAAAATACGTGAATTTATCGATAACAATATTTCAACACAGTCACATCACTAGTACGGCGCCAGTAGTATCGGACATCCGTCTCTACTAAACACTCTATGTAATTATCATCGCCTGTCTTCTTCTCATAAAGCTGGTTAATCTTTACAAGCTATCCTCAAGCTTCAGTTTATTCATTCATTTTTAGGGTTCCGTATCCAACAGGACCCTATTACTAAGACTCCGCTGTCCGTCTGTCTGTCTGTCTGTCAGTCTGTCCGTCTGTCACCACGCTGTATGTCATGAACCGTGATAGTTAAACAGTTGAAATTTTCACAGATGATGTATTTGGCCAGTATAACAACAAATACTAAAAACCGGCCAAGTGCGCGTGCGACTCGCGCTCGAAGGGTTCCGTACCATTATCTATAAAAACGGCTAGAAAATCACGTGTGTTGTATGGAAGCCTCCTTAAATATTTATCTTATTCTGTTTTTTAGTATTTGTTGTTATAGCGGCAACAGAAATAATACATCATCTGTAAAAAATTCAACTCTCGAACTATCACGGTTCATGACATACAGCCTCGTGACAGACGGACAGACAGAAGGACAGCGAAGTCTCAGTAATAGGGTCCGTTCTCCCTTTAGGTACGGAACCCTAAAAATGACAAAAAACGCTTGTTGCTTGGGAGTCCCCTTAAATATTTATTTTACTCTGTCTTTAAGGTTCCGTACCCAAAGGGTAAAACAGGACCCGTATTTGTTGTTATAGCGGCAACAAAATAACTTCATCTGTAAAAATGTCAACTCTTTAACTATCACGGTTCATGAGATAGAGCCTGGTGACAGACGGACAGACTGACTGACAGACAGACGGACAGCGAATTCTTAGTAACAGGTCCCGTTTTACCCTTTGGGTACGGAGCCCTAATAATAGGGTCCCGTTTTATCCTATGGGTACGGAACCCTAATAATAGGGTCCCGTTTTACCCTTTGGGTACGGAACCCTAAAAATTGGCTGTTTCGGCATCTCTCCCTGTTTACTAACACCCTAATTTCGTTTTAAGACACCTCATTACTAGAGTCTTGTACGTTAAAATTGGATGGATCTCATCGATAATTTTTTCAAACGTCTGACGGAGCGTTTTCCGATATTTTTCATGTTAGCGAAACCTTTTTTCATATTTTATTTTTATTCTAAGGGCTTCGTATTTTGTGTTCGCTAACGAAGGCAATCAGATTTCCATAGGAGTTGTTAAGCTATTTTTATTGGATTTTCTATTTATTATTATTGCCTATCTTCCATAAAGGCTTCCTGAGGTTCCGGGTTCGATCCCCGATCGGGTCAATGTGGAAAACGAACTTTTCTTTATTGGCTCGGGTCTGGGAGTTGTGGTACCGTCGTTGTTTCTGATTTCTATAAGACAAGTGCTTTAGCTACTTACCTTAGGATCAGAGCAATGTATGTGATGTTGTTCAATATTTATTATTAATTAATGTCACTTAATGGTTGATATGGTCATTGGTCACCCATCCACTCACAACCATGGCATGGGTTGCTTAGCTCTAGATCAGTACCAAGCGCTGTCGTCACTAAGAGTTACAAGCACTTTATTCATCATCACCATCATTTCAGCCACAGGACATCTATTTCTGAACATATACCTCGGTAACTTCCAAATTTTCCGGTCGCGCGCGGCCTCCATCCATCGGCTTCCTGCAACCTTTACCAGCAGGGCTAGCATGCGCGCACCGGTTATTTTATCGATAAAATCAAAATCAAAATCAAAATCATTTATTTCTGTAAATTGGCCATAAAAGGCACTTTTACATGTCCCAATTTTTTACCTACCACTGCTTCGGGACTATTGTGGGCTAGTGCCGAGAAGAAGCAGCGCAAGAAACTCGGTCACTATTGTCAGCCTCTTTTAAAAATAAATAAATATTTTACAAGATTTGTTGTGAGCTAAGCAGTTTTAAATCCACACATTTTTATCATTTATATAATCACTAACGGTGTAATAGCCCTTTTTCATTAGAGTCCTTTTAACATGCAATTTGAATTCATATACAGGCATTTCAACAATGGATTGTGGTAATTTATTAAAAAAACGAATACAATTGCCCATGAAAGAACTTCCTACCTTGTGCAATCTAAACATTGGAACGGCAAGTTTATCTTTATGCCTGGTATTATACTTATATAATACCAGGCATAAGGATAGGCAAGACATATTTTGTCTTCGACGATAATTTTGTCGTTTTCCCTAACCTAAAGGATCACAGACATCTCGAATCCTTTTTCTTAATAATTTCAGGGTCTCCCGTTCTTCGTAGCCATTTATTTTTACGTTATAACACGGGATTGCCATGATATTTTGGTTTTATCTTTGTTATCGTCGAAGACAAAACGACATATTTACGTCAAAAGTCGATAAAATTCCACGACAAAACTTTATCGTGTTGCGCATTGACGCCCTGCAGGTCGTCCGTCAACCTTGTGGGTGGATGACCTACGCACTTTAATCTCCATACTTTTTAATAAATCATAACTACAATATTATAATTTCAAATACATGACTTTTTTATCTCCACAATCTCATTTTATTAAATTGCCTATCTAATATAACGACATCTTTACAACTTCTAATTTACGATATAAAAACTTCTAAAGGCATAAACCAAATATTACCCAAGCGTAAATATTTGCAATATGGGTTGCCAGATAACTTTCGTGATTTCCCCAAATTGGTATTTTATTACCTTCTATCAATTTGCTTTTAATATACAATTTAATAACTTATTTACCTACTTTTAGCGTCAACACCCTTGATTTTTTTCAAGTGTTATTTATCTTCAATTAAAACTTGCATGGAATTGCTAAAAACAAAAAAATTACAATGTTTAAGCATTTCTGATCTTAACCAATAGTCAAATATTTGTAAAATATTTCTATAGGGTGCTGACGGTAGTATACTACTCAGCTATACATATAGCTACAACATTGATCAAAATACGCTGGCTTTGACAGCGAGAAAAAACACTTGAGGAATTTCATCTTGTCACGTGACGTCCTCGGTAGCTTAGTTGGTAAAAGCACTCGCCCGGCATGCGATGGGACGTGGGTTCGAGTCCCACCTGAGGTCGATGATTTTTTTTCAAGTGTTATTTATCTTCAATTAAACCTTGCATGGAATTGCTAAAAACAAAAAAAAATACAGTAAAGAATAACTTACGAGACGGCCATTAATTTCGCTAAAGAGCTGAATACAATAGAATAGAATAGAAGATCGTTTATTCAGAATCATGCATAGCATACAATATTGTTACAGTAAATGAAAAAACTGATAACAGTGTTATTTACTTAAAAGTATACAACGGTACATGATACTGAAAAGGTATCTACTCAGCATATGTCGGAGCATATTACTCATTCTACGACGCTGGTCTTCCGTAGATCAGATTCCGTAATCACAAATTTGTAGGGATAAAGGAAAGGTATCCATCTGATGTCAAAATATTAACAGTATCCTCGCAGTTCATTTATATGTTAAATATTATGTATGACATAAGCACTCTGCACCACTTTCCCCTTTTTTAATTGACGACCTCCATAGCCGAGAGGCGAGCACCCCGGACTGTAAATGGCGCCGCCATCTCTGACGTTCCGTGTTCGTACCCCGGTCGGGTAAATGTAGAAAACGAACTTTTCTATATTGGCTCGTGTCTGGGTGTTGCGGTACCGTCGTTGTTTCTGATTTCTATAACACAAGTGCTTTTGCTACTTACCTTAGGATCAGAGCAATGTATGTGATGTTGTCCAATATAAATTAAAATTTAATAGTTGTCCTCTTCCTGAAGGTCTGGAAGGTCTGATGATGATGCTGAATTACCGTATTAAGTATTTTTTTGTTTATTATATTTCCGTACCTATACCCCATCACTCGAATTCATAGGACATTGCTTTTCGTGATACCCTGTTATTATATGACACAATTATTGTGCAAAGCCAGATTGCTTGTCTAATTCAAAATAATATAGAAACAAACTAAATCCTACGGAACCCAGTCCAAATCCACAAACACCCTTAACGACAGTATTATGGCTCCCTCGGAACGGCCTGCATATTTCAATTTGCCGCAACCCTTGTCAGAGCAATATCTTGTAAATCTTAAATAATGGTCCAGGATTCGAATCCTAGGGAGGGACAGGGTTGCTCAGTGGTCAGTGTAGTTTTGTTATGAACGAATTCACTTAAGCCCGGTTCCTATATCCGAGAAACGGTTGGTTTTGCTAACGGATGGTAGGAATTGTCAACTTGACATACTCAAAAGCGTTCCTATAAATGACGCTTCGTCAAATTTTATAGGGACGACTATAACGGCTCGTTACTTTTGACACCAATACGATCAGTTGCTGATGTACACTTACGTATAGTACAATATAGGAACCCGGTGTTAATAAAGGCAATTATCACGCATCGTCAGAACATGTTTAGTTGCTTCGGTTAATTTGTATTTTATTTGTTTTATTATTTTATATCAACACTTTTCTCATTTTCCTAGATTTAGTTCAGTGAAACGACATATCACTAAACATTTTTAGTAAAAAGACGTAATAAACAAGAATATTAGATATCTTTCGTGATTTCTTGGTAATCCTAGGGATTCCGTGAAATCCCTAATATCCTCATTTCCCTGCGACATATCCACGGGACTTGAGTTTATAACCCAGTTTTTGCTCTCACTTTTGGATTTTTTTAATATCAAAAAACTAGCTGATCCGGCGGAAAAAACATAATTTTCCGATGTCTTTGATTTTTATTTCAGCTTTCAAGGCGAAGACAAATCCAACAAATCAATGATTACTAAAATCGGTCCAGCCGTTCTTTAGTTATAAATGGTGTTACTAACGATTTAATATCGCTATAAAGATGCATCTTTCTGTTAATGCAGTTCTAAACTGCCTAAGACCTATTAATTTATTAGATTTTTAGCTAGCATGGCTCTATTTAAAAATACCTGGTTTTACTAACACTGGAATACCGAAAGCACCCGTTTGCCGGATATATTTCATTTTTAAGGACAAGGAATTATCTTGCATCTGAAAAATGTACAACAATGCTTGCGTAATGCCACAGACAGTGTAATATTTTCAGTAGCTCGATTTAGACAAAAAAATTGCAAGATATTTCATCTGTAGCATAATTTTTGCTTAGTATGCAATAAAGAGTGTTTAATTTCTTACACTTACGACTTATTAGTCAATTATTTTGTGAGCAAAAGATATTTTTTCAAAGCTAAAATCACAATTTATTCCGAATACTTTGATATCAATGTCAACTTGGTTCTTTCACGCGCGTTCCTTGTAAAATGGGTCTTGCTTGACAAACAGTCAACGAAGTAATGCTATAAGAGTTCCTTATTAACTTTTGAGGTATGGAACCCTAAAAATTGGGACGTAAAAGGCCCCATTTCATAAATAAATTGTTTTCAATGATTTTAGTCCGTCAATCTTAGCGTTTGTACGAAGTTGACGTACTGCTGTAAAACCTATTTCTACTGTGGTTATTACTTCAGTAATCTATGAGTGTCTTTGTTTGTGGTTTTCATTGTTTCCGTTATAAAGTTGTGCGGAAAATACAAAAGTTACTTTATTTCATTGTGGAACAGAGTTTTCTTTTCTTTTCTTTTAGAGTAAATAGCTTTTAATAAATTATAATGTTTTAGTAAAAAATGTTGTATTTGAGCACTTAAAAGAGCCCTACAAAATTAATGTGCAATGTAATCTACACCTTGTATAGTAAGAACTTGAAATAACGAAAAACCGGCAAAGTGCAAGTCGGACTCAAGCACGAAGGGCTCCGTACCATTATCTATAAAAACGCGCAAAAAAAAAACACGTTTGTTGTATGAGACAAGAGCCCACTTATATTTTATTTTATTCTGGTTTTTAGTATTTGTTGTTATAGCGGCAACAGGAATACATCATCTGTGAAAATTTCAACTGTGCACCTATCACGATTCATGAGATACAGCCTGGTGACAGACGGACAGCGAAGTCTTATTAGTGTCCCGTTTCACCCTTCGGGCACGGAACCCAAAAAAACAAATAACTGCCTATTGGTCTTCCAAGCGTTATAATTCAGTTTTCTTGTCTCTTTCGTCTCCAGGTATCGGCCTGGGTGACTGAGCTGGTGCTGTCCCAGCCGACGGTCGAGGAGCGGAAGGTGGCGCTGGCCTGCATCCTGAGAGTGGCCCTCACTTGCTGGAACATCGGCAACTTCAACGGCGCTATGGAGATAGTCGCTGGTCTCAAGTAAGTACATCATCATCATCATCATCACCAGCCTATATCAGTCCACTGCTGGACACAGGCCTATCCGAATGGAGGATTTTGCCATAATCGCCACGCTTGGCAGGCGGGTTGGCGATCGCAGTTTGGCCAATGGTGGAGAGGAGACGCTGCTGCCCGTCTTCTTGTGGCGGTGCTCCTGTAGTCGCCTCTTACGACACCCATAGGAAGAGAAGGGGTGGTGCTATTTTTTTAACGTGCCGGCACCACACGGCACGTTAAAAGAATTGCACTCAAGTAAGTACAGCGTCAGGGTTCATCATCATCATCATCATCTCAGCCTATTGCAGTCCACTGCTAGACTTATGCCCCCCCCCCCCCCTAATGAGCGCCAAAGGGGTAGTCCATTTACACGGGAGGCTCAAAAGGGGGGTTCCGAAAAAATCAAACTGACGAAACCTTTGTCACCAAGAAACAAAAGAAAAATAAAGAAGAAGAAAGAAGATAGAAGAACGAAAATTCTGTACAGTCGGCAGGGGTTTCTTTCGGCCTTCAGCTTTTGTAGACTGTAGGCCGGCGGAAACTACTTGCTGACTGTACTTATAACAGCAGTGAAGATGAAGAAAATGAGAAAAAAAATGAAGAAACTGAATAAATGCGATTGATTGAACCATTTTTTATTTTGTCTTATATAGATTATGTACAAATTTGAACTCAAAAAACAAAATATGATTTCAAGAGTTTAACGACGACGAGAACGACCCCCGTAACCGAGAGGCCAGTATGCTGGACTTGGCATCGCCATCTCTAAGGTTCCGGGTTCCATTCCTCGTTGGGTCAATGTAGAAAACGAACTATTCTATATTGTCTCGGATCTGGGTGTTGTGGGGCTTTAGCTACTTACCTTAGGATCAGAGCAATGTACATATGTGATGTCCAGTATCAGATCGTACGAATATAGTCTTTTTTTTTAAGAGTGGAGGTTTTTTTTAATTATTACGAATCTATTGATACCTCATTCATTAAAATCGGTTCAGTAGTTTAGGCGCTACGGTGAAACACACATACACACAAACATACATACATACATAGACTGCCAAATTTATCACCCTTTCATTTAGCTTCGCCGTAGTCGGATAAAAAGAAGTTTTATTACGGATTGACCAACATTAAAGAATGGAATGAGTCCAAAGCCTCCAGACCCTCACGCAATCTCCCGAGGTGTCCCGAGTGAAACGACAAGATTGCAGAGTGATGTCAATTGACACGACCGACGTGACGTCTCATATGGTTGCGTTCGACCACTATCTTATTATAGTATAGGGGACATACTCCCACCGAGCTATATAAGGTCCGATTTTATTAGTGTTCATCCTGTTAACCTGTGACTATATAGGTGAAAAGCAATCGTAAAAACCAATTTTCAAATGTATACCATAAAAACTAAGAAGTTAAAAATCAACAACATTGACTTCATATTGCATAAACTCGTCCTATCTTTGCTACGTTTAACCATCTGGTTATCCGTCTTATTCCTTCCCCTTGTACAGAGCGAGAAAGAGTTGAAGATAGGACGTTAGTTTATGCAACATGAAGTCGATGTTGTTATTTTGTAATTTATTTTTAACTTTTTTAGTTTTTATGATATACATTTGAAAGTTGGTTTTTACGATTGCTTTTCACCTATATAGTCACAGGATAACAGGATGTACACTAATAAAATCGGACTTTATATACAAAGAAACTAGATGCTGCCTCTGACTTCGCCTGCGTAGATTTTGACAGTTTTGCGGTTGTTTGATGATTACTGATCATTTAAAAGATAAATCGAAAATCGGAGGTTGCTACGTACTATTAACAAAAGTGGAAATTTTGTAATAGGCCTCTTAAATAGGGATAGCGACTGTGTATATAGATTTAAATTCAATTTAGTCCATCATTAAGATTATTAAAAATTATCTATATACGGAACCCTAAAAATCGAGCAAAAAATCACGTTTGTTGAACTCGTATTGAGAGCCCTCTAAATATTTATTTTATTCTAGTTTTTAATATTTGTTGTTATAGCGATACAGCCTGGTGACAGACGGACAGACAGACAGACGGACAGCGGAGCTTTAGTAATTGGGATACCCTTTGGGTACGGAACCCTAGAAAAAGCGGACTCTTATCTTTCATTTTGTCAATCATACCAAACAATTACAAAAATGAAGCTTGAAGGGGCTCGTATCGTCACCATTAAGTAAATATTGTAACCAGGCGTGAGTCTAAGTAAATATTTTGATAATGTGAAATAAATAAAAATACGGGTAAAATATTTTTAATAGACGAAGACGAAGTAATAAATGATAAATTTTGAAAATTCAAATACTACCGCGATTCAAATGGGCACAGCGACATCTATTTATACATTTCAGAACTACTATTACATTTTGAGACATTTTAATTGCAATAATAAACAAAAAATAACGGGAACCTTTAGAACAACTTGCGCATCAAAGGATTAACGAATTTAATCCTGAACCATTCACTCACATAATATTAAACATCATTCTATAACTGTCAGTTTGTATGAGGATGACAGAGATAGAATGATATCTTAACCTCGTACTAAACTAATCCGGTTATGTGCAAGTCCATCTTATCTTTTTTTTGGGTTCCGTTCCTAAAGGGTAAAACAGGACCCTATTACTAAGACTCCGCTGTGTCCGTCTGTCTTTCTGACTGTCTGTCTGTGTGTCCGTCTGTCACCAGGCTGTATCTCATGAACCGTGATAGTTAGACAGTCGAAATTTTCACAGACGATGTATTTCTGTTGCCGCTATAACAACAAATACTAAAAACCAGAATTAAATTAATATTTAAGGGCCCATACATCAAATGTGATTTTTTTGCACATTTTTATGGATTATAGTGCCTTCGTGCGCGAGTTTTTTTATAGTATATTTCCACCCTATCTCCTAAACTAAGCTCTGACGGTTCGGACCCATTTCAAGCAATATGTCATAATTTGTACACGAATCCCGTCCGTAGCATATAATATATTATGTATATGTGGACGAGGCAGGTCGGCCGCGTGTCGAAATTATGAGGACGCATGCTCTTCACTTAGATTTCAACAGGGAAATGTGTAGAGTGGTCTTGCTATGACTTAATATTTCATTTTATTAAAATTTATTTATTTTATGGCTAAATCATCATATCAGCCTGTTGCAGTCCACTGCTGGACACAGGCCTCCCCGCCACAGCGCACGATCTCCCGCCCTTTGCATCCAGTCGCTGCCAGCTGCCTTCTTCAGGTCATCGGTCCATCTAGCCATATATATTATGGGTGAATAACCATCTTAAAAGCTAACAGATACAATATCTGGAACGCTTAGAAGACTAAATTACATTATATTCTAAGATATTACAATGATAAGATATTATAAATAAAAAAACTGCGCTCGCCAACCCGCCTGCCAAGCGTGGCGAGTAGGTATAATGGTAAACCTCCCCATCGGTTCAACGGTCAAATGTCCAATTCCCAAAATGTCCAATTCCCGAAATGTCCAATTCCTGAAATGTCCAATTCCCAAAATGTCCAATTCCCAAAATGTCCAAACTACTATAATGATGGGTTTATTGAATAAGTCCTCATAAAAAAATAGTTTCTTCAATAATTGTGGCAATGACTTTGTTTTTAATTTCGATATTATTTTTTTTGTATGTTTTATCACATTAAATATCTCAATGGTGGCTTACGTTTTTGCTGTATTTTATCAATTACTTGCACCGCACCCGTTAAAAACCTTTCTACATGACACTATGGTTGACTGGCAGATAATACTTCTAGCATTAAGTCCATCTTTTATACACTATTTATAAGTTTGCAATAAAGTTTTAAATAAATAAATAAAAGAGTATATAAAAATTATACTTATAGGCATATCTCTACAGATGATATAACACTTGAAAAATATAATCGACCGCCTCAGACGGGACCCGATCCCACGACCATCGCACACCGGGCGAGTGCTTTTCCAACTATTAACCGAGACGTTAGCTGAACTGAGGTGATCGATTTTTTTCAAGTGTTATATTATCTTGAATAAGCTTAACATGTTATTATCCTCATCATCATCATTTCAGCCGGCGGACGTCCACTGCTGAACATAGGCCTCCCCCAGTGACTTCCAGATCGGCCGGTTGGAAGCGGCCTGCATCCAGCGTCGTCCTGCAACCTTTACCAGCGGGTCTAAAACGGCCGATTTGGATGTTTCATTTTTAATCTGATTCATTTAGTGAAATGTAGCGGAAATGCTTTGCAAACCCTTAAACGGCCACATTAATAAATGAATCATATGCAATTCATATCATCAAATGGATCATATTTGATGACGATGTTGTGCGTCCAATCTTACTTTACGGTTTTTGTGAAAATGAATGTTTTTAACAACACAAAGGAACAAAATGTTTTAAAATACTCAAGTTTTGTGTGTTCTACAATTATCAATACAAAATAATAATAAAAATAACATTAAAATGGTGGTTCACCAATTTGACATTTAATATGAATTACTCATTTCATTATAAGTGAACCATATTACGAATTTCCACACAAAACTGTCAAATTAGATGAACTGCAAATATGAAATGTTCGAGGCTCATTTTATGATTCATCAAATAACTTGTCATTTTAAGATTTGCTAAATGAAACATATTATGAACGGAATATGAAACATCCAATGCGGCCGTTTTAGACCAGCAGGTCGTCTGCCCACCTTGTGGTGGTTAACATGTAATAATTGCTAAAAACAAAATTTTAATATCTCTACAGATACTGGCCAGCAATAATAAAACATTTCAAAATGTAACAAAGATTAAAACAAAACCACAACGTTGTTTGAACTCCGTAAAGCTCTTAACACAAATAACATTTTGAAGCACATATTTCACGGCCATATTTTGGGATCAGCATTTCATAAAGGACATACTTCATTAATGGACAGTAGGGTCTACTTGTTATTTCATGACACAACTGAAGTTAGCTTTAGTCCTGGGCCCTAACCATGAACTGTTAAAACAATCACAAATCTGTCAAACATTATCATTTCTGTCAAATTTTGTATGAAATGACGTACCAAAATTGACAGATTTGACAACTTTGAGATTGTTTTAAGAGTTCATGGTTATGGCCCTTGGATTGACGGCCTTAAAGAATTTTTAGGGTTCTGTGCCACAAAAGGAAAAAAAACTGAACCTGTATAAGATCGCTTTGTTGTCCGTCCGTCAGTCTATCAGTCAAGTTGAGGAATCGAGTGCAAATTAAAACCATATACTCAGGTTTACAGTTTCTTGAAAAAATCTAACTTTTAAGTGAACGTAATAAAATAAGGCCTTTTATTCCGCAAAAAACGTATATTTCGACACTCTCAAGGGGATCAAACTTTTCGTTGACCTAGAACTTCGAAATTTGGCAAATAATACTACAAGTTTAAAGGAAAAAGCTGAAAACTATAAATTTGTAATTTAATCACAAAAAGGGGCGAGACTGACTCGCACTTGTCCAATTTTTTATATTTAATAGAGTTTACGTGAGAGATGTTTCTATTATAATATGAAGAATACTTTTTACCTCGAAGGGTGCTAAATTAGGGGATGAAATCCAAAAAAATACAAGGTGTAAAAAAAGGCTTAACGAAGCCTTAATCTACGAATTCTATACATAAAACCAAGTAGAATGCAAAAAAAAAATTGCTGGGAAATGACTTATATTTTTGGGTATAAAAAATTAACTTATTTCTAACCCGCAATGTATAGCGCGCACGCCTCAGACTTTGCCTGTGTGTGTAAGTGGATCATGTTTCTTTGTAAAAAAGTTTAGTATTATCAAACAGAAGTCAATTTTGTAAAAATCTCTGAAAAAAAATTGTAACTTTTACTGTCAATAACTCGGTAACCCGTCATTTCCCAGGTATAGTGTAAAAGAAAAAAATGATCGTAATAATACCTAGAATATGAAGTATTCGGCTTCTTTAAGCCTTTTTTTACACCCGATATAAAGCCAAAATTAACTTTAACAAATTTTTCGTGTTATGTTATGTGTTTTTTATTTAAATTTAATAAAAATGTTATAATATTAGCCAGAGCAGTTTTCAACCATAAAATTTTACATAGCGAAGACCTTTAAATATATAATTTATGTTTATAAACATATTTATTTATATTAAAAGGTCTTTGTTATGTAACATTTCAATTCAATTTAAATATAAAAAAAAAAAATTATAAGATAGTGTGCCTTGTGGAGGCCATAACATCTGTCTATCAATATTGTTGATAGAAGACTTATCAGGAGTAACCCTTCTATATCTTTTTATACTGTGGCGTGTCCAGCCCACGCAACAAAAACCTTTGTTGTAAGAACAGAGAACGCGTAGAGAATGTTTGTTAAACGCCACAAATTAAAGAAGTTGGATAAAGAATGACGGTCTTTAGACAAAATGGCTGCCTTGATAACCTAACAATTTATGTAGTATGTTGCCCAACGTTGAATAGCGTGAAATCTTCTATACAGGGTGTTAAGTAAATAAATATAATAAATAAATAAATATTGGAAAACATCACATACATTGCTCTGATCATAAGGTTAGTAGCGAAAGCACCTGTGTTATAGAAATCAGAAACAACGACGGTACCACAACACCCAGACCCGAGATAATATAGAAAAGTTCGTTTTCTACATTGACCCGACCGGGGATCGAACCCGGAACCTCAGAGATGGCGGCGCCATCTAAAGTCCGGCGTGCTCGCCGCTCGGCTACGGAGGTCGTCAATGAATGTTTGTTAAACGCCACAAATTAAAGAAGTTGGATAAAGAATGACGGTCTTTAGACAAAATGGCTGCCTTGATAACCTATCAATTTATGAAGTATGTTGCCCAACGTTGAATAGCGTGAAATCTTCTATACAGGGTGTTAAGTAAATAAATATAATAAATAAATAAATATTGGAAAACATCACATACATTGCTCTGATCCTAAGGTAAGTAGCTAAAGCACCTGTGTTATATAAATCAGAAACAACGACGGTACAACAACACCCAGACCCGAGATAATATAGAAAAGTTCGTTTTCTACATTGACCCGACCGGGGATCGAACCCGGAACCTCAGAGATGGCGGCGCCATTTAAAGTCCGGCACGCTCGCCGCTCGGCTACGGAGGTCGGAGCAATGTATGTGATGTTGTCCAATATTTATTTATTTAATTACCTAGGTCCTCTTCCAGCCACTTACACATCACAAAAACATAACTTTCGCCCTTCCACTTTGAGACTACACATCAGCTAGTGATGGCAAGAAACGCAAGAAACTCAGTCACCTTTGTTAGCTTCATCATTATCATCATCATCTCAGCCTATTGCAGTCCACTGCTGGATGTAAGCCTCTCCCAAAGAACACGATCTCCCGCTTTTTTCATCCAGCCACTGCCAGCCATCTACCTAAGGCCGTCGGTCCATCGGGCTGAGGCGTCCTACACTACGTTTGCCAAGGCGTGTTCTCCACTCGAGAACCCGTTTACTCCACCTTTCATCGGCTCTGCGACAGATACCTAAGTTGTTTATTATTAATTATTAATTGAGCTTAGTAAAACTAATTTAACTATATTGTGAAAATGATACAACATTATTTTCTTATGATTATGTGAAAATATTGTACCAATTAAACACTAAAATCATCTTTTCGCAGTTAAAAAATGATAATAAAGATATTCGGTTACTAATTAAAACTAAAAATGTTACATAAAAAACAACATTAACTAAAATATTCGAAACCCATATTAAATCTTAGCAAATTATCCAAAATTATGATGTTAAGTTTCGCTCTAAAATAACATTACATTTTACTACAAGTTTCTACACAAATTAAAAGCGAAGAAATGCCAAGCACGACTCGTTAATGGTGCGGGTTCCGTCGCAGTAACACGTATTTATAAAGAAGTATTAAATATATATATTAAAGAAGTAAGTATATTAAAAAAAAACCGGCCAAGTGCGAGTCGGAATCGCGCACGAAGGGTTCCATACTGTTATCTATAAAAACGGCAAAAAAAACACGTTTGTTGTATGGGAGCCCCCTTACATATTTATTTAATTCTGTTTTTTAGTATTTGTTGTTATAGCGGCAACAGAAATACACCATCTGTGAAAATTTCAAGTGTCTAACTATCATGGTACATGAGGTACAGCCTGGTGACAGACGGACAGCGGAGCCTTAGTAATAGGGTCCCGTTTTACCCTTAGGGTATGGAACCCTAAAAATGATATCTGGGTAAAGAAAATGCAATTCTATTAATCCGTCAATTAGATTATCAAAAATAATAGACAATTATTTTTTCTTTTGTCAATCAAGCAAACAATTACAAAGATTCTATAAAGCGCGTCAAAGTTAGGTAGAGGGAGCTCGTGACGTCGCTTCTAAGTTAAATTGGCACCTAGGCGTGAGGTCACATTTAAATCAATATGTCTCTGATTTTTAAAGAAAAAATACGTGTCCAATACGTTTTGATAATTTACCTGATTGACGAAGAAAAAATAGTTTGTCGTCATCCCTATTACTGGTTGCTAAGCAACAGCTCAGTTAAGGCATTACTTCAGTAAAGAATTCTTATTTTGGATATTATATTCTATGTGTGTCTATGAATAAGGTATTACGTCACTTGATCGGCCAAGTGCGAGTCTGATTCGCGCACGAAGGGTTCCGTACCATTATCTATAAAAACATTACGTTTGTGGCATGGGAGCCCCCATAAATAAATTATTGTATTTTGTTTTTTATTTGTTGTTATAGCGGCAACAGAAATACATCATCTTTGGAAATTTCAACTCTCTCACTATTACGGTTCATGAGATACAGCTGGGTGACAGACGGACAGACAGACAGACGGACAGCGGAGCCTTAGTAATAGGGTCCCGTTTTACCCTTTGTACCCAAAGAAAATAAAAAATTACGTTTATTACTTAGCTAAGAATTCTATCTTTTGACAGTGATACAGAACATAATTCTAATACGAGTAGTACTAGGGTATAGAAGACGATTATTACAAATCTGTTGACACCTCGTTCATTAAAATCGGTTCAGTAGTTTAGGCGCTACGGTGGAACATACATACGTAGACTGCCAAAATCATTACCCTTTCTTTTGGCTTTGCCGTGGACGGGTAGAAAGTGAACGATTCAAATAAGGGTTTTAGTTTTTGACAACGGAACCCTAAGCTATGCGTACCAAGCCGGAGGCCTAGCATGATCTTTAATTAGTACAAGAGGGCTTGCGTCTAGGTGCCTAGGCCTAGGTTCTGCCCCCGGCGTGAAACTAGTGAAAGTGTGGGATGTGACATTGAATGAATGAATGAATGAATATTTATTTATTTAAGTAACAAGTAAAATAGTATAGTTTCATCTTTGAAAGTGTCTTACAACTTATTATATTTAGACCTAAATCTTCAGCACTTGAAATCTAGTTTTAAATCTAGCGTTCAAGCGTTAAATGAGCTAAAACTAGATTCTAGACCACCTTAACAGTTTAGTTCAAATTTTCTTCAAAACTTGGTATCGATTCGCGAACAAACATTTGGTACGTTAGTGTTGTACAAGTATAGTATCGATAGTTTTCAAAATAATTTGAACTTGACATAATATGTAGTACTTATAACTAATTATTCATGGAAATCAAGAGAAGATACTTAATTTCAATTTATAAAATCAATTACTGTGCGTTAGGCGTTAAAACTCGAGACTGGCTCAACTCTCAGGACAAGAAAAAACGAGAATGTTTCCTTGAAAATATTAAAAGTCTGGAAAACTAAATATCCATTGTCCATTTAATTAAACTATGACTTGGCTTATAAAACAACAAACTCTTTATTGCACATGACCATTCACAGTTACAATGATTAGTGTTCGAATAAAGATATGTGATAAAGAATAAGTAAATATTTATTTACTGTTTTTGTATAATTATCAGCCCACATCAGTCCACTGCTGGACACAAACTCCCAATACACTCAACTGAGTTCGATGCTCGGTTATTCTTTTCCATCCTACCTTCTCCTACGCCTCGGTTGCCAAGTCAAGAAACCACACGTTTTCATGATTAAAAACGCAGTTTAGCCAATTCAACTACATATTCTTTGAGGTATTTTAATTACCATAGTTAGTTACCCTAATTTCTAATTTTATGCTTTAGAGAAACTCTAAAGATCATACCATGTTTGTCCAAGTCCCGGCTCCGTAAGTCATGACAGGTAGTAAACATACATTTGGGATTGGCGATGAAAATAAGACTCAAGTTTCCCGAATGCATAAACGTTTATCGATAAATTGACTATCGATATTTCGACAGCACTACTGTTTTCGTGACGTGAGAGGTAATCGGAGTTCCGATTTGTCGAAAGAAGAAAGAGGCGGATTGGGAATGAGTGATATTGTTTTCTTATCTTTTAGCGAACACTGCTTTATGTATACTAGAATAATACCCCGGCTTTGCTTGTAAAAGATACCTTTCGAAAATGACCGATTTGGTCTTTAGCTGTTTTAAGGGTTCCGTACCCAAATGGTAAAACGGGACCCTATTACTAAGGCTTCGCTGTCCGTCTGTCTGTCTGTCCGTCTGTCACCAGGCTGTATCTCATGAACCGTGATAGTTAGACAGTTAAAATTTTTACAGATGATGTATTTCTGTTGCTGCTATAAAAAAAACAAATACTAAAAAAACAGAATACAATAAATATTTAAGGGGGATCCCATACAACAAACGTGATTTTTTTGCCGTTTTTATAGATAATGGGTACGGAACCCTGTTCGCGAGTCCGACTCGCACTTGGCCGGTTTTTATAGTTAATGGTACGGAACCCTTCAAGCACGAGTCTGACTAGCACTTGGGCGGTTTTTTTTCTAAATTCGTTCTCTAAAGGGATAAAACGCTGTTTCAAAGTTTATATGGAGTACCAAGATCGAGAGGTTTTAATCCTTCAAGCAATAAGTAAAGAATATTGTCTCTAAAGAAGTCTTGTAGTTTTTATAGCGGAGCCGCGGGTAAAAACTAGTGTTCATATACTTAATATCAAAGACATAGATGAAGTTTGCTTGAAAAAATATCTTTCCTAAATGATTAACTACATCAGTTTGATGGAATGCTTCGCACTCCGGACTGCAAAGTGAAGCAGTTCGAATCCTGCAAGGTTAATAATAGTTTGTGATTTATATAGATAACCGTTCCTACTTATTTTAAAAGGATTATAATTTTTCCGAAGTAAATAATTCTACCACTATTCAATTCAATTTAAATATTTAATTTCAGGCGAGGCCCATAGACAGTCCGTAACAATTGTTCTTAATAAACTTAGTGTTTAGTATACTTAGAAAATAATAATTAAAACTCGACATGCATTTTATTCTATGTCGGTTTTCACCCTTCACTTAGGCAGGTAGCAGGAGACCTATTTTTGAAGCATAAGAAATCAAATTCGGATATGAGACCGGAAAAAATTAATTCAATTATTTTTATCAAATAAGTCATTTCTAAAAGTAACTATAACTATAGTAACCGAGTTTCTTTTAGGGCCGAAACACATAACCGCGTTGCGGCGCCGCTCCGCATCTCAACGCGCCACCGAGCGTTGCGTTGCGGCGCCTCAAAACAAAGCGTTCTACTGCCGACCTGTAGGGCAACATTGCTTTATGATTTTTGAACGTTGGTGGACGTATCTCTAGCATGGATCGCAATAAAAGTATTTCTCTTTTGTTGTTAAGAAGACTGTTGTGGACTGTATGTTCAGGTTCTCGTTCAGGGTTCTAGGTTCTCGTTCAAATGAAACTCGCATCGATGATCAAAAAATACTGAACATTTATTCCAAAAAACACGCTATTAATATCTACAAATACACCTCTAGATTAGTGACTAGTGCGAGGTATCGCGTCGATCGTTCGACAGTCGTGTAGGCGCGTCTCGTTCCCGTTCCGTAGTAACTGCTACGATGCTCCGTCCTTGTCTAGCCGCCTGCTACGGCTATGATGCTCCGTCTTCGTCTAGCCGTCCGCTACATTCTCCCCCTGGCGAAGACTCCGACGAAGCCCCTTCCACGGTAAGGACGGCGATCTTTGTTACAGGTCTCCGGAAGACTCCTCCTCGGGTGCGAACGTCGGCGCTGCGTACTCTGCCGTCTGGCCCAGGGTATATCTTCTGGATAATTCCTCGTGGCCAGGTGTTGCGGGGCAGCGCAGCGTCCACAATGATCACCAGATCGTTTTCTTGCAGCTGGCGTTCGTTCGAAGCAGCTGCCTGGCGTGGTACGAGGGTCGGTAGGTATTCGCGAACCCATCTCCTCCAGAATTCGTCAGCAATTCCTTGGCTGGCTCGCCAAGACTTGCGGTCAGCTGGCTGGCATGGCCCGGTGTGCGGCAGGCCCATCGACGACCCCAGCAAGAAGTGGTTCGGAGTTATCGCTTCTGGGTCGTCAGGTTCAACCGAGACATGAGTGAGTGGTCTCGAGTTGACCGAATATTCCGCTTCAGCCATCACGGTCTGCAGCACCTCTTCCTTTGGTGTCTTCTCACGCAGCACGGCGGTCAATGCTGTCTTCACAGACCGAACCAGACGTTCCCAAGCTCCCCCCTGGTTCGGTGCGCCCGGCGGGATGAAGCGCCAGGTCATTCTGTGTAACTGACCCAGCTCTTCCAGTGCAGGTGCCCATTCTTTATAGGCAGCGCGGAGTTCTGTATCTGCATCCCGGAAGTTGGTGGCGTTGTCGCTAATCATAGTCGCGGGCCACCCTCTGCGCGCTGCCATTCTTCTCATTGCCATGACAGCGGAATCCGTGGACAGGGAGCCCACCAGTTCTAAGTGCACCGCTCGGGTGGTGAGGCACGTGAAGAGTGCACCCCACCTCTTCTCTCGTCTTCGTCCGACGGTCACCATCATCGGTCCGAAGTAGTCGACCCCACAGTTCGTAAAAGGGCGTCGATAGGGGTCGATGCGCGCCGCCGGCAGGTTCCCGAAGACCGGCACCCGTGGTTTCGCCTTTCTGAGGCAACAGGTGGCGCAGCTCTTCGACATGCTTCGTACTGTTGCTCGTAGGTGCAGGATCCAGTACTTTTGCCTTAGGTCGTTCACAACACGCTCCCTGTTCGCGTGTCCAGCTATTTCGTGTTCCCGTTTCACGATCAGACGGGTGAACGGATGACGTCCGTCTAGAACAGCGGGCTCCTTCATTTGTTCTGGCACATTTGCTGCTCTTATTCTGCCGTCCAATTTCAGGGTTCCGTTCTTGATTTTCGGGTCTTGCTTATGTAGTCGGCTTGACTTTGGTATAGGCTTCCCTCCTTCCAATAGTCCAACTTCCAGCGGGAAGCTATCTCGTTGGCTCTTCTTGATCCACAGCTGTTCCGCCTGTTCCAGATGTCGAACTTCCAGTTGCGTCGCTCGCTTTCGACACTTCTCAATGAATACGAGAACGTATGCCGTCGCGCGGATGAGCCTCTCAAAGGATGAAAAGCGGCTGATGTCCGGCAGGTAAGTCGCCTCTGGATGCTCGTACGTAAGCGTCACAGTCTCTTCTTCTGGACTGAGTTCTCTGTCCTCTTCTTGTGGCCAAGTCTCTTCTGGTCCATAAAGAAAACTCGGCCCGGTGAACCAGCGGTCGCTTGCAGCCAAAGGATTGCTCTTCAGTCTGGTCGCGTCGTCGGCCACGTTTAGTTCGGACGGTAGCCAACGCCACTGCTCGCTCTTCGTGTGTTCTGCTAGCTCCCCCAGGCGATGCGCGACAAAGGGTGTGTATCGTCGTGCATCTTTCCGGATCCAATGCAGCACGGTGCGAGAGTCACTCCAGTAGGTGACGCTGTCGCACTGCAACTCGTGTTCTGTCGCCACGGTCTCAGCAAGACGTACTCCGATAACCGCAGCTTGAAGTTCCAGTCTCGGGATGCTCTGTGTCTTGAGTGGTGCCACCTTTGCTTTAGCAGCGGCTAGGACGACGTTCACCGTGTCATCTGTTCTCTTAATTCTCCAGTACACGGCAGTCGAGTAGGCTTGTTCACTGGCGTCACAGAAGACGTGCAGGTCTCTTCGTTCCTGGCTGCTGAGTTCATAGCAGCGGGGCAGGCGCAGTTCGGCTATGTTGTTGGTTAATGCTGAGAGCCATCTCCTAAAGTCTTCTGCTTCAGCGTCGGGCAGTGGTTCGTCCCACCCAATCTTGCTTCGCCATAGGTTCTGGAGAAGTATCTTCGCTCTTATTGTGAAGTGACTCAATAGTCCGAGCGGGTCGTATACGGACATCACCGCACTGAGAGCTTCTCTCTTCGTTGGGGCTCTGTTGCTTTGCATAACTTGCTCTGGTACTCTGGCAAGGGTCGTGTTGAAGGCCAGCTCGTCTCGTTCGGAGTCCCACAGTAGACCGAGCGCCTTGTCCGGCGGCGTTGCCAGATGTGTGGTCGCCCTGGCCCGTAGTTCTTGCGGTACTTCGGCCAGCACTTCCTCTTCGTTGCAGTTCCACTGTCGTAGGTTGAAACCGGCTTGTTTGTGGACAAAGGCAACCTCTTGGATCGTCTTCTTGGCGGTTTCGATATCCTCGTAGCTCTCCACCAGGTCGTCCATGTAATGGTTGCGTGTTATTGATACGTAGGCTGCTGGGTGGGTGCGCACAAACTCCTCGGCGTTCCGGTTGCGCACGCTGTGAGCCAAGAACGGGGAACTGGAGGCTCCGAAGATCATTGAAGTCATCTTCAGTACTTGAACCGGTTTCTTTGGGTCCTCTCGCCAAAGGAACATCTGTGCCGGTTGGTCTTCAGCTCTGATTTTCACCCGGAGAAACATCTCTTGAATATCTGCCTTAACTGCTACTGGCTTCTCCCGGAATCTGAACAAGATGCCTTGCAGCGGCTGAAGAAGATCCGGTCCTTCAAGTAAGAAGTCATTCAAGCAGACTCCGTGTGACTTCGCGGCGGCGTCGAAGACTAGGCGGAGCTTTCCCGGTTTGTTAGGGTTAAAAACCGGGAAATGCGGTAGGTACCATTTTCTCGGGTTCTGTTGTTCTGTTCCGTCGCAGGCTTCCGCGTAACCTTTCTCTAGCAGGGCTCCGATTTCCTTCTTGTATTGCGACGCGAAGTCAGGATCTCTGGCGAATCTGCGTTCTAGACCATTTAGTCTTCTACAAGCGGCGTTGTAGCTCGGGGGTGTCTCGAAGTCATCACTGCGCCACGGTAGTCCGACTTCGAATCGGCCGTTCGTTCGTTTGGCCGTAGCTTCGAAGTTCTCAATGGCACGCTGATCTTCTTTCTTCATCTTGGTGCAAATAGACACGCCTAGTGAGTCTATTTTGAAGTGCTCCTCCATCATTGTGTCCAGGCGGTTGTCAGGCTCGTCGTTCTCCGCCACACCGCGTTCAGGCGTGAACAGGTGTAGAACAGACTCTTGACTCCGTCTGTGGATAGAGCGCGGCACCGTTCCATGGATCGCCCAGCCCAGCATCGTCATAGAGGCGGCTGGTTGTTTCTTTTTTCCAATCTTCAGTTGCCGTGATACTATTAGGTGCCAATGGTCAGCACCGATGAGCAGCCGCGGCTTTGACTTCTCGTAGCACACGACATCTGGGTTCAGGCTACGCAGGTGCTCGTAGTTCAGCAGTCGGGTGGGTATCGACTGTGTATGAAGCACCAGCTGCGGAATGGTGCGCAGCCTGATCTGGTGGCAGTCTTCTTGGTTCTTGCCTCGGATCTCGAGACTGACTGACTTGCTCTGATCTTGACGTTGGCTGGCTGCTACTCCGTTGATGTGCAGCGATCGTGTCGGTCCCTCTGCTCCTAGGTGCAGCGCCAGGTCTTCTTCGATCAACGAGATGGTGGAGCCTTCGTCGAGGAGAGCATATGTAGCGATACTTCCTTTAGGTCCAGTTAAGGTAACAGGCACCACCTTCAACAAGACCGAAACTCCTTCTAGGTCCGCAGTAGTGGCGACGGACATCACAGACTCGCGTTGCTCTTGCTGTGGTTCAACTGTGGGGCTCGCGGGCGGTGACGTCACAGGCTCGGCGTGTAGCAACTGGTGGTGCGGTCGACGGCACCCATTCACTCCGCACAGCTTAGCACGGCAGTTATTTCGTCTATGCCGGCTCGCTATGCATTTGAAACACAGGCCCGCTTTCTTCACTGTTTCCCATCGCGCATCCGACGTCGCCTTTAGGAACGCATCACACTTTGTTAGTGTGTGATTCCCGTCACAGCTGTAGCATTTGTTTTCTTCGCTTGCCGCGTCGGTAACAGCTGTTGTTGCGTACACCTCCGCTTGTTTCTTGCGTGCGTAAGTCTTCACTGCTGGAGCTTGCTTCTGGTTTCCAGTCGAGGTTTGCGAAGTCGTGTAGGTGTATCGCAACGCCAACTCCGCTTCGCGCATTAAGAAGCGCGATAGCATCACGATTTCCGGAAGCGTCGAATGTTCGTGTTCGTAAGCGTAGTCGCACCATCTTGATTTTAAGTGCGGCGTCAGTTTCTCCATGATGTCCCTTATTAGCATGGGAAACTCCAGGTATCCACGACGATTTACGTTCTTGAGGGCGCAGACTAGGTTCTGAAGTCGTACGGCGAACGTGTTAAGCTCTCTCGCTGTGTTGCCCAGTCGTGGTAGCTTCTTTATATCTTCTATAACTTTGTCGATGATATACTCAGGTCGGCCAAAACACTGCTCTAGTGTTTGCAGGATCTGGCTAGGACTGCCACCGGTATACAGGAGCTCGGTGACAGCTTCCTTTGCTTCGCCCTTCAAGCAATTTTGGAGGCGCGCTGTGTTCTCGATGTCGGTGAAGTTGTACAACGCAGACGACTCCTTGTAGGCTGCGACGAATGGCATCCATTCGTTGAAGGCGCCGGAGAAGTAAGGTAGGTCGGTCACCTGCCGCGGCGTCGGTCGGTTTCTTGCCATCTTTTCAATCGCCTCTGCTAATTGCTCGATGCCTCTGCTTCGGTTCCTTGTCGGTGTCGGTGAGCGGGTTTGACGGCGCGTGTCTTCGAAGCGTACGCCTCCGTGAGACGTCAGCTCCCCCCGGTCGGCTCGCGGGGTGCGCGGTTCGCGCGCAGGCTGCACGCTGTCTTTCGGCTCCGACGTCGTGTTTCCCGGAGTAGTGGTCGCTTCAACAAGCCCCGGTGTCACGATGCTATGTTGTAGCCAACTGGTGATGCGTTCGTCCGGGTCCCCGATACTAGCGGCTTCTTCCTCCCGGATTGACTCTACAGTGGCTGCCAATCGTTTCTTGACCAACTCAGCTTCCAATTGGAATTCCCGTTTTCTTATTTCCGCCAACTGTTCTTCCGCTGCTAGCTGCGCGGCACGTATACGCGCCTCGGTGCTACCCGTTGACCGTAGTGACGTATGCGAGCGCGTCGGCGATATCTCACGACGTTCGGTCGTAGTCGCTGGGCGCGTGGCGGTCGGTAGGAGGGGTGCGGGGAGTGCTGTTGGTTCGTAAGCACGGCTCCCTTCCCCTTGTGACGTCAACGGTCGCGATCTTGAGGCCGCGGACGGAGATTTCGGTGGCGAGTGAAAAACTCGCGCCCTTGTAGCAGTGGCAAAGGAAAGCGGCTCTTCAGCGCCCTCCATTGCCCGCTCCTGACTCCTGGTTCGTACCATTTCCTTAGGGTACTGGCGGTGTTCTTCCATCCGGCTCGATGGACCAAACACTGTTCTATCCGGCTCGATGGACCAAAAACTGTTGTGGACTGTATGTTCAGGTTCTCGTTCAGGGTTCTAGGTTCTCGTTCAAATGAAACTCGCATCGATGATCAAAAAATACTGAACATTTATTCCAAAAAACACGCTATTAATATCTACAAATACACCTCTAGATTAGTTACTAGTGCGAGGTATCGCGTCGATCGTTCGACAGTCGTGTAGGCGCGTCTCGTTCCCGTTCCGTTGTAACTGCTACGATGCTCCGTCCTTGTCTAGCCGCCTGCTACGGCTATGATGCTCCGTCTTCATCTAGCCGTCCGCTACAAAGACATTACACCAATTCAAATAGACAACAAAGAAGATTAGAATAGTTTGTTATACGAGATTGCTACCATGTAGGTACCGTGTCTCGGCCCTTACTGCTTCTTCTCGGCTCTAGTCCACAATATCGTGTGAGTAAGGTAAAGAAAATACGTTTAAAAGAGCTTAAATCAAATATATGCAGAAATTGATCTTAGTTTTAAATTTAAACAAGTTTTTAAAAGAATTCTTATCTATGCTTCAAAAATACGTCTCCATAATCTTGAATAAATCTTCTCGTTACATAATATCGGTTTCTGTAATCTATGATCTAATCTGCCAAGTATCCGTTGAATTAGTCCATTAATATCATAGCTACGTCCAGAGTTGATTGATGGACTTACATTAGAACAATATTGATGTGGTGCTGTATTTAGAAACCGATCCTAGTCCTTAGACTTGAGAAGCTAATCCTGGTCTTGAGATTTGGCGCTCGTTTTGTTATTTGGCTAATTTTGGGACGTGTACAAGTACCCGGAAGTGGGCCTATAGGTCTTATATACTTATCTTTAATATATAAAACAAAGTTGAGTTTTTTACAACACTTATAACTCGGGAACGGCTAGACCGATTTTCATGGTTTATGATTTGTTGGATTGGCCCCGAATAGCAGAATAAATAATAAAAAAATAAGAAAAGCAGTCAAAAATATTTTTTGGAGGTACAAAGTTCGCCGGGCCAGTTAGTACTGAATAACATAAATAATAAATAATAATAATAAATTGCTTTCACAATCACACCAATTATCTAGCCCCAAACTAAGCAAAGCTTGTGCTATGGCGACTAGATAACGGATAAACATACTTAAATACGTTTATAAACATCCATGACTTAGGTGCAAATGCTCGTGCTCATCACACTAACATTTGCCCCTCGCGGGATTCGAACCCGCAACCGCCAGGCATTGTAGTCCGGAGCGCGAACCACTACACCAGACGGTCGTCGATGACTTTGACTTGGCTGTAGCTTGTTAATTAAAATTCGATGGTTTTTAACACTGAATAAATGAAATATTTGTAGCAATTATAAATTGACTGAAAAGAAAATATGGTAAATATATCTGACAAATATTATATATAATGAACAAGTTTGTATGTTTGTCACTTAGCTATAACCGCTGACAATTACCTGAAAGGTATGTTTGTAACGAAACAATGTACAAAGATATTTATCTAGAGCCCTACCACTGCTTCAGGAATAAATCAAATCGGCAAATGATGAGAAGAAGCGGCGCAAAAAAGTCATTCACCTTTGTCAGCTTAATTTAGCGGCGCGGTGTAACCTTTACTAGGTCGTCTGTCTAGCTTGTGGGTGGCCACCCAATTTAATGCTAAAGGATCAGGTTAAATTTAGTTAAAAGATTATAGAAAATCACCTTTAAAACTATTGAAATAATTTTTAATAATGGTTGCATCTAATTAAATATTAAGTCTGTCTGTCTATGGTCACTCTGTTTTGTCTCTGTGAAAATTACTCTGTTATTCCGCCGTTAGTTTCAAAATGTACAACTTGTTTTTTTTAAACATTTTTACAAATATTTGTAAAAATATTTCTATAGGGTGTTGACGGTAGTATACTACTCAGCTATACATATAGCTACAACATTGATCAGAATACGCTGGCTTTGACAGCGAAAAAACACTTGAGGAATTTCATCTTGTCACATGACGTCCTCGGTAGCTTAGTTGGTAAAGCACTCGGCCGGCTTGCGATGGGACGTGGGTTCGAGTCCCACCTGAGGTCGATGATTTTTTTTCAAGTGTTATTTATCTTTAAGTAAACATTGCATAGAATTGCTAAAAACAAAAATTTACAACATTATCAAACTTAACCCAAAGATGGGATTGTAAATATGAGCAACAACTTCATCGAAGTTTCCTATTAGGGCTACATGTGTTAGTGGCATGTCTGTTATTGATTAATAGCCGGATTATTATTACGCCTAGATATCTTTAACACTATGGGAACCCTATCGGGAATGTTCAAGTAAAAGTCACTTTATATAAAACTAGCAGCCCGTCCCGGCTTCGCACGGGGTAGACAATTATCGCTAATAGTTTCGGCAGCGCATTCGACGAAAGACATTTTAAGACTCATTTTTCTACACCTTCGGTTACATTGTTCAAATTTTACCAAGGATCCCTAATTTTTTTCAAAATGAAATGTAGCCTATGTCAAATTGGAAGAATGTAGCATTCTATTGGTGAAAGAATTTTTTAAATCGGCCCAGTACTTTTTGAGCCTATTCATTACAAACATACAAAAATAGGTACTAATCTTTCCTCTTTATAATATTAGTATAGAAGTATAGATAGTAATGTCTATTCTACAAACACGGATTTCCACATATAAATACAGAAAGAAAATAGTTACATGAACGCAGAAGGCTAATAGAACAAACAGAGGAAGATACTAGTACGATAGAAGTTAGAAAAGCTGCACTGATCGAATAAACTAGAAAAGCAATTAAATTAATTATTTTTACGGAGATGTTATAAACACGCACGCACGATCGTAATCACTGATCAAATAATACATGACATGTATGTGTGTCACCACCACAACACCTTTTAAAAGTACGTTGGGTATCTGTAGCAGCCAATTGGTTGTAATAGCCGTTCAATTGCACGGCTAGCCTTTTCATGAACAACGCTATTTAAACACACACCTAGTTTTATAGTTAAGACATTATGGCATTCGAAACATTCAACATCACGGATAAAATTAGTTACATTTTCCGCCACCACGGCGCTGTTCCTAATGTTTACTAACAAAATGGTGGTGAACAGCAGTGGGGTAACCATAAACTCTTAAAACAATCTCAAATCTGTCAATTTTGTCCTCATTACGTACGAAATTTGACAGATTTGAGATTGTTTTAAGAGTTCATGGCTACCTATTAGGTCATTACGTACGAAATTTGACAGATAAAACAAGATTTGACAGATTTGACAGATAAAACAAGATTGATTTAAGATTGTTTTAAGAATCATGGCTTATCCCTGGGCCATAACCATGAACTCTTAAAACAATCTCAAAGTTGTCAAATCTGTCAATTTTGGTACGTCATTTCGTACAAAATTTGACAGAAATGATAATGTTTGACAGATTTGTGATTGTTTTAACAGTTCATGGTTAGGGCCCTGGTGTTTTATCAAAAAAATATTTAAAATTAGTCTGAACGCTATTCAGAAGTACGATAATAGAGATATGTCAGTAAAATAATATTTTTACAAAAAATTAAGAGAAATTGCACGATTATGAAATTTTATTGTAATTTTACGGTTTACTTACTAACATAATGAATAACTTAACTTTTAAATGTCGAAGACCCAACCCACGACACAGAGTACCTACATTTGTTACACCCACCTCCTTGACTAACTATAACTACAGAAGTAACAGTTTTATTAGATCCGAATGCCCGGTCAATGCTCCTCTATCATGAGCAACAAAACATGATATGATATGATACGATATAATGATTTATCGACACCCAACTTTCAAAATATGATACCATAGCCGCCATCTTGAACTTTTATCGAAATAGTGGGTATGTCCGTGTCGGTGACATCACTCATGCTCGATTTTTCGATAAAAGCTCATATTTTGACAAAAAATATATTTTTTCATCATCGCATCGCATATATGCGATGAATCGCTATACCATATCGTGTTTTGTTGCTTATGCTAGCTGGACCTTATGAAGCTTATTTCAAAGAAGACAAGGTTTTTAAGTGGCGCCTTATTTAAACGGTCTACCCGGGTTTTATCCGTTAAAAATACAAGCTTTGATTAGTCTAGGGCTAGCTAATTGCTGTGATTGTGGAATCAATTTCGACGACCAGACCTGGTGCAGTTAGCGCTTCGGACTACAATGCCTGGCGGTTGCGGGTTCGAAACCTGCGAGGGGCAAATGTTTGTGTGATGAGCACGAGCATTTGTACCTAAGTCATGGATGTTATAAACGTATTTAAATAGGTTTGTCTTTTATTTAGTCGCCATAGTACAAGCTATGCTTAGGTTGGGGCTAGTTAATTGATGTGATTGTGGAATCTATTTCGACGATCGTCTGGTGTAGGTCGCGCTTCGGACTACTGGCGGTCGCGGGTTATAATACCGCGAGCGAGGGGCAAATGTTAGTGTGATGAGCACGAGCATTTGCACCTAAGTCATGGATGTTTATAAACGTATTTAAATATGTTTATCCGTTATCTAGTCGCCATAGTACAAGCTATGCTTAGTTTGGAGCTAGTTAATTGCTGTGATTGTGGAATCAATTTCGACGACTGTCTGGTGTAGTTCGCGCTTCGGACTACAAAGCCTGGCGGTTGCGGGTTCGAAACCTGCGAGGGGCAAATGTTTGTGTGATGAGCACGAGTTTGTACCTAACTCATGGATGTTTATAAACGTATTTAAGTATGTTTATCTGTTATTTAGTCGCCATAGTACAAGCTATGCTAAGGTTGGGGCTAGCTACTTGGCGTGATTGTGAAATCATTTTTTAATCTATCTATTTAGACAATATAAGGTCCGATTTTATTAGTGTTCATCCTGTTAACCTGTGACTATATAGGTGAAAAGCAATCGTAAAAACCAATTTTCAAATGTGTACCATAAAAACTAAAAAAGTTAAAAATAAATTACAAAATAACAACATCAACTTGAAAATGAAGGAAAGGTTTAAATGGTGAAAAATTTAGCAATATTTCGAGGAAAATACGAAAAACGACAATTTTATTTTTCCATACAAACTGTTCCTACCTGTCAAACGGGTGCGTTCCGAAATTAAAATCAAATCAAATTAAATTTATTTGCGTACATACATGGTATTAAAGGTTTTTTTAATTTCTAAGGCACACATGTCTCGCTAAATTATACTTAGTATGTAAATCTCACAATTTTGGACAACATCACATACAACGAAGATACCACAACACCCAGAATCGAGATAATATAGAAAAGTTCGTTTTCCACATTGACTGGACGGACGACGGCAAGTGTAATGAAGGAGCGTGGTTACCTGCCACAAGTAAATGCATTTACTTACTAGGAAACCTCAAATATGACGTTATATTGTACATTATGTGTTTTCTGAAGAAATAAACAATTTTTATTTTCATTTTCATATAGAAATCAGAAACAACTTCGGTACCACAACACCCAGACCTGAGCCAATATAGAAAACTTCGTTTTCTACATTGACCCGACCGGAGATCGAACCCGGAACCTCAGAGATGGTGGCGACGCCCAGTCATACTAAATATTATTAAATTAGAGGCAGTATGAAGTTCGCCGGGTCAGCAGTTTATTTATATTTATTTGTCTATTCCAGGTCAACCAAGCTCAAGGCCTTCTGGTTCAGTATATCAGACGAGCCGTTACCAGCTCTGGACTTCCTGTCAGCTGCCTTACTGTCAGCTGAGTACGAGAGGGCGCTGGGAAGAGCGCTGGCTATGCCAGAATGCCGGCTCATACCTTTCTTCGGGGCCTTCTTGAGAGAACTAAGGTAGAACTCCTTTATTTTTATTAGCTTGACATGATAACGTCTTATAAATCGATGACCGGCACGTACGAAAAAGTGTCACGTTCCGCGTGCGAGCGAGAGCGCGGAACAAGCGATAGAGAGGCACGATCGGCCTAAGCGTTCGGCTTGTGACGCGTCTATTTCTCTTCCTTCTTATATTCTTTCGTAATTTCATTTTAGACAAACTTAAAATATATTTAGAGTGCTAAATTTTATATCACATGCAGTTTAATTAAAAGTAGACTGCGCTGGTTTTAGGTTTGATTCTCACTTGAGGAAATAGAATAGAATTCTATCATTTAGACAAGTTAAGTAGTATTTGCCGTGTCGAGTGGTGCCGGCACTTTAAAAGAATAGCACCACCCCTTCTCTTCCTATGGGTGTCGTAAGAGGCGACTACAGGAGAACCACCACAAGAAGACGGGCAGCAGCGTCTCCTCTCCACCATTGGCCAAACTGCGATCGCCAACCCGCCTGCCAAGCGTGGCGATTATGGCAAAATCCTCCTTTTGGAGAGGCCTGTGTCCAGCAGTGGACTATTATAGGCTGGTGATGTGATGATGATGATGTGAAGTAATATTTGATTTAAAATACTTAAGCCTTCTATCCCTATGACAAATATGCCTAGCAAGCAAAACAAGACACAATATTTTGATTGTAACATCTTAAGCATCCATTAAGATATTATAAAACAAAACTCAAAGTTTTGATTGTAACATCTTAAGGCGGGTACAGACTGCTGTAACGTAACATGCAATGTAACATGAAATGAAAGAATTTGCCGTCCACATTGTCGAAATGTATCATGCAATGCAACAAAATTCTCATAGTGTGGACGCCTTGCGCGCACGAACCGTGCACAATACGCGCACGAACAGAGCATAACAACACGTGCGCGCCGCGATCATCTGTCGGTTTTTTCGCCGAACACAAAGGGGCGCGCGGTGTGCACGGAGCGTCAGTGTGGACGGGTTGTCTGTGTCTGTACTGCGGAACGCGCAAACCATGGAAGAAAACACAGCTACGGTAGAGCTAGAGCTTCTCGGCAGACTGAGCATGTTCGCCGCGTGCATGTCGGAAACAGATGCGAGTAGGTACGGACAACAGCACGTCGACCTACCACAAAATGTCAAATTTTCTCATTTGAAAATGAACTCTATACGTCAGGCTTAAAGTTAAAAATCTATTGGAGAATTTTTGACTTTTGGGGTAGGTCGACGTGCTGTTGACTGTACATGCTCGGTTCGTTATCGCGCTGCGTCCACGCTCATGAAATGCTCCTTTCATGTTACATTGCATGTTCCGTTACAGTAGTCTGTACCCGCCTTTAAGTATCCAATAAGATATTACAAAACAAGACACAATATAAGGTCCGATTTTATTAGTGCTCATCCTGTTAACCTGTGACTATATAGGTGAAAAGCAATCGTAAAAACCAACTTTCAAATGTCTATCATAAAAACTAAAAAAGTTAAAAATAAATTACAAAATAACAACATCGACTTCATATTGCATAAACTCGTCCTATCTTCAACTCTTTCTCGCTCTGTACAAGGGGAAGGAATAAGACGGATAATCAGATGGTTAAACGTAGCAAACATAGGACGAGTTTATGCAATATGAAGTCAATGCTGTTGATTTCGAACTTTTTTAGTTTTTATGGTATACATTTGAAAATTGGTTTCTACGATTGCTTTTCACCTATATAGGCACAGGTTAACAGGATAAACACTAATAAAATCGGACCTTATATTGATTGTAACATCTTAAGCATCCAATAAGATATTACAAAACAATACCTATTTTATTCTGTATTATTTTGATAGTCAAACATAAACATTTTAAATATTAATTGTGTTTACCATTTTAAGGATTATACAAAACTAAGCTAAACTCAAAAGTAAACCTTAAAATAAATAATAATAATACACAATATTTTGATTGTAATATCTTAAGAGTCCGCTCGGTTTTAGCATCCAATAAGTACTTAATTTAGGAAACACCTCACTCGGAAACAGGTGTGTATTGAAAACCGTCCCGAACCCCAATTTACGTCGGGTTAAGGGATAAAAGATTGGGGTCCAGCTAACCCTATTTACCCGACAAGGAGACTAAGTAATGACAGAATTTGGGTAAAAATCTGAGATTATTTTGTATAGATAGATGGGATACTTATTAGAGCACCCCTAGGGCCATCCCCAAAAACCCAGCCCCACCCTAACCCCCCCATCACGATTACGTGATTGGCTAGTCACACTAAATGTTGGTAATAATCAGACTTACCGAAACAAAATGGTAGAACGAAGTGGTTTCGCAAACAGGCTTCCCCTCGGACAGCTAGCGGCACACTGCCTCCCGCTGCCCCGCACAGCACGCCAGAGAATCAGACGTTCGTAGATAATGAATAATAGCCATAACTTTGACAATAATGGATCAATTTAAAAAAAAAATGCGATGAAATTATAGATTTTTTGATTTCCTACCGATTGGTACAAACCAAATAATAAGATAAGGATTAATTACGGAGGAGACGCACAGAATACATTTTTATCGACGTCGTTTAAAAGCTTGTTTTCGTAACTATTAATTAGAGGAAATACAAATTTTAAACGATAATTTTACAGATAAAACTTCAAAGATTACTTTGGTGTCTTTCAATTATCGCTATACGCATCAAATAAGGAGTAGAATGCAGCTAAAAAGTAGGAAAAATCGAAGTCCTGGTGAGGGAACCCTCTTAAATAAAAAAGAAATAGGTGACCAGATTTGCCAAATTAAATAGTTTTTCAACTAGGAATGGGAATAACATATAGTTTAAAAAGCTATATCCCGACATAAGTACTTATTTTCTGAGGCTCTTCACCGCTTCCCCCTCTCAACTTTTACTAAACTGTCCTCTATCTAAAGGTAGTCTGGAAGAGATCGCTTCTAGCAATAAGACCGCCTAAATTGTACCATCCTCGATGTATTTTTTTCTGTGTAAGTACTGTTTGTTTTGTGTGTTGTGCAATAAAGAGTAAGTATCTATCTATCTTATATACACCGTGAATTTTTAATTACCCGAGAAAATTAACTAACATACTCAGATATCGATATTCATCGAATTTGGCAAATATATTTTTTTTTATTTTGAGAAATTTATTTAAAAGGTCCCTAACATTCCTTAAAAAATATGCACCATAAAAGTCCTGCTAATTCAAATAGTAATCATTATCATTCCAACATTAACGGAACCAAAATCCACCTAATTTGGTCGCGTAATATTAGTACGGAAGGAATAACTATGAATGATTTTTTTTCATTCATAGTTATTCCTTCCGTACGCCAACGCCGTACGCCGTTCCGTTTTTTTTATTCGCCAAATTCGATGTATATCGATATCTGAGTATGTTAGTTAATTTTCTCGGGTAATTAAAAATTCACGGTGTATAAGTAGAAAGTACGACTGCATTTTATAGATATAATTAAATTGCATATAAATTAAATTGTAAATTGTTTCCACAATCACACCAATTATCTAGCCCCAAACTAAGCAAAGCTTGTGCTATGGCGACTAGATAACGGATAAACATAGTTAAATACGTTTATAAACATCCATGACTTAGGTGCAAATGCTCGTGCTCATCGCACTAACATTTGCCCCTCGCGGGATTCGAACCCGCAACCGCCAGGCATTGCAGTCCGGAGCGCGAACCACTACACCAGACGGTCGTCAAAATATTTTGGATTAAACAATATGATATACCCAGTGGTGGGCATTAGTTTTATTTCGAGGTAGGCAGTATATACTTAGAAATGAGATTCATTGATGAAAATCTGTGGTTTTCGTCAGTAATACATATTCTTTATTTCGAGGTAGGCAGTAGATACTTACAGATGTGTTTTATTGGTGAAAATCAGTCGTTTTCGTCAATAACACATACACGGTGTTACTTTGCATCCTTGCCATATTTACAGAGGTAACTATATCACTGACAATGATAACAAATCAGTAAAAAAAGAAAGACCTAATTCTATTTTTTTTTAATCTTGAGTATTTTATTTTATCGACAATCTATTAAACACAACACTATTATCGAAACGCATGCACATCACTGTTCTTATTTATCGGCATAAAAGACTTTGTAGTATTACTTGATTAGTGATCGCGTACCGTTCGAGACAAAATCGGTTTATTCCTATGTGTACTGCAAAACCAAATTCACTAAAAACTTAGTGTACTTTATTTATGGGAGTCTCTAGTTTATCTAAACAATAGGTATTGTTCCCTACTTTTATCTCTGTGAATATGGCAAGGATGCAAAGTAACACCATGTATTTATAAGTACCTTCTACCTACCTCATTTCATGCCTAATTGCCTATATGCACCGCACGCCACTGGATATACCTACCTACCATAGATAAAGTTGTAATGTGTTATAACAAAGAGTTTTCTGTTGAAACCAAACACGTGGTCATTATCTCACTTTTATTTTTTTCAAGATTTCTATCTTGAAAAAAATAAAAGTGGTTTAATTTCCGTTAAATAAAATCTTGATAAAATTTATGCCTACTAGCTGTGCTCGCAACTTCATTTGCGTAAACTACAGGATGTTTGGTACATCACATATATCCTACAGGAACATTGAACCGGGATAAAAAGTATCCTATATGTTAATCCAGATCTTATTCTACATCTGTGCAAAATTTCATCTAAATCCGTTAAGCCGTTTAAGCGTGATTGAGTCACAAACATCCAAACATCCTCACAAACTTTCGCATTTAATATTAGTGGTATGTCACCTGGGCTATTATTACGAATCTATTTACACCTCGTTTATCAAAATCGATTAAATAATTTAAGCCTTACTGTGGAATATACATAGACTGCCGAAAATCATTACCCTTATTAAAGATAAATAACACTTGAAAAAAAATCATCGACCTCAGGTGGGACTCGAACCCACGTCCAATCGCATGCCGGGCGAGTGCTTTACCAACTAAGCTACCGAGGACGTCACGTGACACGATGAAATTTCTCAAGTGTTTCTTCTCGCTGTCGAAGCCAGCGTATCTCTGATCAATGTTGTAGCTATATGTATAGCTGAGTAATATACTACCGTCAACACCCGATAGAAATATTTTTACAAATATTTGAATATTGGTTAATATCAGAAATGCTTAATCATTGTACATTTTTGTTTTTAGCAATTCCATGCAAGGTTTTATTAAAGATAAATAACACTTGAAAAAAATCATCAATCTCAGGTGGGACTCGAACCCACGTCCCATCGCATGCCGGGCGAGTGATTTTTTTTTCAAGTGTTATTTATCTTTAATAATACCTTGCATGGAATTGCTAAAAACAAAAATGTACAATGATTAAGCATTTCTGATCTTAACCAATAGTCAAATATTTGTAAAAATATTTCTTCCTTTTTTGCTTCACCGTAGTCGGGTAAAAAGGGGTGGAAAGTAAGGTTACTGCAAAGCGTGTAATATTAGATAAAAACTAACCCAGTTTCCCAAACCCTGGGGAGTATGTAATGGCAAGTTAAGTGGAAAAACTCGCGTTAACACAAGCCGCCTGAGAGGGTGTGTGCGGCCGACTTTGTAATATCTACATAGAGTGGCTCTGGCTTTATTTCTTGTGTAGTTTTATAGGGATCCGTACCCAAAGGGTAAAACGGGACCATATTACTAAGGCTCGGCTGTCCGTCTGTCAGCAGGCTGTATCTAGTGAACCGTCATAGTGAGACTGTTAAAACTTTTACAGATGATGTATTTCTGTTGCTATAACAACAAATACTAAAAATCTGAATAAAATAAATATTAAAGGGGGCTCCCATACAACAAACGTGGTTTTTTGCCGTTTTTATAGATAATGGTACGGAACCTTTCGTGCGCGAGTCCGACTCGCTCCTGCCCCTCTAGCACAATCAACAAAACACGATATGATACGATATGATATACCGATTTATCGCCTATTTACTTTCAAAATATGATAACATAGCCGCCAACTTGAACTTTTATTGAAACAGTAAGCATGTCCGTGCCAGCGACGTCACAGTTATGCTCGCTTTTTTGATAAAAGTTCATATTACGACAAAAAATATGCGATAAATCGCTATATCATATCGTGTTTTGTTGCACATGCTAGAGGGGCTTGCCGGATTTTTTGTCTTCGAGCTTGTTTTCGTAACTATTAATTAGAGGAAATACAAATTGTAAACGATTATTTTACAGATAAAACTTCAAAGATTACTTTGGTGTCTTTCAATTATCGCTATACGCATCAAATAAGGAGTAGAATGCAGCTAAAAAGTAGGAAAAATCGAAGTTTTGGTGAGGGAACCCTCTTAAATAAAAAAGAAATAGGTGACCAGATTTGCCAAATTAAATAGTTTTTCAACTAGGAATGGGAATAACATATAGTTTAAAAAGCTATATCCCGACATAAGTACTTATATTCTGAGGCTCTTCACCGCTTCCCCCTCTCGACTTTTACTAAACTGTCCTTTACCTGAAGGTTGTCTGGAAGAGATCGCTTCTAGCAATAAGGCCGCCTAAATTGTACCATTCTCGATGTATTTTTTTCTGTCTACTGTTTGTTTTGTGTGTTGTGCAATAAAGAGTAAGTATCTATTTATCTTATATACACCGTGAATTTTTAATTACCCGAGAAAATTAACTAACATACTCAGATATCGATATACATCAAATTTGGCAAACAAAATTTTTTTTTTAAAGAAATTTATTTAAAAGGTCCCTAACATTCCTTAAAAAATATGCATCATAAAAGTCCTGCTAATTCAAATAGTAATCAATAACATTCCAACATTAACGGAACCAAAATCCACCTTATTCGGTCGCCTAATATTGGCGTACGGAAGGAATAACTATGAATGTTTTTTTTTTCATTCATAGTTATTCCTTCCGTACGCCAACGCCGAACGCGTTTTTTTTATTCGCCAAATTCGATGTATATCGATATCTGAGTATGTTAGTTAATTTTCTCGGGTAATTAAAAATTCACGGTGTATAAGTACAAAAGTACGACTGCATTTTATAGATATAATTAAATTGCATATAAATTAAATTGTAAATTGTTTCCACAATCACACCAATTATCTAGCCCCAAACTAAGCAAAGCTTGTGCTATGGCTACTAGATAACGGATAAACATACTTAAATACGTTTATAAACATCCATGACTTAGATGCAAATGCTCGTGCTCATCACACTAACATTTGCTTCTCGCGGGATTCGAACCCGCAACCGCCAGGCATTGCAGTCCGGAGCGCGAACCACTACACCAGACGGTCGTCAAAATATTTTGGATTAAACAATATGATATACCCAGTGGTGGGCATTAGTTTTATTTCGAGGTAGGCAGTATATACTTAGAAATGAGATTAATTGATGAAAATCTGTGGTTTTCGTCAGTAACACACATTCTTTATTTCGAGGTAGGCAGTAGATACTTACACATGTGTTTTATTGGTGAAAATCAGTCGTTTTCGTCAATAACACATATTTATAAGTACCTTCTACCTACCTCATTTCATGCCTAATTGCCTATATGCACCGCACGCCACTGGATATACCTACCTACCATAGATAAAGTTGTAATGTGTTATAACAAAGAGTTTTCTGTTGAAACCAAACACGTGGTCATTATCTCACTTTTATTTTTTTCAAGATAGAATCTGAGGTTTAATTTCCGTTAAATAAAATCTTGATAAAATTTATGCCTACTAGCTGTGCTCGCAACTTCATTTGCGTGAACTACAGGATGTTTGGTACATCACATATATCCTACAGGAACATTGAACTGGGATAAAAAGTATCCTATATGTTAATCCAGATCTTATTCTACATCTGTGCAAAATTTCATCTAAATCCGTTAAGCCGTTTAAGCGTGATTGAGTCACAAACATCCAAACATCCTCACAAACTTTCGCATTTTTAATATTAGTGGTATGTCACCTGGGCGATTATTACGAATCTATTTACACCTCGTTTATCAAAATCGATTAAATAATTTAAGCCTTACTGTAGAACATACATAGACTGCCGAAAATCATTACCCTTATTAAAGATAAATAACACTTGAAAAAAAATCATCGACCTCAGGTGGGACTCGAACCCACGTCCCATCGCATGCCGGGCGAGTGCTTTACCAACTAAGCTACCGAGGACGTCACGTGACACGATGAAATTTCTCAAGTGTTTCTTCTCGCTGTCGAAGCCAGCGTATTCTGATCAATGTTGTAGCTATATGTATAGCTGAGTAGTATACTACCGTCAACACCCGATAGAAATATTTTTACAAATATTTGACTATTGGTTAAGATCAGAAATGCTTAATCATTGTACATTTTTGTTTTTAGGAATTCCATGCAAGGTTTTATTAAAGATAAATAACACTTGAAAAAAATCATCGACCTCAGGTGGGACTCGAACCCACGTCCCATCGCAAGCCGGGCGAGTAATTTTTTTTAAGTGTTATTTATCTTTAATAAAACCTTGCATGGAATTGCTAAAAACAAAAATGTACAATCATTACCCTTCCTTTTTTGCTTCACCGTAGTCGGGTAAAAAGGGGTGGAAAGAGACCTTGCAAAGCGTGTAATATTAGATAAAAACTAACCCAGTTTCCCAAACCCTGGGGAGTATGTAATGGCAAGTTAAGTGGAAAAACTCGCGTTAACACAAGCCGCCTGAGAGGGTGTGCGACGGGACTTTGAAATATCTACATAGAGTGGCTCTGGTTTTATTTCTTGTGTAGTTTTTTAGGGTTCCGCTTCTCTACAGGTTTGGTTGTTTAATGAGTACAAAATTTTGAATATTGTTTTCTATTTTTTTTAAATAACAGTTCTTGTATAAGCCAGATACTACCAGCTGTGCTGTATCCTTTGGCCCAACTTTAGTATGGAAGAACGTTTTTTTTTTGTCTTTATTTGACGACCTCCGTAGCCAAGAGGCGAGCACGCCGGACTATATGGCGTCGCCAACGCCATCTCTAAGGTTCCGGGTTCGATTCCCAGTCGGGTCAATGTAGAAAACGAACTTTTCTATATTGTCTCGGGTTTGGGTGTTGTGGTACCATCGTTGTTTCTGATTTCTATGACACAAGTAGGTACTTTATTTACTAACCATAGGATCAGAGCAATGTATGTGATGTCGGCCAATATAAAAAAAATACTTTTGGTCCCAAAGTAGAAGTTGCTCAATTTCATGAGTAGAACACTGTATTAATTTTTTTGTGCTTATTAAAAAGTCACCCTATAAGTACAGATATACAGTACGTTAAAAAACAGAGGGCGTTCCCTTAAGCCCGTATATACACATCATTAGTAGATTATAATAAACATCATCATCATCATCTCAGCCTATTGCAGTCCACTGCTGGACGTAGGCCTCCCCCAAAGAGCGCCAAAGAGCACGATCTCCCGCTTTTTTCATCCATCCACTGCCAGCCATCTTCCTGAGGTCGTCGGTCCATCGAGCTGGGGGTCGTCCTACACTACGTTTGCCTAGGCGTGGTCTCCACTCGGGAAATCGCTAGGAGGATGCAGCTTGGCTGGGCAGCGTTTGGGCAGCTGCGTCATATCTTCTCGTCACCACCGCCACAATGCCTGAAGAGCAAGGTATTCGATCAGTGCGTCCTACCGGTGATGACCTACGGAGCCGAAACGTGGAATATGACAGTAAAGCTGGCCCACCGACTACATGTCACTCAGCGAGCTATGGAAAGGTCGATGCTTGGGATTTCGTTAAAGGATAAAATCCGAAATGAGATCATCAGGCAGAGGACTAAAGTAACGGACATAGTCTAAAAATGTAGCAATATTAAGTGGCAGTGGGCTGGCCACATCTGTCTAAGAACCGATGAAAGGTGGAGTAAACGGGTTCTTGAGTGGAGACCACGCCTATAATGAACATATCAATGTTAAAAAATAAACACAAATCAAAAATTCGTTACGTCCTGTGTATAACTAAAATAGTAGCGCGGAATATACCTAGCGTATTTGCGCTGCTCAAATTCCTTTCATAAGTCTCGTGACGTTGCCGTTTGGCGGTATTGAGGGAAAGTGGGCATAAATATGGTGTTTAATTTTACGTACCTATAAATTATTTTTTGTGATTTTTTAATAAAAAATCATTTTTTTTGTTTGGAATATTTTTTCTCATAAGAACTGACGTTATACTGTAACGGGTTAACGGAAACGCGTTTCGTTGATTAACGTACTGTAACTGTATTCGTGAATATCCAACGGGGTTGTATCATCTCTATACGTATATTAATCATGGCCGCCCAGCTCGGTATCGTCGAGTGTTATTTTTAATTACTCGTACAGCCCCGTGTTTTGTTTTCAATGTCATTCAAACGTAAATTGGCTCCAATTCAGAGTTACTCCAGTGTGCCTTCTTCAAGGGAAAGGTATTACGGTTTGAATTGGTACGAAATGTGCATTGTAAATTTTTGTTTTTAGCAATTCCATGCAAGGTTTAATTGAAGATAAATAACACATGAAAAAAATCATCGACATCAGGTGGGACTCGAACAACATTGATCAGAATACGGCTTTGACAGCGAGAAAAAACACTTGAGGAATTTCATCTTGTCACGTGACGTCCTCGGTAGCTTAGTTGGTAAAGCACTCACCCGGCATGCGATGGGACGTGGGTTCGAGTCCCACCTGAGGTCGATGTTTTTTTTTTTTCAAGTGTTATTTATCTTCGAAATGTGCATGTTATTTCGTTTATATGATGACAGATAAAATGTTTATAAATAAGCAGTGCTATTTTTCATCGCCATCATTATTGATTTTGTATTACACCAAATAAACTTTATCTTATCTTTATCTTAACCTATCTGTATCTTTTTATTGCATCGCCCACAAAACGTCTCTGTTTAGCCTAGTGGTCGACTGGTAGAGATTACCTCATGGCATTAGGTCCACCTATTATATGTATTTTTTTTTATCTGTGCAATAAGTTTAGATACATAAATAAATATCATAATTTCCGCCATGGAACACCACTGCCGAAATCTGGCTATCCCAATGATTTACAGATTGGCCGGTCGGAAGCTGTCTGCGTCCAGCGGCTTCCTGCAACCTTAAGCAAGCAAGTTGTCTGTCCACCTTGTGTTTCCGTTGAACTTAAACAGAAAAAAAAAAAATTTAACATGTGGTTGTCAAGTATACAGGGTGTACAAGAGAATAGGACACTCCTTAAATCCTCGTGATCAGCTGATCATATACAACAACTTTTTTTATGGGGGCAACATCGAAATCGAGATTTTTTTAGCTCCATACAAACTTACTCACATATCTTGATGATATTATGTATGAAGCATCCTCATCATTTGTGAGAATGTTTGTGACTCAATCACGCGTAAACGGCTAAACGGACTTAGATGAAATTTTGCACAATTTTTTTTTAATATTGGACAACAGCACATACATTGCTCTAATGCTAAGGTAAGTAGCTAAAGTACTTGTGTTATAGAAATCAGAAACAACGACGGTACCACAACACCCAGACCCGAGCCAATATAGAAAAGTTCGTTTTCTACATTGACCCGACCGGGGATCGAACCCGGAACCTCAGAGATGGCGGCGCCATATAAAGTCCGGAGTGCTCGCCTCTCGGCTACGGAGGTCGTCACTAATCACTTATGTAAATGTGGGATATTTTTCTATGTATTGTTCTTTATTTCACGTTTTGCGCTATGTATAAACCAAATATACTGTTATGTAGTCCAAGAAAACGAAGTTGAGGGCCCAGCTAGTCTGGAAATAAAATGAAGATTTCGATGTTGCTCCCATAGAAAAAGTTGTTATATCGGGTGTAAAAAAAGGCTTAACCAAGCCGAATACCACATATTCTACGTATTATTACGATCATTTTTTTCTTTGACACTATATCTGGGAAATGACGGGTTACCGAGTTATTGACAGTCAAAGTTACAATTTTTTTTCAAAGATTTTAACAAAATTGACTTCTGTTTGATAATACTTAACTTTTTTACAAAGAAACATGATAAAAAATTTCAGTGCTTCTTTCATAAAAGGCCTTTAAAGGGCACAGCCGGCAATGAATCGTGCGCAGTGCTCTCGCGCCACCCGCTCGCGCCGACCGCTTACACACACAGGCATAGTCTGTGGCGTGCGCGCTATACATTGCGGGTTAGAAATAAGTTTTTTTTTTGATACCCAAAAATAAAAGTCATTTCCCAGCAATTATTTTTATTGCATTCTACTTGGTTTTATGTATAAAATTCATGGTTTCAGGCTTGGTTAAGCCTTTTTTTACACTCTGTATATCACGTGGATTAAAGGAGGAGCCCATTTTTTATGCATCCTGTATTGTATGTTTTTGTGTCAACATAAAACACGTTATCTTTGCAAAATGTGAACCGATTTTGATGATACTTTTTTTCCTGCGTCCATCCACAAAAAAAACTGTAGTTACAGTTTTATTAACCCTGTATTTTGTTTTTACAGGGAGATATTATCAGCCACGCCTTCACTGACGAGCCATTCAGTGGCTGCCACTCCCACACACAGACGAGACTTCAGAAGGGAATCAGGGAAAGAAGACAGGTATAATGACGTCATTAATTTTAAGAGTTTTTAAATTCTTTGGTATCCTCATAATTGGGATGTGGATGTCGTGGCCCGATCTTAGAATTGATCACTACATGATGTGGCCAACCATTTCATGAAATGTTCCTTTTTCATGATGAGGCACAGTACCCGCTGGCCACATCATGATGTGGTAAGGCCAGATCAATGAATCAGTCGACGTTTGATGATTTGACCGACTACTTCATGAAATGGCCAAACTTTAGTGGTCATATCGTAAAACAGTTATATTATCCACCGGTAGAGGCGCTGATGTCGCTTTGTTATTGTGGTACATCATCACTTTCTTTTCATAAAGTGAATAGTCATGTGTAAATTGAAGATTAAAGCACAAATTACGTATAGCGGCGCGGCTCGCTAGACAGATAGTCCACTCGGAACATAGCGTCATTTCGTTAATGCACACATTGACATTGCGTTTATTCGCCATCTTGGACGATTCCCGCCGAACTTCAGTGGGCTGTCACTCACGACACGACAGCTTACTAAGCATTGGTCATCGTTATGTGCAAAAAATGGATAAGCGTATTTATTACTGCGTGATATTTATTGAAGGCGCGTGGTTAGAAACGAATAAAAAAATTGCGTAACATGGACGAATGAGACAGAAATATAATTTCTCGAATGATATCAGGCTGAACCTATTTTATGGAACTTCTATATCGATAAAGGTTGCGAACTTTTTGCGAAACCACCGCAAATTAGTTGCGAGTGTAGAGTTTTGGTTATGTTGGCGGAAACTTCGCGCCGCGAATATTGCTCTGTCTTCCCATTTAGGCCTGGACGTATAAGATAAATGTATAAACTAATCGATGTGTCAGTGTTATAAAACACACTTACATATTTCAAAAATTCAGAATAGCATCCCTAGGTAGTATGCCAAATTTTGGAAGTTGTTTTCGAGAACGGTGGGAGTGGCTCTTCTGTATTTTTTCTATTGCAGAGAATTATTCTTAAGACTTCAAGCTACCTAGACGATTTTTATGAAAGTCACTCGAAAAACGATCGCAACGTCAAAAAATCATGGAGTTTGATACGTAAATTGGGAGGTTGTTAGGTTATTAATTATTTGCATCTTTTTTTGCTGGTTTTCTATCAAAATTACGAATTTTTATAATTATCTATTGCTCAAAATCAATTTTAAATAAATTCCAGTAACTTGTAAATGTACCTATTTATACCTATTAATGATATGGCCAAACGTTGATTGACGTATCACCAAACGTTGACGTTTTAATGATATGTCTAGTTTTAGTTGACCGTTTCAAGAAACACGATCATTTTTTGATATGGCCGGCCAGATCATGAAATGATTAATTTTAAGATCGGGCCACGACATTGACACTGGACACCAATTATAAATAATTGTAAGACCTCCTCCTCCTCCATAGTCGGTCCCTCAGAGGTTGAGGATCGCGACCCCGCCTACTTAGTTGCCTGAATGATGAGCTGTCTCCAGGTATTTTGATCCTTCCTAATTCATCAATTAAGGCAATCCTAAGACATATTTTATTAAAGATAAATAACACTTGAAAAAAAATCATCGACCTCAGGTGGGACTCGAACCCACGTCCCATCGCATGCCAGGCGAGTGCTTTACCAACTAAGCTACCGAGGACGTCACGTGACATGATGAAATTTCTCAAGTGTTTCTTCTCGCTGTCAAAGCCAGCGTATCTCTGATCAATGTTGTAGCTATATGTATAGCTAAAATTGCTAAAAACAAAAAAAAAAACAATCTTTTATTAAATCTGACACCTTATTTTAAGCCTAACCCAGTACAGTATCATTTATTCGAAGAACCTGATTTTTGTTTGCATCAAAATCAATAAAAAGTTAATCAGTTGAGTCCGGTAAACAATGACGTCATAGCTTGCTATCGCCATACAAATTAAAAGGCAGGGGTGCGTTTTGAAAGCTCATAAAAAGTATGTCAATTGATTGGTGATGTGAATTAGATGCAAACATGCAATGTTTGTTTAAATTAGTGTTCTTGATTAATAGAATAAACGCCATAAACTTCATAATCTGCATTACCTCGAGATTGACTGGTAGAGAATACATAGCATTTAAGTCTGCCAATTGTACTCTCCTGTGCAATCATGATTAGGTCAATACTTAATAAAGATTAATATTTATTAACTGTAATTAGTCCGAGCACGAGACTTGGCGTCCCCGACTATGGAATCCCAGGTTTGATCCCGGACGTGTCAATGTAGAAACTTTTCTATGTTGTGGGGTGTGGGTCTTGTGGCAACACCGAATTGTTTCTGATTTCTATAATCATATGTAATTCTGTCTTATTTTTGGACGTAATAACGTTATAAAAATCGATGACCGGCTGCACGCACAAAAAAGTCACGTTCCATCCGCGTGCGAGCATGAGCGCGGAATAAGCGAAAGAGAGGCACGATCGGCCTAAACGTTTGGCTTGTGACGCATCTATCTCTCTTCCACTCCATCGGCCGATGCGTCCGAGTAGCATCAATGTTTTCTTATGACGTTATCTTGTAAAATTAACGTCCATAAACTGAATTTACAGATAACCAATTTTTTTATAATGGTGAAATGAAATGATATGGAATTCTTTATTCGGTATATAGGCCCTCCTCCGGGCACTTATACACGTCATCATCATCATCATCACCAGCCTATAACAGTCCACTGCTGGGCACAGGCCTCTCCAAAAGGAGGATTTTGCCATAATCGCCACGCTTGGCAGGCGGGTTGGCGATCGCAGTTTGGCCAATGGTGGAGAGGAGACGCTGCTGCCCGTCTTCTTGCGGCGGTTCTCCTGTAGTCGCCTCTTACGACACCCATAGGAAGAGAAGGGGCGGTGCTATTCTTTTAACGTGCCGACACCACATGACACAATTTGCTTATACACGTCCCTAAATATAACTTAGCCCTACCACCGCTTTGGGACTACAAACTCAGTGGTCAGCTTTTTTAAGAATACATTTTTGTTCCTACAGAAGTACACAGAAGAAAGATTCAAGAAGAGAGAGTGGGAAGCGTATGGACCAGAGCACGACGACCAGTCCTCTCAGGGACAGCTGCAAACGGGACCCTCGGATGAGCGAGCCGAGCAGACAAGTGGTAAGAAGGCTGATAAATCTAGCTTAAGAAACCACTAGAAAAACCGGCCAAGTGCGAGTCGGACTCGCGCATGGAGGGTTCCGTACCATTATCTATAAAAACGGCAAATAAATCACGTAAGTTGTATGGGAGCCCCCTTAAATATCGGGTGTAAAAAAAGGCTTAACGAAGCCGAATACTACATATTCTACGTACTATTACGATCATTTTTTTCTTTTACACTATGCCTGTGAAATGACGGTTTACCGAGTTATTGACAGTCAAATTTATAATTTTTTTTCAAAGATTTTTTACAAAATTGACTTCTGTTTGATAATACTAAACTTTTTTACAAAGAAACATGATCCGCTTACACACACAGGCATAGTCTGTGGCATACGCGCTATACATTGCGGGTTAGAAATAAGTTATTTTTTTTTATACCCAAAAATAAAAGTAATTGCCCAGCAATTATTTTTTTTGCATTCTACTTGGTTTTATGTATAGAGTTCGTGGCTTAAGGCTTCGTTAAGCCTTTTTTTACACCCTGTATATGTTTTATTCTGTTTTTACGTATTTGTTGTTACAGCGGCAACAGAAATACATCATCTGTGAAAATTTCAACTGTCTAACTATCACGGTTCATGAGATACAGCCTGGTGACAGACGGACAGAGAGACAGACGGATTCTTAGTAATAGAGTCCCGTTTTACCCTTTGGGTACGGTTAGGGTTCCGAAACCCGATAGAATGCTAATGTCAGAAGGATGTACGTATTATCTTTTATGTCCAATATTCTGCCGTCCTGGGGAGCGTACGCCGAAACGGTAAACTCATTTTTAGGGTTCCGTACCCAAAGAGTAAAGCGGGACCCTATTACTAAGACTCCGCTGTTCGCCGTCTGTCTATCCGTCTGTCGCCAGGTTGTATCTCATGTAATGTAATAGTACAACAGTTGAATTTTTCACAGATGGGGTAGGTATTTCTAGTGCCGCTATATGAACTAAATATTTACTACAAAAAATATTTAATAGGGCTCCCATACAACAAACGTGATTATTTTTTGCTCGTTTTTGCTTGATATTGATAACGGCAACAGGTGGACGCTTGAAATATTCACAGAATATTCTTTAGTAGCACATATTTACTTTAAAGAAATTAATTAAATTAAAACAAATAAATATTTAAGGGGGGGGCTCCCATACAACAGGCATGTACATGTAGGTACGGAACCCTTCTTCGGCTTTTTTATTTAATCCTCTCGCTCAGTTCGCGCACATCAACGTGTAGATTTGATGAAATTGCTGAATTGACCAATCCATCTTCCACAGTACATAGCCTCATTCGACGAGGATGGCGAACAGGCGCCTGGCTGGAGGCGCGTAGGGCCTGAGGGTCTGGTCAACCTGGAGAAGGTCTACCGGACGCAAGCAGTCATGGACCACATAGCCAGCTTCCACCAGCACCACTACGTGCTGGCCAGGACCCACACTCCTGTCTTTGGGGAGTATTTGAGGTGATGGGAACTTCTATTACTAGTATATTCAATAAAAGAACTCCTCGTATTTGATTTGACGACCGTCTGGTGCAGTGGTTCGTGCTCCGGACTACAATGCCTGGCGTTTGCTGGTTCGAATCCCAAAAAGGACAAATGTTTGTGTGGCGAGCATTTGTTCCTAAGTTATGGATGTTTATAAACATTTATGTATCTTTATCCGTTATATATAGTTTCGATAGTACAAAGCTTTGCTTAGTTTGGGGCTAGCTAATTGGTGTGATTGTGGAACAATTTATTAATTATCATTATTTATTTATTTGGAAACGTGGAACATAACCGTGAAGCTGGCCCACCGACTCCATGTCACTCAGCGAGCTATGGAAAGGTCGATGCTTGAAATTTCATTAAGGGATAAAATCCAAAATGAGATCATCAGGCAGAGGACTAAAGTAACGGACATAGTCCAAAAACGTAGCAAGCTTAAGTGGTAGTGGGCTGGCCACATCTGTCGCAGAACCGATAAAAGGTGGAGTAAACGGGTTCTCGAGTGGAGACCACGCCTAGACAAACGTAGCGTAGGACTCCCCCCAGCTCCTGGTGGATGGACCGACAACCTAGTTAGGGGCCTTCCATAAATTACCCCCACCCCCGCCCCCCCATTGACACAGGTGGTCACATTTGTGAGAGTCCCTCCTCCCTAGTGTGACGTCACATATTTTGCAAATTTACATTTAGCAACAGTTTTTTTTTTAATTTTGTGTTTCAACTAGAAATATAAGATTTTTTAAGAGTGACGTCACAAAATTTAGAACCCCCTCCCACCCCTTGATACATACGTCACACTTTGTCGACTCCCCCCCCCCATTATTTATTTCTTATTCTCTGAAGCTGTACCGTCTTTTGCAGAGCAGCACTGTCTTCGTGTGATGAGCCAGTCTTCTCGCAGTCTACCCAGAAGACCAGTGGCTGCGACTTCGAGAACGAAGCTCTGTACGAGCTGGAGGGTGGGGGTTACTGTCCTGTGCAGCCTCTACCCCACGACCATGGGGTGACGATGTTCCCACTAGCTCCACAGAATGGGGAGAGGATTGATAGGCATATTTTACAAGTGAGTTTTGCAATACTTAAGGGGTTTAATTATTAACTCTAAACAGTAACTACTTGTTTTTGTGTCAAATCGAATTAGAAAAACCAGCCAAGTGCGAGTCGGACTCACGCACGAAGGGTTCCGTACCATTTTTTATAAAAACGGCATAAAAATCACGTTTGTTGTATGGGACCCCCTTAAATATTTATTGTATTCTGTTTTTTAGTATTTGTTGTTATATCATCTGTGAAAATTTCAACTCTCTAGCTATCACGGTTCATGAGATACAGCCTGATGACAGACGGACAGACAGACGGACAGACGGACAGACAGACAGACGGACAGCGAAGCCTTAGTAATAGGGTCCCGTTTTGGGTACGGAACCTAAAAACACAAAACCTCCTTCCGTTCTTCAAGAACTCAATGTTTTTTTCTTAGTTCAACCGACAGCATGTAGTGCACCTTGGTATTAATAAACAACAATTTTGTATCTTTTTGTATCTAATAAGATGAACTATAAGTACAAACAGCAAAAAGACACGAGGCTCGTACGTTTTTAGGGTTCCGTACCCAAAGGGCAAAACGGGACCCTATTACTAAAGCTCCGCTGTCCATCTGTCCTTCTGTCTGTCTGTCAGTCTATCACCAGGCTGTATCTCATGAACCGTCATAGTTAGAGAGTTGAAAATTTTCATAGATGATGTATTTTTGTTGCTGCTATAACAACAAATACTAAATCTCAGAATACAATAAATATTTAAGGGAGCCCCAATTCGACAAACGTGATTTTTTTGCCGTTTTTATAGATAAATGGTACGGAACCCTTCGTGCGCGAGTCCGACTCGCACTTGGCTGGTTTTTAGATTTAGGATTGATTTAAGTTTAAAAAACATATCACACATTTTAAAAGTCATTTTAATTTATCTTGAAACCCAGCTCGTCAAATTATTTTTTATTTGTTTCGTATTATATTTGAGCTGTTCTGCAAATGCTATTTTTGAGCAGAGAGATCATGGATTAGGGATCGTTATCTTTATTTATCCTGTAAATGATCTTCCTTTCCCACAGATAATGCAACACGGCACGGCATGCGTGGTGGGGGAGGCAGAGTGGGGGAGTGCGCTCGCGCAGCTTAGACTAGAGCGTGCATGCGCAGTGCTCGCGTGGTGTCGGACTGCGCACCGGCCACATACGCAGCATGGTAAAATTATCATCATCATCATCTCAGCCTATTGCAGTCCACTGCTGGACGTAAGCCTCCCCCAAAGAACGCCAAAGATCTCCCGCTTTTTTCATCCATCCACTGCCAGCCATCTTCCTAAGGTCGTCGGTCCATCGAGCTGGGAGGCGTCCTACACTACGTTTGCCTAGGCATGGTCTCCACTCGAGAACCCGTTTACTCCACCTTTCATCGGTTCTGCGACAGATGTGGCCAGCCCACTGCCACTTAAGCTTGCTACATTTTTGGACTATGTCCGTTACTTTAGTCCTCTGTCTGATGATCTCGTTTCGGATTTTATTCTTTAACGAAATCACAAGCATTGTCCTTTCCATAGCTCGCTGAGTGACATGTAGTCGGTGGGCCAGCTTTTCTGTCATATTCCACGTTTCGGCTCCTTATGTCATCACATGTCGTAGCATGGCAAAATGTTTTGTTAAAAATAATAAAATGTAGCAAGCTGAAGTGACAGTGGGCTGGCCATGTCTGTCGCAGAACCGACGAAAGGTGGAGCAGGAAGGTTCTCGAATGGAGACCACGCTTAGGCAAACGTAGTGTAGGACGCCCCCCGGCTAGATGGACCGATGACCTGAGGAAGGCAGCTGGCAGCGACTGGATGCAAAGGGCGGGAGATCGTGCGCTGTGGCGCTCCTTGGGGGAGGCCTATGTCCAGCAGTGGACTGCAACAGGCTGATATGATGATGATGGTGAAAAATATTTTTCCTTAAGTTTTTTGGAAAATTATACGTATTGAAGTTAACTTTACTGTAAGGAATTTCGAATTAGAAAATAATCATGTATTACCTACATTAAATCGCTGTACTAGATTGGGTTAAGTAAACCTAACAAATACAGCCTACTAAGACCTAGTCCAACAGTTAACTTTTAATCGCTAATTTCCTATTCAGGATTATGATAAAAAAAGTACTTACAATCAGACACAAACGCCAAATTTGGCGGTGTGATCTTGGAAAGTTGTGGGCAACTGAAAGTGCATTATGAAAAACGTGTATTAACAATCAAAAGTTTGCTACAGAAACGATATGAATACCAGACTTCCAGCAAATATAATCATCATTCTCCTGGCACAAGTGTAATTTCACTTAAAAGGAGAATCCAACCTCTAATCCAAAATAATCCACTGTTTTTTATGAATAAAATATTTTCTTTTTTATTTTCATTTTTCATCATTAACTTGATTCCTAATTGAAGCGCATTAAGAAGTCAATCAATAAGCTATTTTTTTACAGGAGAACCTCTATCTGAAAACGTCCAGCAACCGGAATTGAGTTTATCGTACAACCCTGAGGAGGTCATACCTCTGAAGTACACAGCCAATTTGGCACACGAAAACGAAGCGGGAGTGGTGGGAGATGAAGGGTAAGTTCCGCTCAGCAGTTTAATTAGTGTTACCTTTCTTTATTATGTTTATTTTGCCAGATAAATGTTTCTATATTGTCCCGGGTCATGGTGTTGCGGTATCGTCAATATTTCTGATTTCTATAACACAAGTGCTTTAGCTACTTACCTTAGGATCAGAGCAATATATGGGATGTTGTCTAATATTTATTTGTTTAGATTAATGTACGGGGCCATTCATAGTACATTCACATGTAACTGCGACGACCGTCTGGTGTAGTGGTTCGCGCTCCGGACTACAAAGCCTGGCGGTTGCGGGTTCGAATCCCTCAAGGGGCAAATGTAAGTGTGATGAGCACGAGCATTTGCACCTAAGTCATGGATGTTTATAAATGTATTTAAGTATGTTTACCCGTTATCTAGTCACCATAGTACAAGCTTTGCTTAGTATGGGGCTTCAACTCTACTTCAATAAAGTGTATGGCTCTAAAAACCATAAAACAAATCTATACTTCAAATTATCAAGGAGCCATAATAAGCCATATGTCTATCTCTGATATTCACTTGATTTTTTTTTTCAGCTTCATCGACCTCCAATGCGTGAAAGACATGCGTCTGGGTGGTAAGCTCCTAGAACCCAGAGACATTGCGGAGCTGACTGCGAGTGCCAAGAAACACGGCTTGGAGTGTTCCCACAGCCCTCACATTATATCTCTGGTGTATGGGCGGACGCTGAGTGATAACAGGACCGTGCATTTTGTACTACCAGCTTATTCTTATAAGTAAGTGTTGGTTTGTCATTTTTAATAATTCCCATTGACTCCAAAATGTATTCTCAATGGCTCCATCTTTATAATTTAGTTTTAAGGATATTAAAAACTTTCCAATGGGCTCCAATGAGTAATATGATTTTAAATTAACTTTCCTAAGAGCTCCAAAATATTTTTGTGGTTTTATTTTCTTAAAAATGTATCTCTTAAGTTATGTTCCCACGAGCTCCAGAGATTTTGTGTAACAATATTGCTTAATACTTTCTTATAGAAAACATTGGTAACAACAGACATGATTCATCTAAACTGGTTATCTTTTTTGTATATTTTGATTCGACTGATGAACTTGACTTGCCATATTTCAGATAATTGGAAGGGAAAGTTCTTAAAGAAAAAGTTATAGTTTTTTGGCAAATAATAACTCTTAAAAACTCGAATATTTAATAGAAGTACATGATAGTTTTGACGTGATAACGCCTTATAAATCGATAACCGGCTGCACGCACGAAAAAATGTCACGTTCCGCGAGCGAGAGCGAAACCAAGCTATAGAGAGGCACGATCGGCCTAATCGTTCCGCTTGTGACGCATCTAGTCTCTTCCACTCCATCGGCCGATGCGACCGAGTACCGAGTAGCATCAATGTTTTCTGACGTTATCACGTTACAGACAACCAATTTTTTAAACTGCTATTTTTGTTTCAAGAGTATGGGCAGTCGGTCTTCACTCCGTCATCAAGGCGCTCATGAGCCAAGCCAAGCTGGCGGACAGGAGTCTGGCTTGGCTGAAGAACAAATACACCGCTTTGTACTACGAAGACGGGTGCTGCTGTGAGCCACTGGTCTCTGATGCTATTAGGGTAAGTGGTTCTTACTATTTTATAATAGCTGATAGGGGAAATACAGGAGACTTGACCAGGAGACATGCTCTACAGCGCATAAATCCGCCGTAAGCGTGTATTTTGACGTACTGGAGCGAAGTCACTATTAATTTTAGACTAGTTGATAGGGGAAATACAGGGGACTCGACCAGGAGACATGCTCTACAGCGCATAAATCCGCCGTAAGCGTGTATTTTGACGTACTGGAGCGAAGTCACTATTAATTTTAGACTAGTTGATAGGGGAAATCCAGGGGACTCGACCAGGAGACATGCTCTACAACGCATAAATTCGACACATGCTTGTATTTTGACGTCCCGGAGAGGGGTCAACAGACGAAAGGTTAAAAAAGAGTGCTACGAACTGACGGCAAACCCAAGGGCCATTTAAACGGACTTCTATGTTCAAGATAATAAAGACTTATAAAAATACAACCGACTTAGCTAAGATCCGAACCCACGGCTCATTGCTTAACGCTTTTACAATTTCCAACTTAGCTACCGAGCGAAAGCACTCGCCCGATATGCGAAGAGTCGTGGGTTCGGATCCCACCTGTGGCGTCGAATTTTTCAAAGTGTAATTATCTTGAATAAACCTTGCATGAAATTGCTTTGACGACCTCCGTAGCCGAGAGGCGAGCACGCCGGACTATTATGCCGTTGCCAATTTGCCATCTCTGAGGTTCCAAGTTCGATCCCCGGTCGGGTCAATGTAGAAAACTAACTTTTCTATACTGGCTCGGGTCAGGGTGTTGTGACACCGTCGTTGTTTCTGATTTCTATAACACAAGTGCTTTAGCTACTTACCTTAGGATCAGAGCAATGTATGTGATGTTGTCCAATATTTGTTTATATTAAAAAAAAATTGTCGCTACACTTGGTCTTAGTAGCAGAATACCTTTGATCATAAACATGTCTAGGATAGAGTGTGGTGATGTGATTGTCACCAAGAACATACCAGATTTGAGTGAGTAACAACTATAGTTACTATGGTAACAATTATGGGTTGCTATGGTAACAAGCGCGCCACTGAGCGGGCGAAACAGTTGGCGTATATAAGGTCCGATTTTATTAGTGTTCATCCTGTTAACCTGTGACTATATAGGTAAAAAGCAATCGTAAAAACTAATTTTCAAATGTGTACCATAAAAACTAAAAAGTTAAAAATCAACAACATTTCTTCATATTGCATAAACTCGTCCTATCTTTGTAACGTTTAACCATCTGATTATCCGTCTTATTCCTTCCCCTTGTACAGAGCGAGAAAGAGTTCAAGATAGGACGAGTTTATGCAATATGAAGTCGATGTTGTTATTTTGTAATCTATTTTTAACTTTTTTAGTTTTTATGATAGCCATTTGAAAGTTGGTTTTTACGATTGCTTTTCACCTATATAGTCACAGGTTAACAGGATGAACACTAATAAAATCGGACCTTATATATTTTTTGACGTTAATGACACTCGAACAGGAAATCTAGACATGTATATAATCAAAGCAGAATACTAAATAATATAATAATATTAGACAACATCACATACATTGCTCTGATCCTAAGGTAAGTAGCTAAGCACTTGTGCTATAGAAATCAGGAACATCGACGGTACCACAACACCCAGACCCGAGCCAATATAGAAAAGTTCGTTTTCTTCATTAACCCGAACGGGGATCAAACCCGGAACTTCAGAGATGGCGGCACCATTTAAAGTCCGGCGTGCTCGCCTCTCGCGTGTGAAACAATTACAATGATATCCAATTGATATTCAATTATGCCACTTTTAAATTAGTCTTGGGGCCAAGGAAAGGAACTCATAAATGTATTTCCAGGTATTCGGAGGAAGGGAGTCGGTATGCGGCAGTTCGTCTCACTCTACCCCAGTGAAGGGTGTCTTCACAGACTCACACACAGACTCTATCAGAAGTGCTGGGATTAAGTTTAAGGTAAGAGAGAAAATATTTTACTTGAAATACAGGGTTACATTGCAAGTTAGTGCCAATTTTTCAGGGACTACTCAGAATCAGTAACTAGATCGATCTATGATATAAAGAATCTAAAAAATACGCACGCACTATATCTGTGCAACATACACCGTGAATGTTTAATTACCCGAGAAAATTAACTAGCATACTCAGATATCGATATACATCGAATTTGGCGAATAAAAAAAATAATTATTTTATGAGAAATTTATTTAAAAGGTCCCTAACATTCCGTAAAAAATATGCACCATAAAAGTCCTGCTAATTCAAATAGTAATCATTATCAGTCCAACATTAACGGAACCAAAATCCACCTAATTTGGTCGCGTATTATTGGCGTACGGAAGGAATAACTATGAATGAAAACAAATTACACAACCTGCCGACAAAAGACATTTCTTTCTCACTCGGCAAACTCGCGTCTAAGCTCGAAGCTGGCCAGCACTCCCTTCATCAATGAACGGGCGGGCGGGGACTCACGCGCATCCCCCGCCCGCCCGCGCCATCATTGACCTCAGTTCAGTCCCTCGCGAATCTTAAACGGTCAAGGTTGTGTCACGCAAGGTCACCGGCGCACACGACCTCCGCACCTGTGTTTACTTTAAAGTGAAGTGACGAATACCGTGATGGCCTATCAGTACTGTGTACAGTGCGCGCGTACCTAAACGGCGAGTTCGGAGCGCGGTGGATCGACCGTGGCGGGCCCGTGCCCTGGCCTCCGCGGTCCCCGGACCTTACGCCTGTGGACTTTTATTTGTAGAGCGAGATCAAGCGCTGAGTGTTTGTGAGTGAACCTACTAGTGTTGGTGATTTGCGAAACCGAATAATTGCGGCTTTTCAAGAGGTTCAAGCTCAAAGAAACGTGCTTATTTCTTTGAAGAATACCTTGCGGAAAAGAGCACGTGTTTGTATCTCGGAGAGAGGACATTTTGAAAAAATACTGCAATACGTGTAAGGTATGTTGATATTTGTTTGAAGGTTTTTAGGTATTTGTATCATTTGTTAATCTTGTAAATACCTAGTGGATTTCATATTTTAAAATACACCTTAACTAAGTAATTAAAATAAACAATTTATTAAGCAGATCTAAAAAACTCGTGAAAAGTGCTATTTTTATAACTTCGTAATGGCCACGACATACAAATCAACAGATATCACGTTTATTAAATGCAGGATGCGAACCCGCGCATGCGCGGGAGACTGCGCGAGTGCCGCGCGAGTCTGAATGAATGCGTCTCTCTCTCTCTCATTCAACAAATACTACGAAGATGGTTTCCATGTTTTTGGTGCATTAACAGGATTTATTTGAAGTCCTATAAAACGATATTTTTGTATGAACGCTATAATATTTGTGTTTTACTTACTGATGTACATATTTTTATAAACGCAAATTTTAGTTTTCTCGGGTAATTAAAAAGTCACGGTGTATAACTGCAAAGCTCAATGCAATTATTCACAATGGCGCGCGAAAACAAACCTTAGCCTTTTCGATGTAAGATACATTCTTAACAGCAGGAGCGCCCGCGCAAACCAGAGGTTCAAATTGAAACAAATACCATAAGCAGTGCACATCTTTGCAATTTAACCTTGTATTTTTTATTTTTTTAATTAAACCGAAATAAAAAAGTACTTCCTTAGCGTCTAAAATTATGTCAGTAAAAATCTTTTTATATCTCTAATAAGTAGGTAAGTAACATAAAATTCTCATGTGTGTCACAGTGTTTGTAACAAAACTCCTCCGAAACGGCTCGACGATTCTTATGAAATTTTGTGTGTATATTCAGTATGTCTAGTTTAGTTAAGTTTACCTGGGCTGTCTCCACACTTAGCCTCTTGATTGGGGCATTGGGCGTGCTGCATCTTTTTCCTTACTCCAACCTGCCCAGCAGGGCTAGCATGCGCAACACGATAAAATTTTGTCGTTGCATTTTATCGACTTTTGACGTTCGACGAACAAAGAAAAAACCAAAATATCATGCAATGCCGTGTTATAACGTAAAAATAAGTAGCTACGAAGAACGGGAGACCCTGAAAATATTAAGAAAAAGGATTCGAGACGTCTGTAATTAGAGAAAATGACAAATATCGTCGAAGACAAAATTTGTCTTGTCTATCGATAAAATAACCGACGCGCGCATGCTAGCCCTGCAGGTCACCTCAGAAGGTCAGCAACCTTTTCAGGCTCTTAAATGCTTCCGGGTGTGATCCTGGTGATTAATTTTAGTAAGTCTAAGAATAGGACGTAAACTAAATTTCATACCCCTAAGTGATAAGGGTTGTCCACCCCAACTGAGGCCGTACGAAGTTCGCCGGGTCAGCTAGTTAATTTCTAATTTTCTCCCAAAAGTGACTCCTTTTTAAAAATTCTTAACTTATATAACCGTAACCCTATATAATTTCATAATTTGCATTTTGGACCAAATTTTTCGAAATAACAGACGAAAGAAAGATCATCCCTTCATGGGTTTCTTTTTAATTTACGGAACCCTAATCCCACAAATATTATAAATGCGAAAGTTTGTGATGGTGTTCGGATGTTTAGATGTTTGTTACTCAATCACGCGTAAACGGCTAAACGGATTTAAATGAAATTTTGTATACATGTAGAATAAGATCTGGATTAACATGTAGGATACTTTTTATCCCGGTTCAATGTTCCTGTGGGATATATGTGAGATACCAAACATTTTGTAGTTCACTCAAACGAAGTTGCAGGCACAGCTACTTTGATTAATAAGATAGATAATCTGATTCCCAGAAAAACAAGTCGACCTCAGAACTGAAGACGAGCTCGCCTAAAAGCTACGGGTCCACCCACACTTCGGGGACGAGAAGCGAGGACGAGGTCATCCAGGGGTCACCGAGACACAGGTCAGAAGATATATTCAAACTTAATCATTAATATCCCTTAGAATTGGAAAATGTAGTGTAGGAAGTCCCCCAACCCGCCAGACAACCTTAGGTAGAAGATCACTTAGAATTGGCTAAGGTAGTGTAGGACGTCCCCTAGCGTGATAGACCGACGACCTCAGGAAGATCACTTAGAATTGTCAAACGTAGTGTAGGACGCCCCCCAGACTGATAAACCAACGACCTTAGGAAGATGTCTGGCAGTGGCTGTATGAAAAAGGCGAAGATCGTACCTTTTGGCGCTGTTTGGGAGAGGCTTACGTCCAGCAGGGGACTGCAATAGGCTGATTATACAGGGTGTCCCGTAAATAATGGATAACCTTGTAACCACATATTTTATACATCAAACAATACTGTTGTCTTTTATTTACGCTAACACGATACATTTAAATGAAACTACCACCAGCATGGGATCCTGTTTTAACGAAATCCCATGCTAGGCCCCGCACTGCAAGACCTTTAGATACAGTTAGCTCTTTTTGCGTAGATAGGAACACAAAAATAATATTAACTGAGTGACGGTAGTTTATATTTTTTCAAAATATTGTAAAGACGAATAACACCTTAGTCTACCTGTGACCACGAACGCTGTAAAGTGTTCGAAACGTCAGGTTAAATAAAATGTTAATAAATCGCGAAATAATCCGTAAAAGTAGTTTCATTTAAATACATCAAACAACTTTTGTTTCATCCTTTTGTAAATTTGCATGAAAATTAATTGACTTCCCATACAAAATTACTAAACAGCCGATTGAATTTGTATAGAAACACTGAAAAAAAATATGTAATTTAAAAAAGTTCCAGAACAAAAATTATTCACTATGATGTATAGGATTCATCATCATCATCATCTCAGCCACAGGACGTCCACTGCTGAACATAGGCTTCCCCCAGTGACTTCCAGATCGGTCGATTGGAAGCGGCCTGCATCCAGCGTCGTCCTGCAACCTTTACCAGGTCGTCTGCCCACCTTGTGGGTGTGAGTCCCACGCTGCGCTTGCCGGTACGCGGCCTCCATTCCAGAACCTTTCTGCCCCATCTGCCGTCAGTTCTACGTGCTATATGCCCCGCCCACTGCCACTTCAGTATACAGGGTGTAAAAAAAGGCTTAACGAAGCCTTAAACCACGAATTCTATACATAAAACCAAGTAGAATGCAAAAAAAATAATTGCTGGGAAATGACTTTTATTTTTGGGTATCAAAAAATATAACTTATTTCTAACCCGCAATGTGTAGCTCACACGCCACAGACTATGCCTGTGTGTGTAAGCGGATCATGTTTCTTTGTAAAAAAAGTTTAGTATTATCAAACAGGAGTCAATTTTGTAAAAAATCTTTGAAAAAAATTGTAACTTTAACTGTCAATAACTCGGTAACCCGTCATTTCCCAGGTATAGTGTAAAAGAAAAAAATGATCGTAATAATACGTAGAATATGTGGTGTTCGGCTTCGTTAAGCCTTTTTTTACACCCGATATATATAGGATTATGTGTTTACAAACTTATCCTTTATTTACGGGACAGTCTGTATAGATATATCATACTTGCGATTCTTGTGGCGACAGATTAGCCCAGAATTAGGATGAACCTAGCTTTATATAGCATGGTATAATAACCTTTGACCTTTTTTATTTTTTTCTTTATTTGGGACAACAAACAATTACATTGGTAGCTTAAGTATATAAAATGTTAAATGTACGGACAACAGCTCGTCGACCTACCACAAAATGTCAAATTTTCTCATTTGAAAATGATCTCTCTACGTCAGGCTTAAAGTTAAAAATCTATTGGATAATTTTTGACTTTTGGGGTAGGTCGACGTGCTGTTGACTGTACGTAAGTGTTACTAACAATGCAATCAACTCCGTTATCCACGGGTAAGTTCAAAACGATTTGTAACAGGTTGTGAAATTATAGATTGAGGTGTACACGCTGTGACAGACATTTATGTACAAAAAATGTTGTAAACATAAAAACAAAAATGATGTCAATATTCGAGATTATTATCCATCTTCCAGGGCACGGGCAACAGCATAATCACCAAAAAGATACAGGATTATCCATACCCTACGGTATGAGCAATTTCGCAGACAATTTTTTTAAACGAACCAGGTGAACTAGAGAAGATTTCAACGTTAGTAAAATATATATTGTACAAGTCCATAGCTCTGCGCAGGGGAGATCGCTCACCTGCATTCGTTTTACATGGTCTTAATGCATGGTGTTTTACATGGTGGACCTTCACAGCTCGTACTCGGCATCATCGAGCCACCACCACCCGTGCGCGCCAAGACACAGCAGCTTGACGGCAGCTGCCACCAGCATCATCGCTGGTTCTCCTAATAGGAGTAGGTGAGTTGGCAGCTACATATATCATAAATTTAAGGCCTTACAACTAGTGCTCGTAGCTCAATGACGGCAGCGCTTTGGTATCGATTACTAAAGTTAAGCAACCAACGCCGCGGTTGTGAGTGGATGGGTGACCATTCCAACGATATTTGGTGACATTTATCACGAGCGGCTCCGTGCTTCGGAAGGCACGGTAAAAATTGATCCGGCTGATATCGCTTGATTTTAGTCGGGAAGCCTAGTCAGAGGCATTATGGCGGCTTGGTTACATCTGACAGTAGTCACTGGCCTTACAACACCAATTTTTGTTTGCACGGAAGTTGAGCACTGGGCGAGTTGCGCAGAAGACCATAACGATTACTTAATTGGCTAGTCACGCGTCGCGCCTACACCGCCGGCCGTGATTGGTTGTTAGCTCCGCGCACACGCGTCTCTGATACGATGATCGTCTCGTAAGATGCGCAAAGCGATCCCCACTCTTTGCCCCGGCTCAACATCGATGCCGCGTAATGAAAGAAGCTTGAATGACCTGGCTTACGAAACTGACATTTACAGAGCGACGAAAAAATTTAGAAAAAACATTTTTTTATTATAAATAAATAAATATTGGACAACATCACATACATTGCTCTGATCCTAAGGTAAGTAGCTAAAGCACTTGTGTAATAAAATCAGAAACAACGACGGTACCACAACACCCAGACCCGAGACAATATAGAAAAGTTCGTTTTCCACATTAACCCGACCGGGGATCGAACCCGGAACCTCAGAGATGCCGGCGCCATATACATACAGTCCGGCGTGCTCGCCTCTCGGCTACGGAGGTCGTCAATTATGCATTTAATCCTAAAAAAATTCGGCGTAAACGGTTTACATACATAAAAAAATATATACGCATCGACTTGAGAACCTCCTCCGTTTTTTCGTCGGTTATTAAATATAAAATAAGTAGACAAAGTTTATAAATTTTTAGTCAAAACTAAGTGAACGCCTGGCGTTTCGTTCATTCGGTCGAATCACTTAACAGTTCACCGTCTAATTGTGTCAAAACCTTTGACATTTTAGGAATAACTGAAAACCCTTTGATTATAAACATGTCTAGATAGAGTGTGGTGCTGCAATTGTCACCAAAAGAACAGGCCAGATTTGAGTAACAACTATGGTTACTAAGGTAACAATTATAGGTTGCTATGGTAACAAGCGCGCCACTGAGCGGGCGAAACAAACTTTGGCGCCAACAGTTGGCTTATATATTTTTTTTGACGTTTATGACACTCGAAATGAGAATCTAGACATGTAATCAAAGTGAAAACCATAGATTTTAGTAGGGTCAAGTTTCTTACACAGCTAATTAGAGTTGATCATATTTTATCCAAGGATTGGCACAAGTGACTGGTTAGTTGAATTTGTTAGGTTTGTACGTCCGAAACGAACGATACATTTTCGTAGTAATACCTATTCGGTCAGAGCCGATCGCTGTGCTGCGGTGGTCTAGGAGGCCCTTTTCCAGCAGAAGCCTTCCAAATGCTTACCTAATGATAATGTAGGTATAACTTTATTATATTTTACTAATTAAAAATGTTATGTGTCATCATCATCATCAACCTCATTTCAGCTACAGGACGTCCACTGCTGAACATAGGCCTCTGCCAGTGACTTCCAGATCGGCTATCATCTGGAGACGTGTTTTTGAATCATGCGAATTCCAATTCGAATACGAAATGGCAAGATTCGTATGGGAATGACTAAAATCGCTATTTTTGAAAATTCATTCTGTGAATTCTGCAACGAGTGGTCCGACCCACTCGTATTTCGATTCTACTAGTAGAAAGTTTAGACGTTTGACTTTGACAGGTTAAAAACTTTTTTTTTCGTTCCGTTCCATGCGATTCATTGCCGGTTTTTAAAGTCAATAAGTTTTTGCATTTTTCTATTATATTTTCTACGTGAAACGAAAATAGTTAAAGAATTTTACCATAATAGCAACACAGAATTCGAGTGATTCAAAGATGCGTAAAATCGGGAGTGATAGAAATAGAATTCGCACACGAATCGTTTTCGTGTTCGAATTCAAGATTCATTTCGAATGCTTCAAAAATACGTCTCCTGGGGGGGTTTTGTTGCCATACTCGCCACGCTTGGCAGGCAGGTTGGCGAGCGCAGTTATATTATTTCGCACGCAGACGCTGCTCCCCGTCTCGTGCTACAGGATTTAGTCGCCTCTTACGACACCGTAAAGAATGTGACAATTTGCAATAAATTATTTGAAGTTGAATTTGATTGAGAAGACAAATTATAATTAGACCCCCAAAATATATCAAAACTAATTTATTTCTAATTACATTAAGTAATTATACAAACTATACGTTTCTCTAACTAACTACGTAGGTTCTTTCCATCTGATCTCCAACGACCTCTTCTTCTCCCTCATAGCATCACTTCATAGGAAAGCTGGTAGAGTGGGCAAAGACGGTTGCACCTGCAGTAAGAAGTTTTATTTATATAAATAAATTTGGACAACATCACATACAGTGCGTCTTAGTGTTGTGGTACCGTCGTTGTTTCTGATTTCTATAACACAAGTGCTTTAGCTACTTACCTTAGGATCAGAGCGATGTATGTGATGTTGTCCAATTTTCATATTTATTTATTTATTATTATTATCTACAAAACGATATATTATCCGTGGGTACATTAAACAGGCCCATAACTTGATCGGTGTCCTTAAAATACAAAACAAGATATTATTCTGTGACAAGATTTTTTTTTACGAATCAAAAGATAATCAAAGAAATTCTTACCATTAATGGATAAGGATTCTGAAATATATCGACCGGGCAACAAATGTCAGACATAACAATACACGGGTCCCGGCTGAAAAAGAGAATAAATAAATTTATGAAAAGAAATAACACTGAGGACCTAATTGTCCTTTATAATTAAGTTTTTAACTGTGTTTTACACCCTTTCCTGCAGGGCTAGCATGCGCACATCGGTTATTTTATCGATAGACAAGACAAATTTTGTCTTCGACGATAATTTTGTCGTTTTCCCTAACCTAACGTCTCGAATCCTTTTTCTTAATATTTTCAGGGTCTCCCGTTCTTCGTAGTCACATATTTTTACGTTATAACACGGCATTGCCATGTTATTTTAGTTTTTTCTTTGTTATCGTCGAAGACAAAACGACATAATTACGTCAAAAGTTGATAAAATGCCACGACAAAATTTTATCGTGTTGCGCATGCTAGCCCTGCTGATGTATACTCGTATAATGTACCTATCGTACACACACAAACACAACAAAACAAAAACATAGTAAATACAAAACACACTGAGGATTTGCGTTTATTATGTATGTTACACCTTGTATACAATGTGATATGGGCGGTACTTCTAACCCGTTAAGGCTAAGTTCGGTATCTATTTTACTGAAAAAAAAATTGTGGTCAAAACCATTGAGGTATAATGTACTACCGTACTAGAGAACACATCTCGAACTAAATGTTTCAGCCAAGCATTGTAGCCCGGTGGACTACAAAGTTTGAACGTTGAACAATAAGGCGCTTTGCAGACGGCGGGAGCGGGCCGGGTCGGTCTGTCCGCGAAGCAAAGACCGCGTCTGACCGTCGATGTCCGCGGCTGCCCTCGCCGCGAACACAAAGCACACCGCCGCGCCGCCAGTGTCCGCTGTGCGGTCGATTTACAAAAACAGCGACTCGGCACATTACTGGTCGGGGGTCTTCCATTAATCACGTGATGTTTTTTTAGCAAATTTTTAACTCCCCCCTCCCCCATGGTGATACGTGGTGAGGTTTTAGACTATCCCCTCCCCCCCCTACTCAAATCACGTGTATTTTTTTCAAACAGATTTCACGACGCTTTTTACACCAGAGTTCTAAGCCTCGGGCGATAATCGCAACTGCGGAACGCACGAACTCCGGTCTCGTAAGTTTTGAAATAAAACCGCTGTTCCACCACCGCACCGGGCGCGGGTGAAAACCGCTCCAGGAGTTTTTAGCCTTGAGCCAAGGTCAGGCACCTCTTTTCGGTTTAGAAATCGCGTTCAAAGAAAATAAATACACGTGATATCTTACTACAACAACCCCCTCCCCCTAGTGATATTTCGTGATTATTTCCGACGCCCCCCCCCCCCTTTCGAGCCTCACGTGATTAATGGACGACCCCTCGACGCTCGCAAGACGCTAGGGGGGGAGGGACTTACCGTGCTGCTGCTAACATATCAAACTTCGGCTCTTTTACCATTGAGCACTGCTGAAATGGAACGCACCGCCCTATTATCATTCCCGATATGCACAAACCTGAAACATTATTTAAACAACAAGATCCATTTCAGGCTAACGCACACCAAAAGTGTCGCAGACGTGCTGCATTGCGTCTGCGTGCGTCAGGATTTGTAATATATGAATTTGTACACGTAGGTTCACACCGACGGTGTCGCAGATGCATTGCGATGCGTTTGCGTGCGTCAGTCGCACAGCAGTCCGCGAGACACAAACCGAAAGTGATCGGAGTGGCAACGTCGCACACGCGCTCCGGCATGATGACGTTGTATTCCATAGGATGTCTAAGTTGAGGCCACACCGCGGTGACGCATACGTTTTCGTGCAGCTGCGGCTCTTCAGTTGTGAATATATACTAATTTAAAGTTACTAAGGACCATGAATTTTGAAATACGCGAAAAGTTCATTAATTTAGTACGCAAATACAAATGTGTATATGGAAAAATTATAAGAACTACAAATAACAAATTTGATCCGAAACGAACACACAGTGTCGCAAACGCACGGTGTCGCAGATGCATCGCAACGCGCTGCGTTGCGTGTGCGATGCCGTGCTACCGGTATGAATGGTTGAAGCCATTCACACCGGTACCACGGCATCGCACACGTAGCGTGTCGCAGATGCATCGCATCGTGCTGCAGACGCAACCGGTGTGCGGTAGCCTTAAACTTTAAATTTGTATATACTCGTATTCACAACTGAAGTGCCGCAGCCGGTGTCGCAGCTGCACGCAAACGTATGCGTCACCACGGTGTGGCCTCAACTAAAACATCCTACGGAATACAACGTCATCATGCCGGAGCGCGTGTGCGACGTTGCCACTCCGATCTCTTTCAGTTTGATACAAACCGGACTGGTGTACGACTGACGCACGCAAACGCATCGCAATGCATCTGCGACACCGACGGTGTGAACCTACGCGTACAAATTCATATATTACAAATCCTGACGCACGCAGACGCAATGCAGCACGTCTGCGACACTTTTTGGTGTGCGTCAGCCTTTATTCTTTCATCATCATCATAATTTCAGCCGGCAGACAACCACTGCTGAACATAGGCCTCCCCCAATGACTTCCAGATCGGCCGGTCGGAAGGTGGACATTTATGGCCTTACTTCAAAAAGAGAAACTAGTGACACTTGTCTAAAGATTATTGAATTGGTTGACTAATTTTTGACAAGTGTTTAACCCTAGTCTATCTTTTTTGTAGTAAGGCCATTATTCTTTACCTATAACAAAGTCAAAGCCATATAATCAGTAAATAGGCCTTCCTCCGAGCACTTATACGTCCCAAAATATAACTTAGCCCTACCACCGCTTCGGGACTACATATCGGCTGGTGATGGGAAGCAGCGCAACAAACTCAGTCACCTTTGTCAGCCTGATTTTATTACAGGAAATACAATAACCAAGATAATATGTGCGAGCTAGGCAGGTTATTGTGTGATGGAAAAGTATATTTTTTGAGAATAACATGTTCATAATTATCATTATCATCATCATTTCGGCCATAGGACGTCCACTGCTGAACATAGGCCTACCCCAGTGACTTCCCGAATGTCCGGTTGCGCGCGGCCTGCATGCAGCGGCTTCCAGCAACGTTTACCAGGTCGTCTGTCCACCTTGTGGGTGTGAATCCCACGCTGGACTTGCGGTCCAAAATGCCTTAGTGTCTAAAGAATTCAATGTAGTTCCTATTGAAAAAATCAGTGTGTTGAACCACCAGAATTCACCCTTAAATGAGTTGAGTGTTATATCAATGAAACCTTTAGAAATATTTTATATACAACACCTTTTAAAGCCCATGTTTATGAATAAATAAATGATTTGATTTGATTTGATTTTACCTTGAAGATAGCACAATTTTCACAAGGCCAAATGTAAATCGTAAGAAGTTTCTTACCGCGTGGCATGGATTGCCCCTTCTTTCTAAGTCCATGGTTCGAATTCGTGGCAAAGTTATCCTCGGGAGCTACTTTGATCTTGTTGTATGGACCATAGAGGTGGCTGGTAACCGCATATGGCACCATTAACATGGCAAAGATAAAGAATAGTAATGTTGATTTGTTCATCTAGAAGAAAATTTATAAATAAATAAATATTGGAGAACATCACATACATTGTTCTGATCCAAAGGTAAGTAGCTAAAGCACGCGTGTTATAGAAATCAGAAACAACGACAGTACCACATCACCTAGACCTGAGACAATATAGAAAAGTTCGTTTTTTACATTGACCCGACCGGAGATCGAACCCGGAACCTCGGGGAATAAAATATCAATAATAAGAAATTATTTTTAATTATTATTTTTCGACAAAAGATAAAATTAATTAAAATTCGATAAAATCGTTATAGCATAGAGAAAGAATAATACTACGTAAAAGTTATAGACAAAAAATACAATTTATTTCAATCATTACCAAGCCTATGAAGTGTACCATATTGCTGAATAAAGTAAAAACCGGCCAAGTGCGAGTCAGACTCGCACACGAAGGCTATGACGAAGGGTACCGTACCATTATCTATAAAAACGGCGAATAAATCACGTTTTTTGTATGGGAGCCCCCTTAAATATTTATTTTATTCTGGTTTTTAGTATTTGTTGTTATAGCGGCAACAGAAATACATCATCTGTTAAAATGTCAACTGTGGGTGACAGTCGGACAGACAGACAGGCAGACAGACAGACGGACAGACAGACGGACAGACAGACGGACAGCGGAGCCTTAGTAATAGGGTCCCGTTTCACCCCTTGGGTACGGAATCCTAAAAAAACGTTTTTAATCCTGAATGAAGATATTTATTTATTACTATAGATTTTATGTTCGATAACGGTTGATAATAAAATAATATTTTATTTCTTTATAAGCACAGCTACTTACTTACAGAATGTAATTCAATACATACTAAATAATAAATTAGTAATCCAGGTTTTCCTTTAAAATAGAATTCTAGTTTAACAACATAAAAAGCTTTTAAAGCTTGTTTTGTAAGAAAAAGCTTAGTTTTTTATCCAGAGATATACTTACTAATAAGAAAACATGAAAAAACAGAAAACAAAAATTAGTTTCCTGAGCATTGGTCATCCTGAGCTACATTAACCTAACATTTGTCAACTTTAAATGCTCTTAGGATTAAGAACAGGTATGCCTTAAGTAAGTTAGAAAAATGAAAAAAACCGGCCAAGTGCGAGTCGGACTCGCGCACGAAGGGTTCCGTACCATTATCTATAAAACGGCCAAAAAAAAAATCACGTTTGTTGTATGGGAGCCCCCTTAAATATTAATTGTATTCTGTTTTTCAGTATTTGTTGTTATAGCGGCAACAGAAATACATCATCTGTGAAAATTTCAACTCTCTAACTATCACGGTTCATGAGATACAGACACGGACAGCGGAGCCTTAGTAATAGGGTCCCGTTTTACCCTTTAGGTACGGAACCGTAACAAAACGAGCTAAGATAATCGTTGTTTCGTCGAATCGAGCCTTAGCCTGCTTATTTTGAGTTAAAACGTATTTCTTTTTATTATATCTAGGCACACACAGTATTTAACAGAAATCATTAAGGTACTTGTGGTGGTTCTCCTGTAGTCGCCTCTTACGACACCCATAGGAAGAGAACACCCATAGCAGCGTCTCCTCTCCACCATTGGCCAAACTGCGATCGCCAACCCGCCTGCCAAGCGTGGCGATTATGGCTAAATCCTCCTTTTGGAGAGGCCTGTGTCCAGCAGTGGACTGTTATAGGCTGGTGATGATGATTAAGGTACTTAAACTTAAATAAATAAAGTTTCTTACCTTAAATCTGGGAGTTGTCAAATCAATGTCTACGAATGACTGCCTCGTCGACTTCACAAACTTAAAATGACATGTGTATTTACAGTTCAACACAAATATACACCTATGCTTACATACTCGTATATGTATATCCTCAGACAATTGAAATGCATACGTTAATTAATCATTTGGCACTCTTAAATAAGGGTGCTTGTACACGGCCGGATTTTGACCTGGAAACTTAAAAAATTTAATCAAAATAAATATCTTTTAATTTAGACAAATAGCCCACATGGTAAGTAACTTCACTTAAAACTATGTTATTTGTATATTGGAACAAAATAAACATTACTCATAAAAGAGTTTTATATACACCCTTTTTTACACCCGATATAAGCAATTTCCAAATAAGTATATAATGATTTAATTATTATTATATATTTGGAAATTGCTTATACATGTGGCAATCGGTCCGTGAAATAGAAATTCGTCATCGCCTGTCATATTATGATCATGTTGACAATTTACCACGTAATTTTACGACTGAATTTGTCACTGCATTTAATTATTTTAATCACATTTATTACTCTGGCTACCAGAGCTTTCTACCATGTGCCTGCAAAAGCTATGTCTTAGGCTAGAAACTCACGGAATCATTTCCACCCTTATTTTTTTGACGACCTTCGTAGCTGAGAGGCGGACTTGCTGTCGCCATCTCTACCAGCCATCGATTCCCGGTCGGGTCTATGTAAAAAACGAACTTTATAACGTCTCGGGTCTGGGTGTTGTTGTACCGTCGTTGTTACTGATATCTATAACACAAGTGCTTTAGCTACTTACCTTAGGATCAGAGCAAGTTATGTGATGTTGTCAATTTCAAATATTTATTTATTTATTTTTGCCCGCAGCGGTGGCAGGACTGTAATACTCGTAAAAACATGTAGTAGGATATGTAAGTAGATAGTAAATTTTTCTTCGCGATTTTAACCCGTCAAAAAATCGTCTCAAAAAATCGTTTCGAAAGTTTGTCTCAAAAAATCGTACCAAGAACTCTTTCAATTTAGCTCTGAGTATGGTGTGTGGGAGCTTTAACCAGGTGGTTGTTATAAAGCAGTGTTTCTCAAAGTAGACAATAATACCCCCTTGTGACTGCTGGATGCCTAAAGGGTATGACCATAAAATGCAGTATGACCCAGAAATCGGTTAAAATAACTATTTAAGGAAATTAATATACTAACAGTAGCTTCTCAATTTATTTACGAAAAGTTATTGTACATTTGCATAACCTTTATCTATTCCCTAAGAAAAGTAATATTCGTAAACTTAACACCCAGAATAAGGATAAAGTATTACTTGCCGTTCCAAATTTCAAATTTCAGGTAACTAATTCGTTTATGTTAAAAAACCGTAGTTAAAATTCGTAAGTTAAAAAACCGGCCAAGTGCGAGTCGGACTCGCGCACGAAGGGTTCCGTACCATTATCTATATAAACGGCAAAAAAACACGTTTGTTGTATGGGAGCCCCCTTAAATATTTACCATTATATTCTGTTTATAGTATTTGTTGTTATAGCGGCAATAGAAAAATCTGGAAAAAATTCAACAGTCTAACTATGACGGTCCATGAGATACAGCCTGGTGACAGACGCACAGATAGACAGACAGACGAACAGCGGAGCCTTAGTAATAGCACTGATCAAGGCAATATACAATATATAATAGGGTCCCGTTTTACCCTTTGTGTACGGAACCCTAAAAAGACTCTTAATACTATTTAAGTTGCGGATTAATTGGTCTCACTCACTGGTAGGTTTACAAGTCTCGTTTATAATGTAAGTTTAAACTCCAGAACAGATTAATATGCTTTATTTAAATTCATTTAAGTGGTGGTAGCACAAGGACAGACTACCTGGTAAAGGTTGCAGGACGACGCTGGATGCAGCCGCGCGCAACTGGCCGATCTGGAAGTCACTGGGGGAGGCCTATGTTCAGCAGTGGACGTCCGCCGGCTGAAATGATAAAGTTATGGTAGAGAATTCCTCATGGCTTTAAGTCCACCTACTGTATGTTGTTTTTTATCTATAAAATAAAGTTAAAATAAATATTATTGAGTTTTTAGGGTGGCACAGTTTTTTTTAACTTTGGGAAACGCTGAAAAATAATTATATTTTCTAAGTAGGTCGTAGAATAAATTCGTCTGATCCAAAGTGCTAAAGTGACATGTATCACATTGCGAATTCTGTGATTGTGACCGAAGTGATTAAGATATTAAGTTACTATTTTAATGACAAGCGTTTCGTGGCCTGCTCAGGAAATGGTTCCAATTAAAAAGGTTATGTTCCAACGATAATAGTGTTTGTTAATACAAGATACAGGGTTGCATGCATTGTAGTAGTGCCAAAATCGACAAATCAAATTCAAATTCAAATTTATTTATTTGCATCCAACATGGTATATTATAGTATAAGTAGTATAACATACAATTCTTAAGAAATTAAATTAAATTTTTGTCAGATTTGCGGTTTTTTTGTGATCACTGGGCGGTAACCACGAACGCTTAAAACAATCTCATTTCTGTCAAACATTATCAAATCTGTAAAATTTTGTATGAAATGACGTACCGAAATTGACAGATTTGACAGCTTTGAGATTGTTTTAAGAGTTCATGGTTACCCCGCTGGTCTTTCAAAAGATAAATCGAAAATTGGAGGCCGCTACGAACTACAAAATAACGAAAGTCAATCATAAAAGATTAATAAGTCATAACTGCAAAAGCGGTATAAATTTATAGGAACGTGCCAAAAATAAGGAAATGACGTTTTTACTTTGTCGCAACAGGTTATGATGATTTAATAAAAAATACTTGTTGATACTTGCAGGTTTCCCTTTTTATAGTACGGACAACAGCACGTCGACCTACCACAAAATGTCAAATTTTCTCATTTGAAAATGAACTCTATATGTCAGGCTTGAAGTTGAAAATCTATTGGAGAATTTTTGACTTTTGGGGTAGGTCGACGTGCTGTTGACTGTACGTAGCGGCCTCCGATTCGATATATCTTTTAAATGAACAGTAATCACCAAGCAACCGCAAAACTGTAAAAATGTAGTGTCTTTTAAATACCTACATTTTCAGAGTCACATGTTAGGCTACTTGAACAAGCGAATTTTTTTAATTATATGTCACGGCCAGAATAAAAAAATGACTAAAATAATTACAATGATGTCCAATTTAATTATTAATACAAGATAAATATTTGAAACAAAAGTCCTTGTGTTTTGGTAATAATAGCATGCAAATTCAAAATCTATTATTATCTAGAAGTTAACTTGACTCGGTGGAACGCAGAGCCAAGAGAATAATAGGCGATAAAAAACTGGTGGCGTCCAAGCTGCACAGCCTGGCTCACCGCCGCAAGGTTGCTTGCCTATCGGTCTTCTATAGATTATACTTCGGAGAGTGTGCTCATAAGCTGCATGAGCTCATACCACCGTCACCTTTCTTCCATCGGACATCCAGACGTACGGCCGGCTACCATCCGTTCTTAGTTGATATCATTGATATATAATGTTGATATACCCATAATCCGCACTAAGCGCTTCTCATTATCTTTTATAATGCGCACAGCTAAAGATTGGAATTCCCTGCCTGCGTCTGTATTTTCGAGTGCATATAACCTGACTCTCTTTAAGTCCAGAGTGAATAGGCATCTTCTGGGCAAGCTCGCTCCATCGTAGATCCCATCTTTGCTCTAGAGCAAGGTTGGGGTCAAGAGTAAGCCCATCTCAAATAAAAATAAAATAAAAAAAAAGTTGTCTTATCTCATAAAAATTGTTTTGCAGTAGCAGTAAGTAGTGTTTGCTATGTTTAAAAAGATCAGCTGTTTAGGTTAGGTTCTTTTTTTATCGAGTCAAATAAAAATGAGAAATGATCAGAAAAATCAATAATAATTAACTTTTACGCAATTTTTCGGATGACCTTGACCTACTTGTTCAGTGACCGTCATTGATTGACAGGTGACCTTCAAGTGTGGGATGTGACCTTGAATAAATGCGTGGTCAGTGGTCACCCTTTAAGCTGTGGTGCTTAGTGGTCAAAGTCTCGCCTCAAATCCGAGGGTCATTTGGTTCACATCCCACCCATAGCAACATGAGCACGAGCATTTGTACCTAAGTCATGGATGTTTATAAAATTATTTAAGTATATTTATCCGTTATCTAGTCGCCATAGTACAAGCTATGCTTAGTTTGGGGCTAGCTAATTGGTGTGATTGTAAAAAAAACAGTAAACTGTCCTTAGCAATAAAAAAATATAAATTCAAATTCAAATGTTTTATTTGCTATTAAATAGGGTGGGTACAAATAATGTTGATGGTAAATTTAAATAACATGGTGCACCTATTTAGCCATAAACAATAGCATGCAAATGTGTAGCAATAAATTAATGATAAATATTATTAAATAAAATAGACAGTCTTAAAAATATTAAATTTCAGATCAATATTGTATCGATTATTTTACTATCATAAAATTTTAGTCCTTGTTCTCTAGAAAGTCTTTGACAGAATAAAAGGTTTTTTCCATTAGCCATACATACAGGGTTATATTGCAAAGTAGTGCCAAATTTTAAAAATTAGATCTGCATACGGTATTTTTCGGCAATTTAAACCTCTGGTTTGCGCGGGCGCTCCTTCTGTTAGACATGTACCTTACATCGAAAATTTTAAGTATGTTTTCGTGCGCCATTGTGACTATTATTGCATTGAACTTTGCAGTTCTAGGTTGCACAGAGATAGTGCGTGCGTATTTTTTATGAATGAGACAAGATTATCCACGCGTACCATTTTTGAACAGCGGATAGTAATAATAAAAAATAAAAATAAAATGAGTTTGTTTTTTACAAAAATGTGTTAGATCCATTTATTTTACTGATTCTGAGTAGAGTGAAAATTTGGCACTACTTTGCAATGTAACCCTGTATATTCGACTTTAAACATAGGTACATATTAAAAAACATAGTCAAGACTACACAATTATTGGTCAAGAAGGGCTTGACCGATTTTTTTAATCACCAATTCGGGATTTTGTATACTTATGCCTCGAATAGCAGAATTGATTGAATTGGTTCAGTCTAAAAACTTTTTAAATGAATTATTGATTCTGAGGTGGTAATTAAAGCCTAATAATAAATAATCAGATAATGGCGACCTCCGTAGCCGGGAGGGGAGCACCACGGACTTGTCGTCGCCATCTTTGAGGTCTCGGATTCGATCCTCTGACGGGTCAATGTACAAACGAGCTTTTATGTTGTCTCGAGTTTGGGTGTTGTGATATCGTCGTTGTTTCCGATCTCTCTAACACAGTGCTTTTGCTAATTACATCATATCAAAGCAATATAAAATAAATGTTTGACAACATTACATATTGCTCTGATCCTAAGGAAAGAAGCTTAGCCATTTGTGCCATTAAAATCAGAAACAACGACGCTATCACAACAACCGAACCCGAGACATTATAGACAAGTTCATTTCCTCATTGACCCGACCGGGGATAGAACCCAGAACCTCAGAGTTGGCGACACCATAGGTAAAGAGATAGTCCGGTGTGCTCGCCTCTCGGGCCGACAGTCTCGGCCTCTTGTCAGTATTGCCTGTGTAATGTGGTATAATAGTTAAAGTATGCTTAAATACGTCCCACTGCATGGCACAGGTCTCACCTCAACTATGAGGTCGTTTGGGCCATACTTCACCACGCGGGCCCAGTGCCGATTGGAGGGGTGTTGTAAGGCCAGTGACTTAACCTTACTGTCAGATGTAATCAAGCCGCCATAAGGCCTCTGACTAGGCTTCACGACTAATATCAAGCTATATCAGCCAGGACCAACTTTAAACATGCCTTCCGAAGCACGGAGATGCTCGTGATATATGTCACTAAATATGGTCGGAATGGTCACCCACTCACAACCGCGGCGTAAGATGCTTAACCTTAGTAATCGACACCAAAGCGCTGCCTCCACTGAGTTACGAGCACCTCATGTATAGGTGATGTGGTCTAATCCTTACTGCGAAAGTAACTCTGTCTGTCTGTTACGCTTTTACGCCGAAACAACTGAACCAATTACTGTGAAATTTTGTACAGAGATAGACTAGAGCTTGAGGAAGGACATAGGCTTCTTTTTATTGCGAAAGGGGGGGGGGCGGCTTGAAGGGGTGGAAATAGGGGTCGAATGTTTGTATGGAATTTTATTTATTTTTATTATTTGAATTTGGTCATTTTCGAAGATAAACCAGTATGAAATTTTGTATTAAGGCACTTGATAAAAGCCACTATGAAGCTGAGAATAGACGCATTCGAGATGTGGTGCTGGCGAAAGATGCTGCGAATCCCGTGGACAGCCTTCAGACGGAATGAATGTATCCTGAAAGAGCTAGAAATCAGACCCGACTTGCCGCACCCGCATGCTCAAATTTCTCGGCCACATAGCGCGGAGAGAACCAGAGTCCCTGGAAAGGACGATACTGATGGGCAAAGTGGAGGGAAAAAGACAAAGGGGCCGAGCTCCAGCCAGGTGGTGTGACCAAACCAAACTTCTGCAACTAAATCTGCACGATGCTGTCCACGCCGCCGCTGATAGAGCAACATGGAAGAGCTTAACTCGGTCCCACTCAATTCTGTCCTGACTTGACCTCCTGATGGTCACGATCCCCAATCCCTGGGGTTACGACTTAGAAGAAGACTTGATAAAAAATAAATAAATACATTGTGCAGCGTTTTTAAAATTTCTACCTGTGTGGGGGTGAAATAGGAGCTCAAAGGTCGTATGGAAGTCCAAACAAAGTCACGCTTTAACGCCTCCCCTGAACATGTACGGGGATGATAGGTCATATGGACTCAAAGTCACGCTGTTACGGCTGTTTTCCTTTTGATAAATACAAGCTGTGAGTTATGTCCTGTAGTCCACGCGAACAAAGTCGCGGGCACAGCTAGTATTTATTATTGTTTTATTTCTTTTCCTTTTTTGTTACAGTTTGAGAAGACTTGAAACGAGTGAAAGGTTTTGGGAGAACCTGAAACACCTGCGGACTGGATCCGTCGGCTTCGACACACAATTAGACTTTATGGACTTCGTTGCCTTATTTAGGAGTTTTAGGTTTGTATCATCATCATCATCATCATCATCATTTCAGCCATAGGACGTCCACTGCTGAACATAGGCCTACCCTAGTGACTTCCAGATCGGCCAGTTGGAAGCGACCTGCATCCAGCGGCTTCCTGCAACCTTTACCATGTCGTCTGCCCACCTTGTGGGTGGACGGCCCACGCTGCGCTTGCCGGTACTCGGCCTCCATTCCAGAACCTTTCTGCCCCATCGGCCGTCAGTTCTTCGTGCTATGTGTCCGCCCACTGCCACTTCAGTTTGCTAATCCGTCGGGCTATGTCAGTGGCTACGTAATATGTAATATAAACTCAATGAAACGGGAATTAACGCGATCATAATTTAGGTACAAAATGTTACCTCTTTTGCCTGACCTTTCGATCGGGTTACACCGACCGTGGTCACAGGCTGACTGGAACAGCGAAGTCTTCACTCCGTATGAGAGGCAGATTCTTCACCCACCCTCATAATACTATTTTCACGCCAAGTACCGTCACACACTACAATCACTGTGTTCCTGTTTAAAATTAATTAGTATACAGGGTGTACAAGAGAATAGGACACTCCTTAAAACCACGTAATCAGCTGGTCGTAGACAACAACTTTTTCTATGGGAGCAACATTGAAATCGAGAATGTTTTTAGCTGCTCCATACAAACTTACTCGCTTACCTCGATGATAAAGTATGGAGCATCTGAAAATAAAATCACGATTTCGATGTTGCTCCGATAGGAAAAGTTGGTGTATAGGGCATTTCACGTGAAGCGGATAACGAAAAAAAAGTCAGGTGCTGGATTTTGTTCATATTTGGTTTAATTGTACCTCTATGGGAATCAAAAAAATTGTGCATCATTATTTTTATTTTTTTCTGCCTAGTTACGAATTTATGCGTCTCCTAAGAATTGCCAAAAGTTGAGAAATAGATTTTTCGAAAGCTGTTAATGCAGTTAATTAAATGGATTTAATAATAAGTGATTAGTGTTTATTAGAGAATATTAGTGGGTTTTTTTAGAAATTGATTAAAATCTGCTATTTTATTATGTTTTTGTATAGTAAACCGGAAGTTAACATTTGAAATCTTTTTTTATCAAACTTCGCATTTTTAAATAATTTTTATTTTTACATAAAGGTATAGCTAGTAGTATTGAAATATAATATAAAAAGTTCTAGAATGGTATCTCGATTCGTTTAGAAAATAGATGAACTAGTTACAAGATGCCGCACGCGCGCGGTACTGAGCGGTTCCTTAGTGCTGCGGTCTAACTCGCTATTTACGGTTTATTATTATATTGAGTTTAACTAATGAAATACGATTTTGTAAATTTTGTTTTTATTATGGATCGGAAGGTTATTTATAATAAAGGAGTAGAAAAAAAAACATTTAAGTAATTTATTTTCTAGTTTAAACTAATTTACGTGTCGTGCGATATCTTGCTCGTTTTAAGTACTTGCCTTAAAACGTTGGTACAAAAACGCGGAACTTTTTTATGTTGTGACTGTGTTTGTCTGACGTTTTCGAGGCGCTGTTTCAAAATTATTTGTAGATGCATCTTTTCTTTGGAACAATAACAAATGTGTAAGTTCGCGCAGCAAAAAGTATCGCCTTTTCAAGGATTGGATGATGCAGATAATTAGTGCCCTATATCGTGTAAATGTGCCCGAAATTTTATATTTGTGCCTCCAACAGCTTCAGATTAATTTAAGAAAAACGGATTCTGCTGCACGAACGTTCGCCCAGCAATTTTTTTTTTAATTGATGGGCCTAGCTGTATATTAAATATGCAAAAAGATAGCTTATATACGATCATAAATGTGCCGTGAAAGCCAGATTTGTGCCTCTTAAGATATCAGAGTAATTTAGTTTTTTGCTGGGCGATCGTTTTGGTGATTGCTGTACTTATATCGGAAACGGTTGAACGCACATTCATGATTTTTTGTATACAGATTCGGTACATTTGTGCCGGAATTTTCATTAACATGACTAGCATGGTTCAGATGCAATTCTTTTATTTCCTAAAAAACGGAAAAATGCTCTGGCTCCCGAACGAACAAGACCAAGGACTTCGCGTTAGTGCCGACTGGTACCCATTGTATATTCAGATGATCCTGTAAAGTTTCGCGGGCCTACTACATCTCATTTCCGATTTCTTAACGATTTTGTCTTTTTTTGAGGTTATCTTGAGTGAAATTACTTAGAATACGAAAACACTAGTTTCCTGTGAGCTGGCTTATTACATGCTTCTACAATAATATGAGCACTGTTTTAAGAATACGTATGCAAAAAATCATGTATGTATACCCATTACTTTAGACAATAACGATAAAAAACCATTCGAAATATTTTTGGTAGGTTATCCGACCAAATTGTAGCGAACATTAAAAAGCGGCCGCACGATACATCAAACTATTCTTCCTCACTTGATGGCGTTGTAACGAAAAAATAGTACAGATGCGTACAGAACCATTAAGTTGGAAAATAGTTTATATTAGGGACATAAAATAAAATGTGAATTGTTTTTTTTTTGTACATTACTACACTATGATTTGTAATTTATTATTGAAAATAAATTGTCGACCTTTTGAGATTATAATGCAAATACAATTTCTAAAAAAACCCACTAATATTCTCTAATAAACACTAATCACTTATTATTAAATCCATTTAATTAACTGCATTAACAGTTTTCGAAAAATCTATTTCTCAACTTTTGGCAATTATTTGGAGTCGCATAAATTCGTAACTAGGCAGAAAAAAATAAAAATAATGATGCACTATTTTTTTTAGTCCCATAGAGGTACCATTTACCCAAATTTGAACGAAATCCAGAACCTGACTTTATTTTCGTTGTCCGCTTCACGTGAAATGCCCTGTATATCAACAGCTGATCACGTGGTTTGAAGGAGTGACCCATTCTTTCTGCATAATATTTATTTAGGTAATAACTTTTTTTTTTCTGTTCACAGTTTAGTAATGCGTTCTGAGCTAAGAGATGTGTTTGAGCAACTAGCCGTGCCTAGAAACAGGTCACCACTACTGGGAGCAGAGAAGAGCCGGAGCTCCCCTGAACTGTTCAGGAGTAGAGCTGCTTTTAGAACTGGTAAGTTTCAGTGGAAAATGTTTCGGAACAGCAGTGTGACGGCCGTCTGGTGTAGTGGTTCGCGCTCCGGACTACAAAGCCTGGCGGTTGCGGGGAATCCCGCAAGGGGCAAATGTTAGTGTGATGAACACGAGCTTGTACCTAAGCCATGGATGTTTATAAACGTATTTAAGTATGTTTATCGTCATAGTACGAGCTTTGCTCAGTTTGGAGCTAATTGGTGTGATTGTGGAAACAATTTGATTCCCTGAGGTTCCTGGTCCAATTTTCGATGACGTCAATGTAGAAAACGAACATTTCTATGTTGTCTCGGGTCTAGGTGTTGTGGTATCTACCGTCGTTGTTTCTGATTTCTATAACACAAGTGCTTTAGCTACCGACCTTAAGATCAGAACAAAATAAGTAGGTGTTATTTTGTGCAATATTTACTGAGTAAAAACAATCTCACAAGATTGCAGCGTTGGTTCTTAAATTAAGAAAGAAAGAAATTGTATTTATTTAGTTCAGTTAAAACTACAAAAACTTTGATAATGATACCAAAATGATTGCTAGTCAGCTATTTTGCCTGACAAGGATTGCCATGACGCTGGTTTTCTGTGGAAACCATTGCATTGCGGTTTAAACATATTGCGTCACCAACGATGATACCTTGGTATATCGCCGTCACCTACGATTCGTTATCAGCCTAGATATGCGAGATCTCTCTAGGACTCTGGAGGCCTAATACGAAAGCGCATCGTTCGGTCGGTCGTATTACCTATCCGGTCAAATTAAACCATTCATTCCCTCGTATCAAAGGTTTGACAATTTACGAACAATTGAAAACGGTCGGGTTTTTACACGGCTAGATTGAGTTGGTCATATTTTATCAAAGGATTGACACATGAGACTGGCCATTTTAATTGGTTAGGTTTATACGACCGAACGAAAGATGCACTTTCATCCTCAGACGGCCGAATGTACACTAATTTGTCTTTTATTCTAGGTCTTCTAACAAGAAATGGGTCTTTAGACTTAGAACCACCGAGTGACAAGGCTGGGAGGAAGAAAGCTTTCGACTTACTAGCAGCGGCAGCTTTGCCTGGTAAGTATTATGGTAAAACTACTGATTTTAAATTAGACTGGACAGGCAGCTGTCAAAATAAATTTGCGCCTATTTAGAGAACGCAATTTTGGCGCTGTAGAGAGATGCGAGTGTTCACGGAATTAAAATTATGATGGCCAAAATACAAGCACGACGACCTCTATAAGAAGAGGCTATGGCGTCGCCATCTCTGAGGTTCCGGGTTCGATTCCCGGTCGGGTCAATGTAGAAAACGAACTTTTCTATATTGTCTCGGGTCTGGTCGTTGTGGCACCGTCGTTGCTTCAGATTTCTATAACATAAGTGCTTTAGCTACTTACCTTAGGATCAGAGCAATGTATGTGATGTCCAATATTGTCTATTATATTGTGTACTTTTGACAGGAGCTTGCCCAGACGTGAGCGGGCGAGTGCTATCGTTGCCCACGCTTGGGAAGTTCTGCGAGACGAGACAGAACGAGCCAAAGACTGAAGAGCAACTGAGAGACATTATTCAGGTAGTTAATCAAACTTATTATACAGGGTGTCCAAGAGAATAGGACACTCTTTAAAACCACGTGATCAGCTGGTCGTATGCAACAACTTTTTCTATGGATGCAACATTGAAATCGAGAATTTTTTTTCAGCTTCTCTATACAAACTTACTCGCATACCTCGATAATAATGTATGAAGCATCTAAAAATAAAATCACGATTTCGATGTTGCTCCCATAGGAAAAGTTGTTGTATATGACCAGCCGATCACGTGGTTTTGAGGAGTGTCCCATTCTTTTGTACACCCTGTATACTCTTACCTATGCAAAAAATCATTCAAACTGCAAAGAACATGGATTTTAAGCAGTACTTACATGGTGTACAAAGAAAAAGACAGTCCTTTAAACTACTTAGTCGGCTGCTTTTATCCTTTTACAAAAGGGTCGACATTATTTATAATAATATAATAAATAAATAATAATAATAAAATATAAATAAAAAAATATTTGATTATTATTATTATCCCACTAATATTATAAATGCGAAAGCTGTGAGGATGTTTGTGAATCAATCACGCGTAAACGGCTGAACGGATTTGGATGAAATTTTGCACACAGAATAAGATCTGGATTAACATACAGGGTGACATTGCAAAGTAGTGCCAAATTTTCAGGGACCACTCAGAATCAGTGACTAAATCGATCTAACACATTTTTTAGTAAAAAACAAACACATTTTATTTTTATTTCTTAATATTACTATCAGCTGTTAAAAGATGGCACGCGTGGATAATCTTGTCTCATTCATAAAAAATACGCACGCACTATATCTGTGCAACCTAGAACTGCAAAATTCAATGCAATAATAGTCACAATGGCGCGCGAAAACAAACCTTAGCCTATTCGATGTAAGGTACATTTCTAACAGCAGGAGCGCCCGCACAAACCAGAGGTTCATATTGCCGACAAATACCGTATGTAGTAGTGCTCCTCTAGATCTCATTTTTAAAATTTGGCACAACTTCGCAATGTAACCCTGTATCCTGTGGGATATATGTGATATACCAAACATCTGTAGTTCACGCACAAGAAGTTGCGGGGCACAGGTAGATTAAAGATATTTGCTTTGAAAATTGGCCACATAAATTTTATTGCAACATCTAACATAGGGATTGTTTACATAGATTCCAAGCAACGTCACCTTCCCCCAAAATCCGTGGAGACGTATTTTTAAAGATTTTGACTATAATAGCAACAAATTCGATTGATTTAAAAATACGTAAAATCGTAAGCAATAGAGTTCGCACACGAATCGTATTCGTGTTCGTATCCAAGATTCATTTCGAATGCTTCAAAAATACGTCTCCTGAACCTCTTGGGATGTTTTAAAAACACCGTTAGGGCTCGCATTAGCTTGATCTAAGGACCCCCTTTTTGTATAGAGACACGAGCCAGACCCAGCTCTGAGGGCCGACCAGTGCCTCTCTTTTGAGGGTTTCGTGCGATTCCTCACCGATAAAGACAACTACGCCTTCGTTCCCGAGCAGAGAAGAGCTAACAATTACGTTTGGTAAGACATTTTGAAACATCATCATTTTAACCATAGGTCATCTCGTATACTGCTGAACATAGGCCTCCCCCAGTGACTTCCAGATTGTCCGGTTGGAAGCGGCCTGCATCCAGCGGCTTCCTGCAACATTTACCAGGTCCTCTCTAGTACTAGATCTGAGCCAATTTAGAAAAATCAACATGATCATCATCTCAGCTTATTGCAATCCACTGCTGGACGTAAGCCTCCAAAGAGCACGATCTCCCGCTTTTTTCATCCAGACACTGCCAGCAATCTTCCTAAGGTCGTCGGTCCATTGGGCTGGGGGGCGTCCTACACTACGTTTGCCAAGGCGTGGTTTCCACTCAAGAACCCGTGTACTCATCCTTTTATCGGTTCATTTAGAAAAGTAAGGGAATCGAACCCCCTAAGCTTAAAAACAGACACTGCTCCACATCGCCATCGTATAAATTTATTTATATTTATCTTAAATATTGATAAAAACACCCAACGAAACCACCCTGTGTCGACATCTGAAAAATCCCGATTAGGAACTCTCCATGACTAGCTGAGTAACTTTAAATTGATGTACTAGTCGTACCGTGAGTGTCCAAGTCTGGGCTTCGCAAGTTTCCAAGTCTGAGCTCCGTTAGTGTCCAAGTCTGGACCCCGTTAGTGTCCAAGCCTGTGCTCCGAAAGTGTCCAAGTCTGGGCTACGTCAGTGTCCAAGTCCGAGCTCCGTAAGTTTAAAAGTCTGGGCTCTGTGAGTGTACAAGTCTAGGCACCATGAATGTCCAAGTCTAAAGTTTGTAAGTGTGCAAGTCTGGACCCCGTAAGTGTCCAAGCCTGAGCTCAGTAAGTGTCCAAGTCTAGGCTTCTTGAATGTCCAAGTCTAGGCTCCTTGGGTGTCCAAGTCTACTATAGACGATATTCAACTTTAGAATTTGAAGTATTTTTTGGCTGGCTATATTGCTGTACAAATAAAGGCTATTTTAACAAGCCTCATTCTCAAACACTCCAAATCAACTTCTTCCCAATAATGTTATTTTCAACATCATCTTTCTTACCTACAGCAAATTCGCAAACCTAGAAGAAGAGGACTCCCACAAGGAACTATCAAAACAGATGTCAGGTCCATTGAGCCAATACTACATCGCCAGCAGCCACAACACGTACCTGACTGGGCACCAGCTGAAGGGAGAATCGTCTGTCGAGCTATATAGCCAGGTTAGTGGTAGAATTAAGATAAACAAAAGCAGACAAAGTGAGACAATGTTAGACAAAATGAGACAATGTTAAAGGATTGGAATCGTCAGTCGAGCTCTACACTTTTACAGTCAGGTTACAGGTGAAATTAGGGTGGAATTAAAAAAACAAAAGTAGACAACGTAAGACAATGAAGATACACGAAAAACAAAAGTATACAACGTAAGACAATTATAGTAAACCGAAAACAAAAGTAGGCAACGTGAGACAAAGTTAGACAAAACGAGACAATGTAAGACAAAACGAGACAATGTATTAAAACACTAAACAGCGCTAGTGCACTCGACTAGGCCAGTGTTAGGTAGCGTGATACTAAATTAACATTAGTAACCAATCAATCTGAATTATCAGTTAAAAGGATAATCGACTCAAATGCACGAGTATTACCAGGTTAGTCAATTTACATTTCAGTCTTTATTTCATTATAATTTTAAAGTCAAACAGTTCCAGTGTTATTTTTTTAATCCTAGAATGTTATTAAATATATACAATAAATACAAATCAATCCGAGTTATCAGCTAAAAGGATAATAAACGCAAATGCACTAGTATTACCAGGTTAGTCAATTTTGAATTTCAAAAAGTCTTTATTTCATTATAATACAGTCAAACAGTTTCAGTGTTCATTTTTAATCCTAAAATGTTATTAAATTTCAATAAATTCTTTTATTAAACTCCTTTATTAAACTTTTAAAAATACAATATACTTATTACATTGATACCCAACTACGAATCATAATCTACTATTTTATCGAAACATTTGCCTATGCGAGCTTTAGTTTAGCATTACATTTGTTAGCATAATAATCTATTATTTTTAAACAAGATAGAAAAATGAATCCAACCGATGAGATTACCAGGTTAGTGGCAATTTTAATATTGTAATGTTACTACAATATTATGCAAGGAAGATACTTGGTCAAACTTAGATATAACTATTATTACTTTCTTAATCACCTACTCCCCTTCTCAACTTTACTAAACTGTCCTCTACCTGAAGGTTGTCTGGAAGAGACCGCTTCTAGCGATAAGATCGCCTAAATTGTACTATTCTAAATTTATTTTTTCTTTGTACTGTTTGTTTTGTGTGGTGTGCATTAAAAAGTATACATCTATAATAACGTATTGAGAAAAAATCTTACCGCTGTCTAGTATTTTTCTAGGAATTTGAAATCATGAATGTCTAATACTGTACTTTAGTATGTCTGTCTATCAAAAAATTGCTGTATTAAAAGATCTACAATAGACAAGTGATATTTACAAGTCCGATAGGCTAAAAAAATAAAACAAACAATCAATTTCTCCAATACATTTATATTTTAACTTACCATAACTTAGCCTAAAGATAATGACGTATTACATTAATTTTTCGAAACACACCCAAATGTGTGTTCTAGACAAAGGTAGACAGCGTTAAACAATGTTATACAATTCTAAACAAAAGTAGACAATGTAGACAAAGTTGTGTTTTAATGTGTATTCCGCCTGTACCAGAATCTCGCTCGATAATCATCGCTGCAAGTCAGGAAAGCTGGGGCAGTTCCCGAGTGTACTATCAACCTGTGACAAACAAAAAGAAATACGTTGTTACATGTTTTACGACAAAACAAAGTTTATTAGACAAAAATACAATTTTGTTACGAATATAGCAACATTACTGTCACGTCTCCGTTTCTGATTATTTGAGGTCATTTTGCCTTTCTGCAACTTAAGTGAAAAAATCTTATAAATCTGTGCAGCTTTTATATTATTTTAGCATTTGACGAATCAATTTTTTTTATAGACTTGACCAGTTGGAACAAAACTAAGGTTTGACAAACCGAAACAAAATGAAGGTTTGACTAATTAATACTTTTGCATTGGTTGTCGAATCAGAACTAAAAAGGGCGGTTAAAACACGCTTGAACAATTAAAACTGTGAAATGAAATGAAATGAAATTATTTATTCTGTATGTAGGCCCTCCTCCGGGCACTTATACACACACTACACACACTATTGTCTTTGTATTTGACGAGTTGGGTAATAAATCCAAGCACAGTGGCTTACCTGACAGCTCTATTATGTCCTAAACACATCAGTTTGCACCTTAAGTTACTTAGGGCGAATTTATGGATATGTTCTCTTATGAGGACATAACCATAACTTTATGATACAAGCTCAGTGGCTTACCGGACAGCTCCATTATGTCCTATAGACATCAGCTAGGACCTTTAGTTCCTTACTGCGAATTTACGGTTGTGTCCTCATATGAGGACAAAAACATAACTTTATGATACAAGCTCAGTGGCTTACCGAACAGCTCCATTATGTCCTATAGACATCAGCTAGAACCTTCAGTTACTTAGGGCGAATTTATGGGTATGTTCTCATATTAGGACATAACCAAAACTTTATGCTACAAGCAGAATGACTTACCTGACAGCTCCATTATGTCCTAAAGACATCAGCTGGCACCTGCTAGCACTTCTAGAATGCCATGTGCAGAGCGAAGTGGTGGCCTCATCCGGGAACATAACGTAGTCCTCCGTGTGATTGAATACAGCTTGAGCGTGGTGCTCTTGCTTGCCTGTAAACAGGGTTAATTAACAAGATAATTTTCTTAGATAATTATCCGATAATTATTAATGCTATTTCATATTTACTACACTTATTTTTTAAATTCAATATTTGATTTTTTTAAATAAAATCAATAAAAAAACTCGACATAATATTTGTCACTTTTTTTCGGTTGGGCGCATTATGTCCAATTCGCAAAATGTCCAGTGCGCTCAAAACGTCCAATTCTCACAATGTCCAAATCTTAAATGGTCCAATCAGCAAATGGTCCAATTCGCAAATGGTCCAAATCACAAATTGTCCAATTAGCAAATGGTCCAATTCGCACATTGACCAATTCAAATATCAGTCGTCAAATCACTTGGCGGTACAAGGGCCTTATTTATTCTCCTTTGCTGTATAGAGATAGGTTTTTGTTTCGTTTATTTTTTCCTTTTCTGATGTTTTTAGGGTTCCGTACCCAAAGAGTAAAACGGGACCCCCATATTACTAAGGACTCCGGTGTACGTCTGTCGCCAGGCTGTATCTCATTAACCGTGATAGTTAGACCGCTATAACAACAAATACTAAAAACCAGAATAAAATAAATATTTTTAGGTGCTCCCATACAAAAAACGTGATTTTTGCTCGTTTTTATAGATAATGGTGCGGAACCCTACGCGCGCGAGTCCGACTCGCACTTGGCCGGCTTTTATAAACAGTAACCTTATGAATTAACTACGATAATATTTATTAATAAATATGTAGGTGTAGACGAGACCATGTGTACCTAACCTAACTGCCTAAAAGGAATTTTTTTTTCTCCTTTTTAGGGTTCTGTACCCAAAAGGTAAAACTGGACACTATTTCTAAGGCTCCGCCGTCCGTCTGTCTGTCCTTCTGTCACGAGGCTGTATTTCATGAACCATGATAGTTAGAGAGTTGAAATTTTCACAGATGATCTATAACAACAAATACTAAAAAACAGAATGCAGTAAATATTAATGAGCTCATGGGAGCCCATTGTACATGTTGTATGGACAACAAAAGTATTTTTTGCCACCTACAAATATATATTTGAACCCTAAAAATGTTTTATTTTCTTGGGTCTAGTTTTTCAAAAAGAAACTGCTATTAAAATGTAGTCAGTGTTTTTTAAACTTCTTCATGACATACCTAAAGTAAAATATTTAATACTAGCTGTGCCCGCAAATTCGTTTGCGTGATACAGAAATTTTGGTATCTCACATATACACCACAGGAACATTGAACCGGGATAAAAGGTATCCTATATGTTAATCCGGATCTTATTCAATATGTCTGCAAAATTTTATCCAAATCCGTTCAGCCGTTAACGCGTGATTGAGTCCCAAACATCCTTACAAAGATCGTATTTATTATAAAAATATTTATTTATAAAATTTACCTGTAGTTCCTGCACCGGTATATTGTATGAGACATCTGCTACTGGCTAATTCCCAGAGTTTGATGGACGAATCTAGCCCTGACGTGAGAAGATACTGTGAAATAAAAACTGGTTAGACATCCTTCTTTTAGTTCAATACTAAATTATTCATTGCGTTTGATAATACAGGGTTACATTGCAAGGTAAATTTCAAATTCAAATTCTTTATTTGCAATAAAACATGGTATTAAAGGTGTTACACAAAATAAAGATCTATGACATGTTTTGTCTAATATAGTTTGGCATGCAAAGTGACAAGGATTAATCTTTAAAAGAAATTACTTCAAATTAGTCATATCATATCAAGAAAACACACAAGTCCAGATTTTTTTTTAATTAAGTAGTCATTTACATCGTAGAAATTATTTAAATGCAACCAATTATACAGTTCTGTTTTAAATTGACTATAATTTAAAGATTTAAGTTCTTTTGGTAAATTATAAAATTAAGATCTAGAGGTGCACTGCATAAAGGTTTTTTTTGTCAATTTGAACATCTGGTTTGCGCAAGCGCTCCTGTGAGAAATGTACCTTACATCGAAAAGGCTAAGGTTTGTTTTCGCGCGCCATTGTGACTATTATTGCATTGAACTTTGCAGTTCTAGGTTGCACAGAGATAGTGCGTGCGTATTTTTTTATGAATGAGACAAGATTATCCACGTGTGCCATCTTTTAACAGCGAATAGTAATATTAAAAAATAAAAATATGTGTTAGATCGATTTAGTTACTGATTCTGAGTGGTCCCTGAAAATTTGGCCGTACTATGCAATGTAACCCTGTATACCGAGAGGATCACAATGAAGAACGTACACTATTTTTGAATATTAGTTCTTCATATTATCTGTCAAAAATAAAAAATACAAGTGAAAGAATTACTTCGATACTTCAATTAGTTTCCGATTTATAGAAGTAAACGAAGCGGAGCGTTGTAAATTGACGTCACATGCGGTCACGTGACCTGTTTGCGGGACTCGATATTTATCGTATGTTTAAATGCCTGTAAAATCAACGCTAATAGGTATTTTTGACTACAAGAAAAACTAGTGTATTTGTATACATACAAGCTTTACTGTAACAATTTGGCATACCTATTAACATTATCCATTGAATGCACACGTCACAAGTTCTAAATGTCTATTACATAATAATTTGATTGACCATAGATTATCCTTTTTCTAATGATATGACAATCAATCGCTATAGGAGATAGACTGACTACTAACTATCAAGGTTTGATATACAGGGTGTACAAGAGAATAGGACACTCCTTAAAACCACGTGATCAGCTGGTCATATACTACAACTTTTTCTACGGGAGCAACATCGAAATCAATTTTTTTTTTTATAGCTTCTTCATACAAACTTGCTTGCATTCCTCGATGATAATGTATGGAGCATCTGAAAATAAAATCACGATTTCGATGTTGCTCCCATAGGAAAAGTTGTTGTATATGACCAGCTGATCACGTGGTTATAAGGAGTGTCCTATTCTCTTGTACACCCTGAATAGAAAATTTTATGTCATTTCCACAAATAAAGAAACGATTTTCATCATAAAAAAAGGATCAATAAGAGAATTATTGATCTTTTTTTTTCATCATTTGTTATTCTCAATGAGTCATTTTGCATAATAACTTTTAAAAGGTAATAAGACCATAAAGGGGGACAGTGTGCCAAATGCGTGTTAAAACTGGGACAGTTACTAAAATAGGTCAATAGGGCAAAAATTAGGGACAGTTGTACAAGTGGGACAGGAGCACAGAGTGATAGAGTGAGTTATTAAGGCAAAACAGAGACAGGGCTCTAAATAGGACAGCGTGGCTTAAGTGGGACAGTCTTCCCAAAGTGGGACACTGGAACAAGTGTGCTTACCTTGCTATTCCTAGTAAAAGCGACAGAGCACACTTCGGAACCGTCGTGAGCGTTGATGAACGTATTGAAGCAGCGATTCGAGACAGTGTCCCACAGCTTGACTGTCCCGTCCGCGCTGCCGCTGGCGAAGTACTTGCCGTTGGGGGAGAACCTGGGACAGAGATAGATACATATACCACAGTACATATATCGAATCACTACATAGTATTAACCAAAGTCGCTCCCAGCTGTCTGTCTGTCCGTATGTATGCTTAGATCTTTAAAACTACGCAACCGATTTTGATGCGGTTTTTTTAATAGATAGAGTAAATCAAGAGGAATGTTTTTAAGTATAATACATGCATAATATAGTAGAGAAAAGCTGATAATTTCAGAGGTTTTTAATGTGATGTCGTAAATAAACACATATTTTTTGCGCTTACATCGCAAACGCTGGCTGAACCCTACGAGACAGATAAAAAAAATGTACTACAGTATTGTACACCTTAAAAAGGTCTACAATTTAATATTGGCGAGAACGGCAACACGCCATCCCGTATACAGGGTGTAACAAAAAGTCGAAATAATATTTAAGGGTATGTATGTATGTAATGTGAACATAAAGTAGTAAAAGTTTGAGTTAAAAATAAACAAGTTTTTTTTCCCATACTAAGTAAATAAATTGTTTTTTTACCGAAAGTGTTGACAACCCTGGATCTGCGGTCATTCGTTAGCGAACCCCCGCCCGCAACCCTCGCCCGCCGCACGATCAGCTGATGCGCTAAGGTTGTCACCGATATGTTTTTGTTAAAACTTTAGCATCAATTTATTCAGTAATTTATACTCGCACGAGTTTATGGTTTTGCATAGGAACTACACATTTACTACTCTACACGTCCTTTAAATTTTATTTCGCCTTTTTGTTACACCCTGTAAAAGCGCTCATACCTCAACTCCCTCCCTCCACCTCAACTTTCGCTGGGTTTTTTCGATCGCTGGGCTAACATTATATGCCAAAAGAAGCTGGCTAAGTCCGAATTTAATAAAGTCATATTTATCCACGACAATTATTCTCATTGTCAAAATATGTTTGAATAAAATTAGCTAGCTTAATAATTTGGTTCATTTTTCGCAAAATACTATTTTATTTTATTTATTGGTTTTAGGAAGACTATCGACTATTACAATTTTAATAGTAAATACAAATTAAAACATTGGAAGTCATTTATAAGTCTACACTTATGCAGGGTGTAACGAAAAGGCGAAATAAATTTTAAAGGACGTGTAGAGAAGTAAATGTGTAGTTCCTATGCAAAACCACAAGCTGATCGTGCGGCGGGCGAGGGTTGCTGGCGGGGGTTCGCTAACGAATGACCGCAGATTCAGGGTTGTCAACACTTTCGGTAAAAAAACAATTTATTTACTTAGTATGGGAAAAAAAATGTTTATTTTTAACTAAAACTTTTACTACTTAATGTTCACATTACATACATACATACCCTTAAATATTATTTGCCTTTTTGTTACACCCTGTTGAGATAATATGTATAACGAATGACACACAATTAGAAAAATAGAAATTATGATACCTAAATTAAAATTAATGAAAAGTGGTGAATAGCGAGCTAAACATTTTTTAAAGCCAGATCAAAAACAAAACAGGTAGGTATCCATCACAAAGTATACTTAGTGATATGGTTATGATTATCATCCGCTATATGAGTAATTTTGCTATTCCGGGTTACGCGTTCACACACAAAGTATCACGCCGATTTTACGCCGAGTACGCCGGCCGCCGGTCGTTTTTGGCCTCCACGCCGCCGCCGGTCAATTTGGTATCAGCGCACCCCTCTAATACTGGCTGACATAAAACTGACAGACATCAAACTGAAGACAGGCGGACATACATACATAATGCTAGACGGACAAACAGACATAGTGACATACATATAGACAGGCAGACTAACAGGCAGACGTACCTACTATCTGACATACAAACTTACAGACATCTAAACTGACAGACATACATACATACATACATACTGATAGACTGACATACATACAGACAGGCAGACCAGCAGGCAGACATACAAACTGACAGAACTTCAGAACAGTAAAAACGACTCACCTAATAGAATTAACTTGTTTCTTATGGTGGTGGCTGGGTATTGGGCACACGAAGCACTGGCTCGTGGTGACGTCATACAGGCGTATCACAGGATGAGTGGCGGACGCGATGTGTTACATACAGACAGACATACGGACTGACATACACATACTGATAGACGAACTGACAGACACACATACTGACTGACAGACATAGTGACATCCATACAGACAGGCAGACTAATAGGCAGACATACATACTGACAGACATACATACTGACAGACATACATAAAAACTGGTAGACGGACTGACACACACATACTGACTGACAGACATAGTGACATACATACAGACAGACAGACTAACAGGCAGACATACAAATTGACTGACATACATACAAACTGATAGACGGACTGACAGACACACATACATACAGACAGGCGGACCAGCAGGCAGACATACAAACTGACAGAACTTCAGAACAGTAAAAACGACTCACCTAATAGAATTAACTTGTTTCTTATGGTGGTGGCTGGGTATCGGGCACACGAAGCACTGGCTCGTGGTGACGTCATACAGGCGTATCACAGGATGAGTGGTGGACGCTATGTGTTACATACAGACAGACATACGGACTGACATACACATACTGAACGACGAACTGACAGAGAGACATAGTGACATATATACAGACAGGCAGACTAATAGGCAGACATACATACTGACAGACATACAAACTGATAGACGGACTGACATACATACATTCTGACTGACAGACATAGTGACATACATACAAACAGAGCGGTTTAATAGGCAGACCTCCAAAGTGACAGACATACATACTGATAGACGAACTGACAGACACACATACTAACTGACATACATCAGGCAGACATACAAACTGACAGAACTTCAGAACAGTATATACGACTCACCTAATAGAATTAACTTGTTTCTTATGGTGGTGGCTGGGTATCGGACACACGAAGCACTGGCTCGTGGTGACGTCATACAGACGTATCACAGGATGAGTGGTGGACGCGATGTGTTACATACAGACAGACATACGGACTGACATACACATACTAATAGACGAACTGACAGACACACATACTGACTGACAGACATAGTGACATACATACAAACAGGCAGACTAATAGGCAGACAAACAAACTGACTGACATACATACAAACTGATAGACGGACTGACAGACACACATAAATACAGACAGGCGGACCAGCAGGCAGACATACAAACTGACAGAACTTCAGAACAGTAGAAACGACTCACCTAATAGAATTAACTTGTTTCTTATGGTGGTGGCTGGGTATCGGGCACACGAAGCACTGGCTCGTGGTGACGTCATACAGGCGTATCACGGGATGAGTGGTGGACGCTATGATGTGGTCGCCGAGGGGGTGGAAGGCCACGCAGAGTACTGGTTCGGCGTCCTGTTGGGACAATAAATATAAGGGTGTGCCAAATATGGCTAGACCAGCTATTCCCAAAGTGCCCTAGGGCTACGCAAAGCTTCTGCAGGGGCCAGAGTACTTGTATAATAAAAAGAAAAAAACAGCTCTTTATATACTTATAATAATAATTATCTGGTCTACAGTTTAAACTTTTTTTTTATTTGGGGCTCGATCACAATTCACGCTTTCCAAAAGGGTTCCGTCAGCAAAAAAGTTTGAGAATAGCTGCTCTAGATTGACAGGAGATAGCTGCTACAGACTTTTTTATATAAAAATAGCATGCATGAAAGTCGCAGTTTAAGAGATACACTCCTTAAAGTCTCTTGTAAAAGTCGGATAATTTCGGAGATAGTCTCTTGATTCTGTGATTTGTGCTACGGTACGTTATATTATGCTGGCTATCTACAGTTTGGCGTGCCATTTTTGGGACACCTAGGTTTTTTTACAAACAAATTATTTTAAACAATTAGGGGCTAAATGAAAAACGGCTAGGCCAATTAACTAATTCTATTTTGTTGTCTTTCTAATTGTTTAGACAAGTTTAATATGGAAAAAAAAATAGGGAAATATTACCCCGAAAAATTCCGAATTCGGCAAAAACTTAGTCCTTTTACTGTGTATTTTTACTACTGGCGCAAATTTCGTGTGATATTTTTAACTGTCGGGGCAACTAGTTTTAAAACAAAATATATGGCGTTGAACTCACAGTGATAGACTTGTAAGCTTTCTTAGCCGAAGCTTTGGTGATGTCGAAGAGTTTGATGCAGCAGTCGCGGGAGGCCGACACGAGGATCTGTTCTCGAGGGTGGAAGTCTAATGCTGTAATCTCGTCGGTGTGATCGTAGCTTTAGGGGGGGAAATAAATCTTAATATACAGGGTGTACAAGAGAATGGGACACTTCTTAAAACCACGTGATCAGCTGGTCATATACAACAACTTTTTCTATGGGAGCAACATCGAAATCGATAGTTTTTTTTTCAACTTTCCCATACAAACTTACATAACATTTTTTTGAGCTACTTCATACAAAGTCACTCGCATACCTCGATGATAATGTATGGAGCATCTGAAAATAAAATCACGATTTCGATGTTGCTCCCATAGGAAAAGTTGTTGTATATGATCAGCTGATCACGTGGTTTTAAGGATTGTCCTATTCTCTTGAACACCCTATATATCGATACACCGTGTTGTCAAATACATAATAATAATACGTGATTTGTGACATGCGCGATCCGATACTTTTGACGAATGGAATTATTCTATCTATATGAGCGTCTCGGGTGCATCGATATTTTTGACCACTTCGCCTGTATCTATTTGACAGCCTTGGATGTCAAAATCAAAAACACTTAATTGAGCCATCCGTTAATCTATACTAATATTATAAAGAGGAAAGATTTGTACCTATATTTGTATGTTTGTAATGAATAGGCTCAAAAAGTACTGGGCCGATTTAAAAAATTCTTTCACCAATAGAATGCTACATTCTTCCAATTTGACATAGGCTACATTTCATTTTGAAAAAAAACTAGGGATCCTTGGTAAAATTTGAACAATGTAACCGAAGGTGTAGAAAAATGAGTCTTAAAATGTGTTTCGTCGAATGCGCTGCCGAAACTATTAGCGATAATTGTCTACCCCGTGCGAAGCCGGGACGGGCTGCTAGTACAACATAAAATTGTTTACAGGACTCGATTTACAAATAGTAGCTTACTTATACTAGAGCTTAACTTTGTTCGCTTTCTATAATTGTAGGATAAGAATAGAATACCTAATCAAGAAAGTATCACTATCGAGCTATAATGAGGGTGGCAAAGGAGATCAACCACTTTCTATTGAGCTTTGGTACCGATGTCAAGTTCTTTGTACAGAAAAAAAAGTAATGCCGATATAAACCTTAATGTACAAGCATACTAACAGAATTAGCTTATTTTTGACTACTAGCGGGATTATCAAGTTATCTCGATTAGATAATTAATACAAAAACGGCTGCTTTTGTGTAATTAATATTACGACAAAATGATTTTTGTTACTTGTTGGGAACAACTTAAGTTAACTATGTTTTAGGACAACCTGCAGAAATCCGTAAAACAAGCATAAAACATGAAATAATCGCAGTATAACACAAATCCGGTAGTTTCAACAAAGCGTTCGCAAGTGATACTGACAGATCTGTCACTTACAGATAATGACAGCTTATTTTGACAATTCTTTTTTTTAGTGTCAATTATTGGACACAGACAAAAAGAGACAGGTAACAGTTAATTCCTATCGATTCTTAAATCAAATTATAATTAATTAAATAAATATAGTGTACACACCAATGTAACTAAAGAATAATAACACAATAATTATATAACAATTTATTTCACGTGACATTTTCAAGCAAAAACAATTTATTTCTTATTTTTTTAATTAAAATCGATAATAGATTGACAGATATCGATTCTTTGCTGCGTTCCTTTTTACGGTAGCTATAAAAATCCATATTAATCTTTAAATCTTGTTTTTTTAATAATTCCGCTAGATACAAATCCCATTTTCACATATAATATTCTTATTAAAATCCGTTATATAATATCAAAAAACTAAGAATGTACAACGCGGTACCAATTTGGTTGTTCACCTTTATTCGAATCCGTACCCTACCCGCCGCTAAGTAAAATCTGCGTCGCGACCGGCAGTGTTCGTCATCGTCCGACCGCGCACCGTTTAGTGAAGTGAGCCCAGTTGCCATCACGTCATCTAGCACTGAAGCGGTATCTAATTCCTGCCGACTGTAAACTACTGGTCTAGCCATACTTACAGGGTTCTGATGACAGGGTGTCCCTGTTGTTCCCTCCCAGGATCCACTTCTTCTGGAGCCGACTTGGCCAGCATACGCTCCACGTCCAGGATCTAAGAGAAATATAGATAGATAGATAAATAATAATAATAATAATAAATTGTTTCCACAATCACACCAATTAGCTAGCCCCAAACTAAGCAAAGCTTGTGCTATGGCGACTAGATAACGGATAAACATACTTAAATACGTTTATAAACATCCATGACTTAGGTGCAAATGCTCGTGCTCATCACACTAACATTTGCCCCTTGCGGGATTCGAACCCGCAACCGTCTGGCATTGTCGTCCGGAGCGCGAACCACTACACCAGACGGTCGTCGAAGATAGATAGATAGATACTCTTTATTGCACACCAAACAAAGAAGTCACAGTTGATATTTACAGAAAGATGTTACAATTTAGGCGGTCTTATCGCTAAAAAGCGATCTCTTCCAGACAACCTTTAGGCAGAGGACAACTATAAAGAAAGGGGAATATATTTATTTTATTAACAATAACAATTTATATTATTCTGTGACAAGATAGTGTTCATTATACGGACCAAGTGAATTACATTGTAGGTCATTATACATATTGCCCGGGCAATTTGAAAAATGCCCAAAATTAGAGAAAATTACGAATTGAATTTAAAAACTTGTTTTTTGGAGTCGAAAAAGAAGGTGTTAATTTATTAGTTTATTATATTCTAGATTCATGTGGTCTGCGGTTTAGTACGGACAAGTGTATTTTTTTGTAGCAGTTGAATCACCCTCTGGCTAGAAGAAACAAAGAAAATAAACTTTATTTACTTTTAAATACGGTGGTTACGAAAAATTGCGGATAGTCAATTAACAAATAGGTTATTACAACTAGCGGCAACGATGCGTTCAGCGCTGGGCAAAAGATGCGCAAAAGACTATTACGATTACGTGATTGGCTAGTCGCGATGCGCTTGCACCGCCGATCGCGATTGTTTGTTAGCTCCGCGCACGCGTCTCTGATACGATGATCGTCTCATAAGATGCGCAAAAAGATCCTCTCTTTGCCCCAGCGCTCAACATCGGTACCGGGTTCTGTAATAAATAAGATCCTTGATGATAATGTGGTGCTTGTAGCTCAGTGGCGGCAGCGCTTTGGTATCGATTACTAAAGTTGAGCAACCAACGCCGCGGTTGCGAGTGGATGGGTGACCATTCCGACGATATTTAGTGACATATATCACGAGCATCTCCGTGCTTTGGAAGGCACGTTAAAAGTTGGTCCCGGCTGATATCGCTTGATATTAGTCGTGAAGCCTAGTCAGAGGCCTTAAGGCGGCTTGATAACATCTGACAGTAAGGTTTAGTCACTGGCCTTACAACACCCCTCCACTCCGCACTGGGCCCGCGTGGTGGAGTATGGCCCAAACCACCTCATAGTTGAGGTGAGGCCTGTGCCCTGCAGTGTGAAGTAATTTAACTTTGATGATTATATGGGTATGTGATAATGTGTGTGTCGTGTGGTGCCGGCACGTTAAAAGAATAGCACCACCCCTTCTCTTCCTATGGGTGTCGTAAGAGGCGACTACAGGAGAACCGCCACAAGAAGACGGGCAGCAGCGTCTCCTCTCCACCATTGGCCAAACTGCGATCGCCAACCCGCCTGCCAAGCGTGGCGATTATGGCAAAATCCTCCTTTTGGAGAGGCCTGTTTCCAGCAGTGGACTGATATAGGCTGGTGATGTGATGTTGTGGGTACCTTGATACTGGCATCCACACTGCCCGTAGCGACCAACTGTCCGCAGGCACTGAACGCGCCGGCGCGGCACGCCATCTTGTGTGACGTCACGTACGCTGTTTCGTACGTGGCCGGTTCGGGAGCGAGAGATGAAGCGTCCATTTCGTATTCTAGATCTGAGGGGTGGATTTTTGAAGTAATGATTCGGGTAATGAATCTGCTATTCGGCGCGGAGACAAATCCAACACATTATAAATTATGAAAATCGGTCCAGCCGTTTTCGAGTTATAAGTGTTGTAACAAACCCGACTTTGTTTTATATACCAACGATGTAGGAAACACACTATTATACAGGGTTATTTGAAAAAATTCAACAACTTCGCACGACTAGATAGCTAACATCATAAACAACAACATTTGTTCCACGACTTTAGATAATTTGACATATTTTACTTTCATACAAAAATAAATATTAATTTAAATTTACGTCTGAATGTTCTTATCTCTGTGCGGATCGCATCGCGCCTCGCGCGCGTCACCTTTTCGTATATGTATGGAACATAGACTTACAAATGTCACAACAGTACAATAAAATCTTGTAAATGATTTTTAATTAATGTATTGAGTTATGATAAAACTCGTAATCGTGCGCTATCTAGTCGTGCGAGGTTGATGATTTTTTTCAAATAACCCTGTATATTGGCTCGGGTCTAGGTGTGTTGTGGTACCGTTGTCGTCATTTCTGATTCATTAAAATCAGAAACAACGACGGTACCACAACACCCAGACCAGACCAGAATAATTTATATAAATAGCCACAAAACTTTCCTTCGTAGCTCATAGGTTTCAAGGTCGTGAATTTGAATCCTTCCAGAGCATAATACTAAAAATATTAATCTTAAAAAAAACGTGTTTTGTGTCTGAGTGTTCATCAGAATCAGTTTATTTCGCTATAAAATTAATCTTCAACATACCAAATCCAGTGGTTCCTAGAAGATGTTCAGCTCCGCTGGACGCAGCGAGACGGTCCTTCCGGTCCGGCTCGTGTTGCAAACCCACCATCATGAGGTTTAAGAGCCTATCAAATATAAAAATAATTACCACCATTAAGTCTTTCCTCCAATCAAGCAAAACCTCAACTATAGAGCCTAAACAATAGATCAATTTGAAAAAAAAAACTGGCCACTGTAATTTCTTTATGCAACCTGTTTTACATTAGATATTATAAAATTTCATTGTTTATCACATTGATTTTAACATATTAGCTGCTCATACTGTATTTTATATAACATTGTAACATTTAATATAACATTTATTTAATAATTTAATTTGATTTTGTAATTTTGCATGGTGTTATTGTATCTATAGTATTTTTATTTTATTTTAATGTGAATATTTGTGACGCTGCAGCTATCGAATTGAGTTTTTCCTGTGTTGGATACTTGCAAATAATCGACAGGAGCGGTACGCGTCAATCAAACAAGCGAGTCAAATGCACACTGGTTTATTAGTTAGTAAAACGACCGGTGGGGTCGCAGCCCGCACCTATGCTATACATAACATCCCTTCCCCTTAGTTTAAGAGATAAAACTTAAAATACATAAGTACATCTTAAATCTTGAAAGCTTACTTTACAAAATGCGTCATCACAATACTAATCGCATACTAATCTCGATCTGAAGTCGGTGTCGAGAATATCGGACTTATTGCCCGACGTCTTCGAGTCGCGACCTCGGCCCTCCTTCCCCTCCTGGCTGAGAGTCAGCCTCTGAGAGCGCCGCAGCAGGTGCCACATCGGGCACTACGTCCGGGTCCCAGCACCGGTCATCACTCGACGACAGACTGTGTCGCGCTCTAATCTGGTCAATGTGCCTGGTAACTTCGCATTGAAATTGTGGCACGTATACCGCATACATTATGTGTCCGATTTTCCTAATAATGATTCCTTGAATCCAGCAATTTTTTTAACATTAATATTTTTAGTAATCCACACTTTATCGTTCTCTTTGAAGTCTATTCTTTGTACACCCTTATAATGTTTAGCCTGTAAGGACTGATTGCGTGCGACTGTTTGAGTGAGGTCTGTGGACGACGGTGACGGCGTGACTGGGTCGATTAGGTCCAGCCGTGAGCGTAACGGGCGGCCGTACAATAGTTCTGCGGGTGACTTTTCAGTGGTACTGTTTTTAGAGTTTCTATAGTCAAATAAAAATTTTGCAATTTTTTCGCGAATCATTTTCTTATTACAACCCTCTAAAATTAAACACTTAAGCCCTTTTTTTACTATCTTCACGTAACTTTCGGCCTGCCCGTTGCTTGCCGGATGATATACGGGAGATAGTACGTGTTTTATACCGTTAAGTTGACAGAATTCACTGAATTCTGAAGAAGTAAAAGAGGTACCGTTGTCACTCACCAACGTATGTGGAATACCGAAACGCGACATTATGTCATATAATTTATTGATGACCGCTTTCGAGTTGTGAACTTGTGAGTCGAAGACACGTCATAGCATTCTACCCATTTACTGTAAGCATCTACGATAACTAAAAACATGTAACCGTGGAACGGGCCTAAAAGATCTACGTGAATTCGATAAAATGGTTGCGGTGGCAGTGGCCAAGACGCGAGGGGCGCGTGCGGCGGCGCGGGGCGCAGCGCGCAGCACACGGCGCACGCGGCTGCGCGCCGCTCCAGCGCCGCGTCCACGCCCGGGAACCACAGCCGTCTGCGGGCAGAGGCCTTCATCTTAACCACTCCGAAGTGTGAACTATGCAGTTCATTACATATGGTTTCCTGTAAGGCCGTGGGAATGACGACTTTATGCCCACGCATTAGAACACCATTTTCGTAAGATAGCTGTGAACGGCAATTAAAATAAGGTTTTATATCTGCGTTTTCAATTTTCCTAGGCCAACCGTTTAAAACGTAACGCTTAACCGAAGCTAGGGACATATCATTGGCCGTCTCGCGACGCAGGTCGCTAAGTGTCACCGGCAGGTCGCCCTCCACCACAAAGTTGACGTAGGCCGCGCGATCCTCGCACTGCGCGAGCTCGTCGGGCGCGCCCGCTGTCTCGGTCTCCCCGCACGCACGCGATAGATAGTCCGCGCTGTTATGTTTACTACCTATAAACTCAATAGTGTAGTTGTACGCTGCTAAAAATATGGCGTACCTCTGTAGACGGTTAGCGGATATCTCGGGAATGCCTTTATGGGGGCCGAATATAGCCAACAGGGGCTTGTGGTCTGTTCGTAGTACGAAAGGCATGACCCTACCGTACAGGTATTGATGGAAACGCCTAACGCCAAAAATGATAGCTGTCGCTTCTTTTTGTATTTGGGCGTAATTTTTTTCAGCTGATGACAGCGTGCGGGAAGCGTACGATATTGGTCTTTCTAATCCATCATCAAGGCCAAGGTAGCAATGATGCTACCGTTCTTTTTTAAAACGGGTACTATGGGCGAAGCGTATTCGGAGTGTTCGACGGGTTTCAAAATACCTAGTGACAGCAAACGATCAATTTCTTTATCTATTTTATCTTTTAACGCGTAAGGTACTGGTCTCGCTTTAAAAAAAATTGGCTTCGCATCCGGTTTTAAACGTAAGCTTACTTTGTATTTGTTAAACGATCCGAGATTGCTTGAAAAAACCTTAGGGAACATGTCAACGAGTTGATTCACAATATTAGGATCGCATTCAGTCTGCGCTCGCGCATACACGGCGTGCACTGGCGCAGGCGCCAGCTCCAGGCCGAACTCGCGAATGAAGTCACGGCCCAGGAGCGGCGGCCCGCCCGCGCGCACTACATACATACTCAGTGTGCGCGTACGCCCGCTATATGATATAGGTATTGACAGAACTCCGACCGTTTGAATAGTTTCGCCAGTATAGCTTAATAACTTTTTGTTTGTAGTTGACAACGGTAACCCTTTAAAGTTAGAAAAGAAGGTTTTTTCTGAAATTACGCTCACCGCTGAACCACTATCGATCTCGAACTCTAATGCCAAACCATTAATCATAACGCGCTCGGTCATAGGTTTCCCTTTTAAGCACCGAATATTATAAAAACACTCACCGTCGTCGTCTCCGTCTTCCACATTACCTTCATTTACGTATTTTACTTTGTCCCCATTAGGACACATCTTACGCAAATGACCTTTATTGTTACACTTTTTGCATTTGTAATTTTTGAAACGACACTGATTGGCCCTATGGTTTGTAAACCCGCACACACTGCACTTTTCCTTTTTGGAGATGTTGAACACTGCCTCCGGGCTCGCTACGCCAAGGCCGCTCGCGCCCGGCGCCGCCAGCGACGAGGCCTGGCGTGCGCAGCGCACGCTTTCTGCCAGGTCGATGGCTTTCGCGAGGGTCAGCTGCTGCTGGTCCTGCGCAAACAGTTTGTCCCGTTCGTGTCCCGCTGCCATGCCCATGATAAATTTATCTAGCAAGGCTTCTTCCAAGTTCTTGAATGCGCAGTGAGCTGCCAACCCTCTTAATCTAGCCGCCCATTGCGTGTGACTTTCACCTGGACGCTGTGTTGCAGAGTAAAAGGTCGATTTCTCTGCAAACCCTACCCTCTTTGGTGTGAAGTGGTCGTCGAGGAGTTTCACGATCGCCTCAAAGCCCAAATCTTCGACCTTATTGGGTAACGCCAGGTCACTCGCTAGCTTGAATGTGGAGTCACTTAATGAAGTTAATAAAATCGCCCTCCGCTTGATGGTCGCTTTGTCCGACTCAGAGGTTATGTCATTCGCTATAAACCATTGTTGTAACCGCGATTTGTAGCTGTTCCATTCTTGTGAAAGGTGGTCAAATGTAGAAAGAACGCCGAATGACATGCCCGTGGACATTTTGGAGTAAAATCTGAGTCCGAACGTCGCCACGTGTTGGATACTTGCAAATAATCGACAGGAGCGGTACGCGTCAATCAAACAAGCGAGTCAAATGCACACTGGTTTATTAGTTAGTAAAACGACCGGTGGGGTCGCAGCCCGCACCTATGCTATACATAACATCCTGTAATGGTAGATGTATGTATGATTCTAATAAATAAAATAAAAAAATAAATAAACTGTCATCAGTGGAGACTTTATTGGTTTATGATCTAAATTTATATTCTTATTACTAATCGAATGATTTTTATTTTAATATTTTTAAAAAACAACAATATCATTTCTATAACTAAACTTACCTAAAATAAAAAATAGACTACTCAAAAATAAACGCGTGTCCATGAGACAAGGAGGCGAGAATGATTGCAGCGCTTCCTAATTCTAATTAATATTAATTAAAAACAAACAGTGCATACTTACATATGTAAATATGTACTGTTTGTTTCTCTACAATAAATAAAATAAAATAACAATTATCCTTACCTATCACTTGGTGGGCATGGTGGGTCTGCATGAACCGCTGAAGCCAAAGTAGTAGCGATGGGCTGGAAGCCATCATAATACAGCTGGCTAGATCAAAAAAACAATTATTTCAAATATGAATTACTATCTTGTAGAATATAAATGTAATCCACCTTATGCTTGATTTGAAAGCAGAATCCAATCTTTGATTTTAGAAGACACGGTATAATGTATAACAGAAACGTATGCTGACACTGTTATCATAAAATAAGACCAATTTTGATAGTTATTTTTAACAGAAGACATTCAAAACATAACCTCTAAGACACAAAAATACTTTTATACAAAAAATGGTTAAAAATAACGTCGGTGAACGTTAAACTCGTATTATTCTTACGGCACAGAGTTAATACATAGTCTGATCTGCAAATTTCTATGTATTTGTGTTCTAAAATGATAATTTTACGGCTTCAATGAATGCAAACATAGACGAGATTTGTTTTATCTTACCTGATAATCATCCGATAGAGAAGCTCGCGGTTTTTAACGACATTTTTACTGTCCACTGTTTCGGGATTGTTTTCCTTCATGTTTTAATGAAGCTAGGTTTTTAATTCCAGTGAAATTAATTAATTATCGCCGGCACGGCAAGACTGCAACAAAACAAAAGTTAACTGACTGACAAGACAGAGTACAGACACAGACAGAGTTATTGACTTTGATTGACGTTTCTTCTCTCGTTTCTCTTGTCTATTGATTTCTTTTGTACATAGACAACATGGCGTCCGAATTTGCAGAAAATAAATGACGATCTCTTCCTGCATAGTGGTTCTTTAAAATGACTATAGATGGCGCAACCAAACTACAACTTAGTTTTTTATTGCACTCCTAGATGGCGCAATATCAATATCCTAGTTTTAGTAGAAAATAGCAGATGGCGCTTAAACCCACTAAGCAGTTTCACAAAAAAACAATAGATGGCATTACACAAAAACAACTTACTTTTTAATAATAGTACTAGATTGCGCTGTACGATCATTCTAGTTTTAAGACATGATAACAGATGTCGCTTACAAACGTAGTAGTACTACAAATTGATAATAGATGGCGTTATCCAAATACAACTTGATCTTTTCTTTGGGGAACTAATGAAGAGATAGATCTACTCTTTTGTGTAGTGTACCTACATAAAACAAAACCCATCACATGTAACGTAGTTAATTTTGAAAGTGACTGTTTGCGGATATTTCTTGTTGATTAACATTTACCTAAGTTTAATATGCGATGCTTAGCTATTATTAGTTAACCACGAACAACTGTTTCCAGGTGCTGCTAACAGGCTGCCGCTGCGTAGAGCTGGACTGCTGGGACGGGGACGACGGGAGTCCTGTCATTTACCACGGCCACACCTTCACCACCAAGATACCATTCAGACGAGTCGCAGAAACCATTGCGAGGTCGGTTGACTACCAGAGCTGATTCCCGTAATAAAAAAAACCGGTCAAGTGCGAGTTACGCACGAAGGGTTCCGTACCAATTATAATACTTACTCTGTGGTACCAGTGGCGGGCATTAGTTTTATTTCGAGGTAGGCAGTAGGTACTTACATAAGTGTATTATTGATAAAAATCTGTGGTTTTCATTGATACATATAAGCATGTGATATATATTGCAAGTAACTACTGCAACTACTGCCTACTTCATTTTATTCACCAGGTAGGCACTGCCTCATTGCCTATAAGCACCGCACGCCCCTGTGTGGTACCATCTATAAAAACGGCAAAAAACACGTTTGTTGCATGGGAGCCCCATTAAATATTTATTGTATCCTCTTTTTTATATTTGTTATTATAGCGGCAACATAAATACGTGATCTGTAAAAAATTGGACCGTCTAACTATCACGGTTCATCAGATATAGCCTGGTGACAGACGGACAGACAGACAGACAGACAGACGGGCAGTGGAGTCTTAGTAATATCGTCCTGTTTTACCCTTTTGGTACGGAACCCTAAAACCTTTCTAAATACGTAGCCGAGAGGCGAGCACGCCGGACTTGGAGACCCTCTAGATCCCGGGTTCGATTCCCGATCGGGTCAATGTAGAAAACGAAATGTTCTATATTGGCTCGGGTATGTGTTATGGGGGTGGGTACCGTCGTTGTTTTTGATTTCTATAACACGAGTGCTTTAGCCACTTACCTTTACGAAGGTGGTCTGATCTGACGACGATGATGTCCCTCAGAAGCGCGTTCGTGGCTTCCTAGTCAAAGTATAGGTAATCACAGAGTTAGAATTATGCTACGTATAACAATGTACTCCTTATTATACTGCCTGAAGGTTGTCTGGAAGAGATCGCTTTTCATCGATAAGACCGCCTAAAGTGTACATCTTTCTGTAAATATAAACTGAACTTCTTTGTTTGGTGTGCAATAAAGAGTATCTATCTATCTTAGTGTCGTGTGGTGCCGGCACGTTAAAAGAATTGCACCACCCCTTCTCTTCCTATGGGTGTCGTAAGAGGCGACTACAGGAGAACCGCCACAAGAAGACGGGCAGCAGCGTCTCCTCTCCACCATTGGCCAAACTGCGATCGCCAACCCGCCTGCCAAGCGTGGCGATTATGGCAAAATCCTCCTTTTGGAGAGGCCTGTGTACAGCAGTGGAATGATATAGGCTGGTGATGTGATCTATCTTAGTAGAGAGAAATCAAGAGATGTAGGCACTTACTTTACATAACTCTATTGGCTTTCAAATCAAATCAAATCAAATCAAATATTTTTATTCAATATTTTACTCAGTTCACTAACTTCACTTTACTATACAGGGTGCTAATGTCAATCCTCGCAATATTTAGGGAGTTGATTAAGTATCTTATTCTGATCACGAATCAGTAAAAATATTGGCTTCGAAAAATTTTTTTTTTAATATCTACAATTTTCATAATCGATCACTTTCGAGTTTCGATACAGAATAGTCCCCCAACGCAAACGGCTGCTATCCGACGTGATAAGCGAGCGATCCGCGTAGCTCGATGGGTGCCGCAGTGTAAACTTATTGCAGTATTGCGAGCCACAGTACAGTTGATGTTATTCGAAAAATATTCGTTATAAATACCATTTTTTTTGGTGGTTAATTCGTTTACATAAGTCATAATAGGTCACCTCAATAAATATGGCGAGGATTGAAATCAGCACCCTGTATATCTGATCTGCTCCTCTAGCATGAGCAACAAAACACGATATGATATGATACGATATAGCGATTTATCGACACCTATCAAAATATGGTAACATGGCCGCCATCTTGAACTTTTATCGAAACAGTGAGCATGTCTGTGCCTGCGACATCACAGTCATGCTCGATTTTTCAATAAAAAGTTCATATTTTGACAAAAAATGCTATAAATCGCTATATCATATCATATTATATCGTGTTTTTTATCGTTGCTCATGCTAGAGGGGCTGATGATGTATGGTTTCCCCAGGAGCGCGTTCGTGGCGTCTCCCTACCCGCTGATCCTGAGCATCGAGAACCACTGCAGCGTGCCGCAGCAGCAAGTCATGGCCAGCACGTTTGAGGTCAGCATCCGAAAGCATATGGTTACTTCATCATCATCATCATTATTTCAGCCGGCGGACGTCCACTGCTGAACAAAGGCCGGCCTCCCCCAGTGTCTTCAAGATTGGCCGGTTGGAAGCAAGGCATACGATTACTTTACTTCATCATCGTCATCATTTCAGCCGGCGGACGTCCATTGCTGAACATAGGCCTCTCCTAGTGAATTCCAGATTGACAGTTGAAAGCGGCCTGCATCTAACTTCCTGCAACCTTTACCAGGTCGTCTGCCCACCTTATGGGTGTGAGTCCCACGCTGCGCTTGCTGGTACGTGGCCTCCATTACAGAACCTTTCCGCCCCATATTCTTACGTGCTATGTGCCCTGCACACTGCCACTTTAGCTTGCTACTAATCCGTCGGGCTATGTTAGCGACTTTTGTTCGTTTACGGATCTCCTCATTTCTGATTAGATCTCGCAAAGAAACACCGAGCATACCTTTCCATAGCGCGCTGTGCAACCTTAATTTTTTTTAAAGCCCAAAGCTGTTATGTGATAGGCCACGTTTCTGTTCCATTGTCCATATCCATATGCCACATGGATATGGACAATGGAACACAACGCACACTGATTAAACGTATATACGTCTAATTATTTTACCTTTAAGAGCTCTATGACCATTCCCACCATATGTAGTGACATTTATCACGAATGTAGTGACATTCAGCACTTTAAAAGTTGGTCCCGGCCAATATCGCTTGATATTGGTCGTGAAGCCTAGTCAGAGGCCTTAAGGCGGCTTGATAACATCTGACAGTGAGGTTTAGTCACTGGCCTTACAACACCCCTCCACCAATCCGCAGCGGGCCCGCGTGGTGGAGTATGGCCCAAACCACTTCATAGTTGAGGTGAGGCCTGTGCCCTGCAGTGGGACGTATGTTTATATTATAGGCATACTTTTAAGGGCTTTATGTCAATAACAATAATTAAGAAGAGCAGTCTCATAAACAACAATAAATACAAATTAATAAATACTTTATTTAAAATTAATTAACGCAGTGTAGGGCGCCCTCCGACAAAATGAGGGTAAGGCGATGATATAATATAATATGCCAAGTTGCTTCCTTGCAGCAGATAAAAAAAATCTACGATTTTTATGGTTCTGTAGTTGAGTAAGAGTATGTCTTCTTTTCGTCTCTAAAACCAATGAAAATTCACCTTGTAAATTAATTAATACATATACTTAGTGCCGTCCACGAAGATGCTTTCTATTTGCTTTTAAATCGACATTCATCATCATCAGCCGGCGGACGTCCACTGCTGAACATAGGCCTCCCCCAGTGACTTCCAGATCGGCCGATTGGAAGCGGCCTGCATCCAGCGACATTGAAACCGGGCAATTATATCAATCCTTTGAGAAAATATGACTAAACTCAAAATTGAAACAATTTTAAAAACTCGACCGTTTTCAATTGTTCACAATTGTCTAAGGTTTGATACTAATTGAATGGTTATTTTAAATTGATAGGTTAATGAACGAACGAACCAAACACTTTCGCTGTAGACATCCAGGTCTTGCAGTGTTCATTCGTGGAACTTGGAACATACCTATTAATCTGTAAAGCCTTGTATCCACTAATGTTCGCGAACCTCTTGCGCTCCGTGCTCCTGCAACTACTTCAATGGATACGGATCGCGCTCTCCTTTGTGTTCGCCGAACAACCGCCACCGATTAGAGCGCCGAGCGCTTAGAGCATTCAACCAACTGAAAACGACAAGCTCGCTAATTTCTATACAAAAAGTCTGTTATTTCTTGCGGGGGGCAGGGAGTAACGCACACAGTGAATTAACACACGCATTATCGATGACGTTGCTACGCTCGCACACAACAAAAATTATCTAACACTAGCTTAAACTAGACGCACACAAAGCTATTCACACACAAGGACAAACCTATCCATGCACGAGTGTGACGTCAGTTTTAAATAAACGAAGATAGTGCGTATCACTATCGATAAATTTTATCGAGATGAGTTCTGCCAGTATTACATAAAGCATTCAACCAATGCTCTTAGGCCGAACACGGAGCGCGCACTTTGCTCGCTCCAGGTGCGCGAACGTATCCACTATGTAGAGCAGTTGCAAGAGCGCGGAGCGCAAGAGGTTCGCGAACATAATGGATACATGGCATTAGCTGTTTGGATTCGGAAACGTAACTGGCCTCGTATTCATCCAGGCAGTATTCGGAGACAAGCTGGTGACGTCGTTCCTGTTCGAGGCTGACTACACGGACGAGCCGCGGCTGCCTAGCCCTGAGCAGCTCAAGTACAAGGTAGTCCTCATCCTCATTATCTTCATCATCATCATAATCTAATCTAAAAAGCTGTGGCCGCTGCTGTGTGAATAAAATTTTGCGGTGTAAGCAACCACGAAGTCAAAAGACAATCATTTCTCATTAAAATATTTTTGATGCGAGCAGCTATGACATTTTCAGGAAACAAGTAGGTATACTAATATCAATTCACTTTTAACGATGGTCTGCGTTGATGAAACTTCTAGCAGAGACAGAGACTCCATGTTTTGCTGATCTTCGTCGATGATCCGTCCATTAGAAAAAGTGCTTATAAGTTATGAAATTCCACCGTTAAATGAGTATTAACAGAAAAGAGTATTTATCATAAACATGCAAGCATAGAGCATACAAACAAACTTAATTACACATCGAATAGTATGTCCGTCTGCTTCGATTTAAATAACAGTCCACATTTGTGTTGCAGGTGTTAATAAAGAACAAAAAGCTGCTGCCCTTCGAGGCGAGTCCCACTGCTGGGCTGACAGGGGCCAGCTCAGCCCAGGGCTATGGAGGTGTACTGGCTAGCGCTTTTCGGTAACTATGTACTCTTATGCCCAGCAGGTTCTTTTTGTCTAAGATTCCTATACATTTAGTAGACCAAGAAGCCGCTGGCTGTAGCCGCGCGCAACCAGACAAGCTGGAAGTCACTGAAGGAGGCCTATGTTCAGCAGTGGACGTCCGCCGGCTGAAATGATGATAATGGTAGACCAAATTGTCGTGCCATATATTAGTCTTATGAGACTACTGTAAAATAATAATAAATCAATAAATATTGGACAACATCACATACATTTCTCTGATCCAGATAAGTAGCTAAAGCACTTGTGTTATAGAAATCAGAAACAACGACGGCACCACAACCCCGAGACCAGAGACAATATAGAAAAGTATATTTTCTACATTGACGCAACCGGGGATCGAACCCGAAACCTCAGAAATGGCGGCGCCTTATGTAATCCAGCGTGCTTACCTACCGGTGTAACCCTGCAATTTCCTGCAGCCTTTACCAGGTCGTCTGTCAACCTTGTGGGTGCGAGTCCCAAGCTGCGCTTGCCGGTACGTGGCCTCCATTCCAGAACCTTTCTGCCCCGTCGGCCGTCAGTTCTACGTGCAGCTAACTGCTACGTCAGCTTGATAATCCACTGAACTTACCCAAGGTATATTCCCCGCAGTTCCAACGGCATCAGACAGACCAGCACGTCTCTCCCGGAGCAGAGCAACCGCACCAGTTCCATGATGTCCAACCAGTCTGCCGGCAGTTCACTCACTGAGTACTTCTCTGATGAAGATTATGACGAGGATGATGAGGAGTTGGATGGTGAGTTAGGAACCCAAGGCATTTTTAATATTATCATCCCACTAATATTATGAATACGAGAGTTTGTGAGGGTGTTTGCATATTGTGACTCAATCACGCGTAAACGGCTCAACGGATTTGGATGAAATTTCGCACACTTAGAATATTATCTGTATTAACATAGAAGGTACTTTTTTTCCCGGTTAAATATTTCTGTTGGAAATTTTTATATATTGTCATTATTTGATAGCTTCGCATCATGGATTATAACAAACATCATGTAATCCACGCAAACTAAGGTGCGGGCAAAGCTATAAAACATAAATATTTTAATAAATAAATAAATATAAATATTGGACAACATTGCATACATTGCTCTGATCCTAAGGCAAGTAGCTAAAGCACTTGTGTTATAGAAATCAGAAACAACGACGGTACCACAACACCCTGACCCGAGCCAATATAGAAAAGTACGTTTTCTACATTTACCCGACCGGGGATCGAACCCGGAACCTCAGAGATAGCAGCGCCAATCGCCATATATAGTCCGGCGTGCTCGCCTCTCGGCTACGGAGGTCGTCAATAATAGCTTCAAAAATTGCTTCTACATTTTCACCCACCTCATTTGCTGTGGTGTCCCTCGTCACCTTCAGTATAGAATACGGCTCATGCCTCGCCACCACGTAGACCGCCAGGAAGTGTATCTTGCGTCTCTCTCTAGGAGAGGAGGGCTCTACATCCCCTCAATATAATAATCAAATATTGGACATCACATACTGCTCTGATCCCCTAATCTACGTCCTACCTAACATAACCATGACTAACAAAACACGATACGATAAAGCGATTTATCGACACCTAACTATCAAAATATGATATACATAGCCGCCATCTTGAACTTTTATCGAAACAGCGAGCATGTCAGTGCCGGCGACGCGACGTCGCGGTCATGCTCGCTGTTTTGTTAAAAGTTCATATTTTGTCAGTTGGGTGTCGATAAATCGCTATATCATATCATATCGTGTTTTGTTAGTCATGCTAGGGGGAATGAAGCACTCATGCTATAGAGATCGGCTTAACAACAGCCAGACATGAGACAAGAACAAAATTATGTTCTCTACATAGACCGGTTGGTTCTATGTTGATTAAATCTGAGACATCAGAGCAGAGATGGCGACACCAAATCCTGCCTCAATATCTAATTGGCGTCAAACATGAGAGCTAACCTTCACAAGGAACTTTTATTTCACAGAAAATGAACTAAACAAGATACTGAACTCCGAAGAAGACAAGTGTGGTCGGACCTCCTTGTCCCTCTACCAGAGTTTCCGTAGGAGTGTAGGGGATGGCGAGACAACGTCAGGCAGCGTCAAACACGCCCCGACCAGGAAAAGAAGTAACCAGATTGCGAGAGAACTTAGCGATATGGTCACTTATGTTCAGGTAAGATCTAGATGTCATAATTGGGGTTATTGATGTAGATGACACCTTAAAGCTCAATGAAACGGGAATTAACGCGATCATAATTTAGGTACAAAATGTTACCTCTTTTTTGCCTGCCGTTTCGATCGGGTTACACCGACCGTGGTCACAGGCTGACTATATGAGAGGCAAATTCTTCATCTACCTCGAAGAACGGGAGACCCTGAAAATATTAAGAAAAAGGATTCGAGACGTCTGTGATCCGTTAGGTTAGGGAAAACAACAAAATTATCGTCGAAGACAAAATTTGTCTTGTCTATCGATAAAGTAACCGATATGCGCATGCTAGCCCTGCTGGTCTAATTATGATAAGAAATGTTTTGTTTGTCACATATAACTTTCATCAGTACAAGGCCTCTCTTTTGTCTTCGCAGGCCATCAAATTCTGCGGCCTCAACCCACTCTCCCCCAGGAGCTCAGTGAAGCAGCCCAGCGCCGCGGTGGCCAAGGACAGCGCGCCCTGCAGCAGCTTCGAGTCCTCGGAGAGCAGCGATAGCGCTGGCACGGTACGACACTGACAAGTTACCATTAGATAAATAATAAATAAATATTGGACAACATCACATACATTGCTCTGATCCTAAGGTAAGTAGCTAAAGTACTTGTGTTATAGAAATCAGAAACAATGACCACACAACAACCACACACAACACCCAGACCCGAGACAATATAGAAAAGTTCGTTTTTCACATTGACCCGACCGGGGATCAAACCCGGGACCTCAGAGATGGCGGCGCCATTTAAAGTCCGGCATGCTCGCCTCTCGGCCACGGAGGTCGTCATATTGTCCATCATTTGACCCTCATTTTCAGTCATTAAACTAATGGTATGCAGGCCGCTTCTAACCCACCAATCTGGAAGTCACTGGGGGTGGCCTTTGTTCAGCAGTGGACGTCCTGTGGCTGAAATGATTTTGATGATGAATATTAATTGACCACATTGTCACTCATTTAATCCTTATTTTCATTTATTTGATCAGACAGCAACGATAGCGCTGGCATGGTCGGACAAACCATCATAGCTATCTTCTTGCTTCTTTGACTGCAATTTGATAGTTATCATCAGTTAATTTCAGCCTAATCGTCAGTCATTTGATATTCATCATCAGTCAAGTATTCCTCATCGTCAGTCGTTTATTCTACATTAATGAAATCCCAATTATAATTATCTGACTTTTCTTTTTTACCGTCAGTTATTTGATTCTCATCATCAGTCAGTAGGTAACGTCCTTTGATTTTAGCTGTCTCCAACTAATCTACCTGTATTCCCAGCAACTAGTCCTAAAATCAACGTCTTTTGATAATCTAACTAATCTTCTTACTACCAACTAGCCCAGCAGTCCCAATTGTCTGTCACCCAAACGCTATACCCCGTTTTTTAGGGTTCCGTGCCCAAAGGGTAAAACGGGACGGACAGCGGAGCCTCAGTAATAGGGATTGCTGAGGCTCCGCTGTCCGTCTGTCTGTCTGTCCGTCTATCTGTCTGTCTGTCCATCTGTCACCAGACTGTTTCTCATGAACCGTGGTAGCTAGACAGTTGAAATTTTCACAGATTATCTATTTCTGTAGCCGTTATAGCAAAAAATACTAAAAACCAGATTAAAATAAATATTTAAGGGGGCTCCCATACGACAAACGTGATTTTTTTCTCGTTTTTATAGAAAATGGTGCGGAACCCTTCGTGCGCGAGTCCGACTCGCACTTGGCCGGTTTTTAACTGATACTGACAGCTACTGTATTCCCAGAAACTAGCCCTAGCTAGCTAGCTAGCTAGTCTATCTCCATGGACTGCACGTCGTACCAACTTGTCCATTCTTGAGGAGCTCGGCATCAGCACAAGGTTGTCCGCTATCTGTTTCCAGCACATTCTGAAATACTTTGGACACATCGCTCGCAGAAACCCTGACAGACAGCCTATAGAAGCTGATGATGGTTGGGCAGGTTTATGAGAGAAGGTTACGCGGTCGCTCACATACCCGCTGATCAAACCTAGTAAAGTCGCTCACTGGCCTATCAATACCTAACCAAGGCTATAAAGACTGCCGAGGATAGGAATACGTAAAAAAGCATAGTGCATCGGCTGATCAACACTTCAAGCTAGATACGACCTTCAGCAATGAAGATACCGACTAAACAGAAGAGCCCTATCTATAGTCAACGTCCTTTGATTTCAGAATTAGCTAACATTATCTTCTTTTTCCCAGCAACTAGCCCAGCAGTCCCAATCGTCCGCCTCCCGAGCGCGCTGTCTCAACGCGCCCGCAGTCCACCACCCCTGCTACCGCTGCTCATCAGTCAACGAGGCCATCGGCAAGAAGATTTGCAGGAAGCACCCCAGGGCGCTGATAGCACATACAGAGACGCAGCTTGTCAGGACCTACCCTGCTGGGTAAGTTGATATTTTAATAATGGTGATCGCGGCCAGGATAAATAGTAGGTATTGGCGAAAACTTAATTATTTGAAAGAAAGAAAACGCAGCTGGTGAGGAGCTACACCGTTGGGTGAGTTGCTATTTTAATAATGGTGATCTCGACAAGCAAGGTGGGCAGACGACCCTGTAAAGGTTGCAGGACGACGCTGGATGCAGGCCGCTTCCAACCGGCCGATCTGGAAGTCAGTGGGGGAGGCCTATGTTCAGCATTGGACGTTCGCCGGCTGAAATGATGATGATGATGATCTCGACCAGGATGAAAAGTAGGTATAAGTGAAAACGAAATTATTAGAAAGAGAGAAAACGTAGCTGGTCAGGACCTATCCCGCTGGGTAAGTTGCTATTTTAATAATGGTGATCTCGAACAGGATGAACATTGTATGTGGTATAACTAATAACTAAACAGCGCAGAAGATGGTATTTTGCTGAAAGTAGTTTGATAGAACCTTACGCAAGAGACATCTTGTGTGTGTATTTAGTGTTTATTTACTTATATAAATAAAGTTAGAAGAGTTTCGGTGATAGCGAAAATGGTTTTTTTTTGCTTGAAATACTAGTTACTGGGTATTTATATTGTGGTGCTATTAGCTAAAAGTTAATTTGGATTTGGCGCAAATGTCTCAACGACAAAAGGAGCAAACAAACACGAAGTCACTTGCTAGAGACTCATAATGGCACCGCTTGGCATTTTCTGCTACGATTCTGCAGCCTGAGCTTATTCTATTTCTTATTATTATAGCTTATATCTTATTTCTGCATAAATGCATCCCGTACTAAACCTCGCTCCCAAAGAATAAATTTGAAGATCATTAGTCCCTGGCCGTCATCATATTCATATTTATTCATTTATTGCGTCATAAGTGTATACATAAGGTGTTACATTGAACCAACCCACGAAGTTCCATCGTGAAAGGACCGTTGATTTGACAAGAGCTCACCTGAGAACTTATAGCGCAAGACACCCAGCCCAACAAACAAAACTCCCACCAAAGACGTGGCTCGCAAACTGAAGCCCCGAGGTGGAAACCCAAACGCACCTTTCTCTTCAGTAATTTTTTTAAGGGTACTCATACTATCTTCTATGTATAGCCCAAACTTGTCCCTAAGCAGTGGAAGAAATAAAAAATTTTGAACGAAAAATAAATTGGTTTTATCCAATTCTTCCACAGCATAAGAATAGACTCGTCCAACTTTGACCCAGTGGCGTTCTGGTCATGTGGCGTCCAGCTAGTAGCTCTGAACTATCAGACAGAAGACGAGGCCATGGCTGTCAACGCAGCTATGTTCGAGAGCAACGGTTGCGTGGGTTACGTGTGGAAGCCAGCCGTCATGTGGGACCCCAAGCATATCGCTTATAGACGGTAAGTTCTTTAAAGTCAGAAACATTTGACGTGAACGTCTTGTAAATCGATGAAAGCTGGCTGCACGGAACTCGATTTCGTTGTTGCTTCCATAGAAGTTGTTGTAATATGACTAGCTGATCACGTGGTTTTAAGGAGTGTCCTATTCTCTTGTACACCCTGTATATCCTTGTGTGTTAAAATTAAAATACCTTCCCGCCTTCATAGAAGACCCAATATTTCAGCTTCAGCCACTTCAATCAAGACCTAATCTTTCAGCTTCAACCCAATGGACAAGGAATTCGACGGCATCCACGCTGCTCATCTGACCCTCGCTCTCATCTCAGGACAGTACGTAGCAGAGAACGTGTACTCTTTCTACAATGCCTTCGTGGAAGTGGAGATCCTGGGCGTCCAGGCGGACTGCAAGAAGATCAGGACAAAGGTTGCGAGGAGGAACGCTCTTAATCCTATTTGGAACGAGACTTTTAACTTTAAGGTTAGTTTGGAGATCGTTCAATAACCGTCTTTTATTTTAGAAAGAACTACCTATCCTCATCAGAAATTAAATGTTATTGAAATGCGAATTTGAGAAATTGTAATTTTCGAAATAAACCATAGAATTTGCCACTAATATGATTTTATAAATATTGTTTTAATTTATCAAAAGCTTTTGATACGAACCTAGTTACATACAATATTCATCAAACTAATTATAAAAAACCTTGTTTAAATTATTAGTTTATTGAAAAGTCTCAGTAGCCTCTGTCTGAGTAGATTCAATTAATTTAAATTTTCAAAATCACTCAATTATATATACCTAGCAGGAATACCACAAAGAGTATTACTAGGTATATAATTATATAATTTTGTGAACGAACAAAAGTCGCTGACATAGCCCGACGGATTAGCCAGCTGAAGTGGCAGTGGGCGGGGCACATAGCACGTAGAACTGACGGCCGATGGGGCAGAAAAGTTCTGGAATGGAGGCCACTTACCGGCAAGCGCAGCATGGGACTCACACCCACAAGGTGGGCAGACGACCTGGTAAAGGTTGCAGGACGACGCTGGATGCAGGCCGCTTCCAACCGGCCGATCTGGAAGTCACTGGGGGAGGCCTTTGTTCAGCAGTGGACGTCCTGTGGCTGAAATGATGATGATGATGATGATATATTTGGATGTAAGGTCTGTAGACTTAATTCTCAAAATCCCTTAGACACCTGTATTATACCTATTGTATTATTTTAAAGTCACATTTTTAACAAATAATATATTTTGTATTTCAGATAAACTTCCCAGAACTAGCGTTGGTCAGGTTCCAGGTTTACGACGCTGACACAAACTACATGCTGTCACAGAGAGTGATACCGTTGCAGTGCCTGCGGCCAGGGTACAGGCATGTCAGGCTACGGTGAGTTATAACCTAACCAGCCCCTCTAGCATGACCAACAAAACACGATATGATATGATATAATATGATATAGCGATTTATCGACACCCAACTCTCAAAATATAAACTTTTATCGAAACAGCGAGCATGACCGAGGCGTCATCGACACGGACATGCATGATGTCTCGATAAATCAATTTTTATAACAACAATAATTTCTATTTTGACAGTTGGGAATCGATATTTTTTTACATTATATCATATCATATCGTGTTTTGTTGCTTATGCTAGAGGACCAGATTATTTATATCTTAACCGCTTTTTTAGCATTTTAAGTGTAGAGCAAAAACATAAAAAGCAAGTAATCCTAAGCCTTCAATAATCTGCCTATATTTATTTTTTAAATCTGACACCAAAAACCTCTTTGGGGAAAATTTTTGTGCCCCTAAACAACTTTTTGGGGATCAAAATCTCGAAACAAACACTTTATATTACAAATTTAAATCGTTTTTATGTAAGTTTGTTAGAAATCGTTGCATTCTTAGCAAGTAAGTTATCTTATAAATTAATATGATAAAACGTACATACTTTATATAACAATATAAAAAAAAACACTTATTATAGTACTGACAGACGGACGGACAGACCGAATGGATTTGTAATAGGATTCTTTCATTATTTAGTCACAGCGCAAACCGAAACTTTGATCTCAAAATTAAGTAGGTAATCATCATCATTATTTCAGCCGGCGGACGTCCACTGCTAAACATAGGCCTCCCCTAGTGACTTCTGTCATCAGGGGGTTGTTGCCATACTCGCCACGCTTGGCAGTCGGGTTGGCGAGCGCAGTTATATTATTATTTCGCACGCAGACGCTGCTCCCCGTCTCGTGCTACAGGATTTAGTCGCCTCTTACGACACGCCTCCTGTTGGCGGCGTTAATTAAATAATACCTACCTACTTAAGCGTAGCGTGGGTCGTCCACCCACAAGGTGAACAGACGACCTCGTGAAGAATGCAGGATGCTTCCAACCGGCCCATTCAAGTCACTGGGGGAGGCATCTGTATTTCCGAGTGCATATAACCTGACTCTCCAGAGTGAATAGGCATCTTCTGGGCAACCTCGCTCCATCGTAGATCCCATCTATGCTCTAGAGCAAGATTGGGGTCAAGAGTAAGCCCATCTCAAAAAAAAAAAAGGCCTATGTTCAACAGTAAACGTCATTGACTGGAATGATGATGATAATGAACTACACGACGTGACTTATATTCACGGCCAATCAGGAAGTCACTGGGGGAGGCCTATGTTAAGCAGTGGACGTCCGCCTGAAATGATGATGATGACCAACTTAAGATGTGACTTGACCACTAACCTTAAACATCCCCAGGTCCCCCACAAACCAGCCTCTCAACATGGCCTCTCTCCTCATCTTCTCCCGCTGTTCCGAGGAGCTAGCAGGAGAGACCTGCCGCGGGGATGTGGAGCCCTCCTCTCCTAGAGAGAGACGCAAGATACACTTCCTGGTGGTCTACGCGGTGGCGAGGCATGAGCCGTATTCTATACTGAAGGTGACGAGGGACACCACAGCAAATGAGGTGGGTGAAAACTGGAGAAGCAATTTTTGCAGCTATTATTTACGACCTCCGTAGCCGAGAGGCGAGCAGGCCGGACTATAAATGGCCATCTCTGAGGTTCTGGGTTCGATCCCCGGTCGGATCAATGTAGAAAAACTAACTTTTCTATATTGTCTCGGGTCTGGGTGTTGTGGTACCGTCGTTGTTTCTGATTTCTATAACACAAGTGCTTTAACTACTTACCTTAGGATCAGAGCAATGTGTGCGATGTTGTTGTCCAATATATTAGCGTTAGTTTAAGCGTTATTGCTGCGATTATGCCACAACGATAACGTGGCGACAATGCTTAAAAAACCGGCCAAGTGCGAGTCTGACTCGCGCACGAAGGTTTCCTTACCATTTACTATAAAATCGGCAAAAAAAATCACGTTTGTTGTATGGGAGCCCCCTTAAATATGTATTGTATTCTGTTTTTTAGTATTTGTTGTTATAGCGGCAACAGAAATACTGACCTACATTATCTGTGAAAATTTCAGCTCTCTAAACTATCACGGTTCATGAGATACGGCCTGGTGACAGAACAAACAGACGGATGGACAGACAGACGGACAGACAGACGGACTGCGGAGCCTTAGTAATAGGGTCCCGTTTTACTTTTTGGGTACGGAACCCGAAAAAATATGGCTGTCATTTCAAGAGAGGGAGAGTTAGACTTCTACATATTAAATCAGAATAGATAGATACTCTTTATTGCACACCAAACAAAGAAGTTACAGTTGATATTTACAGAAAGATGTCCAATTTAGGCGGTCTTATCGCTAAAAACCGATCTCTTCCAGACAACTAGAATCGACCGCGCGTCATTGGCACAAGTAATAGTACTTCTTTTAAGTAACCAATTATATGCCCTAATGCAGTATTCCGAAAACTTTTTGTGCCCAAGATACATCTAGAAAACGAAAATTTTTGGAGGTACCTACACCTCCTCAACCAAACGATGTACATAAATGACTTGTAAGTATTTTTCTTACCCTTACCTACTTACTAAAAATACGTTATTATGATAATCTAATTTTTCCGAGGCATACCAACTTATGACCACGGTACACCAGTGTGTCGTAAGAGGCGACTACAGGAGAATCGCCACAAGAAGACGGGCAGCAGCGTCTCCTCTCCACCATTGGCCAAACTGCGATCGCCAACCCGCCTGCCAAGCGTGGCGATTATGGCAAAATCCTCCTTTTGGAGAGGCCTGTGTCCAGCAGTGGACTGCTATAGGCTGGTGATGTGATGATGTGACACCAGTGTGCCGCGGTACACTGCCCTAATGAATACTTATCGCGTTTTATCTAGTACTTAAGTAATGTATTGATCTAGTTGAGTTAGATTTGTTCGATCTTTGTATTTTTTTTTATTTTTTTATTTCATTAACAACTTGTCGTTAAACTAGGGCAAAGGTTGACTTTTTCTTTTAAGTACTATCGCACCTGTGTCAGAAAAAGCCACTCTTCCATAACATGTAATCACAATGTTTATTAGTATGTAGTACTTAACTAACATTCAAAAGTAAATTCAATAGTCCTTCCTTACAATAATTACATAATCTAAAAACTTTACAGCAAAACAAGCCACTTTGATAAGTGCAAAAGCGAAGTGTGTGTGTGTGTGTGTGTGTGTGTGTGTGTGTGTGTGTGTGTGTGTGTGTGTGTGTGTGTGTGTGTGTGTGTGTGTGGTGTGTGTGTGGTGTGTGTATGGTGTGTGTGTGGTGTGTGTGTGTGTGTGTGTGAGTGGAGTGTTAATTTACGAGTTCTACCCGCAACAAGTTCAATATGGGAGTGCCAGCAAAGTCTCTGGTCAAGCATGACGCCAAGATACTTAGTCGAAGATACCCTCGCTATAGAAGGACATTGACAAGGGGCAGTAGCGGTGCAGTCGTGTATTTTAATATCGAAATCAATTGTGGGTTGCCCCCTGTCATTAATTGAATAGCACATGTAATTCGTTTTTTGGGGATTTAGTGTTAGCTTATTAATTTTTAGCCATTCAGCGATAGCCGACAGTCCATCCTCTGCCACCGCTTTCGTAGCACTCCAAGAGTCACCAGTAAATACCACAGCAGTGTCATCCGCGTAAGAAAAGATCCTGTTTGTATACAAGTTTATTTTGTTGCACCGCCCATACCATCTCTGCCTGGTCCTATGGTTGACTCGTAGAGATTGCTTTTGGCATTAAGTCCGCCATTTGTACCACATGTTTTTTGTCTGTGCAATAAAGTTTAAATAAATAAATATTGGACAACATCACACACATTGCTCTGATCCTAAGGTAAGTAGCTAAAGCACTTGTGTTATGGAAATCAGAAACAATGACGGTACCACAACCTCTAGATCCGAGCCAATATAGAAAAGTTCGTTTTTCTACATTGACCCGACCGGGGATCGAACCCGGAACCTCAGAGATGGCGTGCTCGCCTCTCGGCTACGGAGGTCGTTAAATAATAAATAATAAAAATAATATCTCCTTCAAGGCAATAGCCCAATGCCTAACAAAGACGGGGGTCTGCCGGTCGTCGAGGGGGAACTACGTGCTGGTCGAGGAGTTGCCGTCCCGCGCGCCCACGCAGCGCGTGCTGGCGCCGCATGAGAGGGTGCTGCGCGTGGCCAGCGCCAGGCCGGGGGCACGGCTGCTGCTGAAGAGGGTGGGGGATGACCCGAGTAGCAGGGCCTGGTTGACCAGCATTAGGTAAGCAAGAAGATGTGTAGGTTGATAGGTTTTTAAAGAAGACCAGGGGCCAGGCTGCTGCTGAAGAGAGTTGGTGATGACCCAAGTAGTAGGGCGTTGTTGACTTGCATTAGGTAAGAAAGGTTTTAAGCTTGGTTGACAGGTTTTTTGGACTTGCCACTTTAAGATCAGAAGCAAGGCTGCTGCTGAAGCGGGTGGGAGATGGATGACCCTAGCAGTAGGGCCTGGTTGACCAGCATCAGGTAAGGGATATGTTTTTAAAAGCTTTCTACTTACTGCAATGCCAGGAGTCAGATTGCTGCTGAAGAGAGCGTAACAAAGACAGGGGTATGCCGGTCTTCGAGAGGGAACTACGTGCTGGTCAAAAAGTTACCGTCCCGCGCGCCCACGCAGCGCGTGCTGGCGCCGCATGAGAGGGTGCTGCGCGTGGCCAGCGCCAGGCCGGGGGCACGGCTGCTGCTGAAGAGGGTGGGAGATGACCCGAGTAGCAGGGCCTGGTTGACCAGCATTAGGTAAGCATTTGAAAGACACCCCTGCAGATTTGCTACCCAGTGCAAGGCCAGGGCCCAGACAGTTGATTGGTTTTTAATGAAGACTAGGGGCCAGACTGCTTGGAAGCATAGGGGTTAGATTAGATTAGATGAATAGACTTTGAAAGACAACACTGCAAGGCTAGAGGCCATTATTGGCGAAGAGGGTGGAGGATGCATCCTAGCAGCAGGGCGTGGTTGACCAGCATAAGGTAAGAAAGAAGATGTGTAGGTTGATAGGTTTTTAAAGAAGACCAGGGACCAGACTGCTGGATTGGAAGGTTTTAAAGACACCATTGCCAAGACAAAAGTCAGGCTGCTGCTGAAGCGGGTGGGTGATGACTCGAGTAGCAGGGCGTGGTTGACCAGCATTAGGTAAGAAAGATTTCAAACTTCATCATCACTTACTGCTGAACATGGCTTCCAGGTGACTTCCAGGTCGACCGGTTAGAACCGACCTGCATCCGGCGGCTTCCTGCAACATTTGCCAGATCGTCTGTCCACCTTGTGGGTGGACGTCCCAAGCTTTTGAACTTAGACTGACAGAATTATAAAGACTTCTCAGTCTAACTAATCACTATAAGTAGGTACTACCAGGTTGGAGGCCAGACTGCTGCTCAAGAGGGTTGGGGATGACCCAGCAGTAGGGCGTGGTTGACCAGCATAAGGTAAGGAATTTGTTTTTAAAAGCTGTCTACTTACTGCAATGCCAGGAGTCAGATTGCTGCTGAAGGTAGTTGGAAATGATCCTAGCAGTAGGGCGTGGTTGGCTAGCATTAGGTAAGAAAGGTTTTTAACTTAGGTTGATAGACTTTTAAAGATGATCAGGAGCCAGGCTGCTGCTGAAGAGGGTGGGGGATGACCCCAGCAGCAGAGCGTGGTTGACTAGCATCAGGTAAGGAAGATTCTAAACTAAATGTGGTTTTTTGACGAGTTGCCTGTTGCCACTGTAAGGCTAGAGATGAAACTGCTGCTGAAGAGAGTTGGTGATGACTTAGTAAGGCTATGGCCTTGACTGGTCCATTACGAAAGACGTTTAGTTGTGTCCACCTTATTATGATGAATTATACGTCAAGATAGTCACAACCTTCAAAACCAGTAATGGAAAAGAATAGGCTCGATGTCCGTTTAGGCATAGATTGTCCAATGGTTCAAAATGTCAATTTTCAGAATGTCCAGTTCGCAGAATGTCCAATTCGCAGAATGTCTTGTTCGCAGAACGTCCAGTTCGCAGAATCTTGGACATTTTTCAAATTGGACAATCTGCGCCTAAACGTCGATGCCGTGCATTTGGAAAGGTGCATGTCCAGCAGTTGAATGTCGTTACCTTATACCGACTTACGCCTTAGAAAGCTGTAGGTTCTATTCAAAACCCAGTCGTAATATTTTTACAAGTAATGGATAAGAATAGTCTCAGTTTGGGATTGGCATGTTTTAGAAGAGAACTAAGTATATCCAGCAAGACAGGATTATACTGACTTAGGGCCGGTTTTTCAAACTCCAATTAACTTTTATCCAACGAATAAAATTGACGTTTTGACACATAATCATATACATACGAAAACAGTCAACATGTCATATCTAATCGTCAGTTAATAAGAAGATATCTATTGAAAAACCGGCCCTTAGAGTATAATCAGATCAATCGATCGCATGGACAACAGATCGGCGGTAGAATGAATTAGTTGACGTCGATCGAGCTGATGGAATATAGCCGGGGTTAATCGATCACAGTCGACCGACCGTCGATCGATCGGTTAGTCGATCGGTATCCTTCGATTATTTAAAGCTACCGACCTATCGATCAACGTCGACCGATGGAATCGATCGATTGGTTAGTCGATCGGTATCTGTCGATCCATTAAAGCTACCAATGCCCCAAGTCTGCTAATTTAAGGTGGCATAATTAAATATCTATTGGATCTCGATTGTTATTGCTTGGCACATTTAATATTCTGCTACTAAATAACTGACTTATATAAGACTAAAATTAGTTGCAAAATACCAAATGTACCAAACAATTGCACATTTCATATTCTGCTACTAATTTAAGACTTAAATTTAAGAATTAGGTTATAAATAGTAATTATTTTATAAATAGTAAGTTTTTTTTTTTTTGTTTTTGTTTTTTTTTTTACTTAGGTTAATTTATTTTTATATTTAGTTAGTATATTACTATTTAAAGTTAGGTTAAGTAATAGTAAGTAAATATAAATTCTATACTAAGAATTAGGTTGGTATCAGAATAACAAATGCGTCAAAAAATTACAATGATATCCAATTGATATTCAATTATGCCACTTTTAAATTAGCAGACTTGGGGCCCAGACAAGTCGACCAACTACGATCGACGTTGATCGATGCCTTCGATCGATCGATTGGTCTGGTAACACCCTTATGCCTCAAACTTTAACCACATCACCACCTTCAACCCCAGATCAGCGTCAACAACTCGAGCCCGTGAGCGTTCAGACGAGGAGTGCGCGCCGGAAGAAGAGCCTCGGAAACCGGATAGCTTCCTCGTCTGCGTCCACAACGTATCACATGAGATACCCTACGCTATACTGAAGGTATTTTTATGTATTTAGTCATTTATTAGACTTTTTTTTTAGGGTTCTGTACCCAAAGGGTAAAACGGGACCTTATTACTAAGGCTCCGCTGTCCGTCTGTCTGTCTGTCTGTCTGTCTGCCCGTCTGTCACCAGGCTGTATCTCATGAACCGTGATAGTTCGAGGGCTGAAATTTTTATAGGTGATGTATTTCTGTTGCCGCTATAACAACAAATACTAAAAAACAGAATACAATAAATATTTAAGGGGGTTCCCATACAAGAAACGTGTTATTTTTGCCGTTTTTATAGAAAATGGTACGGAACCCTTTGTACGCGAGTCCGACTCGCACTTAGCCGGTTTTTTTGTTTCCACCATCACACCAATTAGCTAGCCCCAAACGGAGCATAGCTTGTACTATAGCGATAAGATAACGGATATACATACTTAAATACGTTTTATAAACATCCATGAATTAGGTACAAATGCTCGTGCTCATCACACAAACATTTTCCCCTCGCGGGATTCGAACCCGCAACCGCCAGGCATTGTAGTCCGGAGCGTGAACCACTACATCAGACAGTCCTCAACGGTCTCCTTATTATCAAGGTGCTCGTAGCCCAGTGGCGGCAGCGCTTTGGTATCATTTTTTTTTAGTTAAGCAACCAACGCTGCGGTTGTGACTGGATGGGTGTCCATCCATTCACGACGTTAGTGGCCTCCGACCATATTTTGTCACGATCATTTCCGAGCTTCGGAAGGCAAGTTAAAGAATAGAAAAAAAACCGGCCAAGTGCGAGTCGAACTTGCGCACGAAGGGTTCCGTACTTAGGTACGGCAAAAAAACTACTTTCGAGGACTAGTACTCAAGAATTTTTTTTAAATACGTCATAATTCGTAAACCGCAATTAGATAATGGTACGGAACCCTTCATGCGCGACTCCGACTCGCACTTGGCCAGTTTTTTTTAGTAACATCATAATCGCATCATATGTTCCCAATGAATGACATTTACGGAAATGGCCTTCTGGCTCTAAAATGTTAAGTACAACCATGTCTTATATCCTTCGATCTAAAAATTGCTTATTTTCCTTATTTCAGGTCCCCTTGAGCGCGACAGCCTCCTACGTGGTTTATCAAGCACTGACTAAAGCAAGATGCCATGATGATCCTAAAAGGTAACTTAGATCTTTGAATTAAACCATGTGATTTTCCCACGCTTGCCGGTACGCGGCGAGGCCTCCATTCCAGGAGACGTATTTTTGAATCATGCGAATTCCGATTCGAATACGAAATGGCAAGATTCGCATGCGAATGACTAAAATCGCTATTTTTGAAAATTCATTCTGTGAATTCTGCAACTAGTGGTCCGACCCACTCGTGTTTCGATTCTACTAGTAGAAAGTTTAGAAGTATGACTTTGACAAGTAAACATATTAGAATAGTTTGTTACGGGATTGCTACCATGTACCTTATTTTTGAGTTCCCGATATTTCGGCACTGTTGCAAGCGCCATGATCACGGAGTAACTATCATGGCGCTTGCAACAGTGCCGAAATATCGAGAACTCAAAAATAAGGTACATGGTAGCAATCCCGTAACAAACTATTCTAATGTCAGTGACCATGAAAGTTTAAAACAATAAAGTAAACATATGGTTCACAGATTAAAAGCTTTTTTTTCGTTCTGTTCCATGCGATTTATTGCCGGTTTTTAAAATCAATAAGTTTTTGCATTCCGGTTATAAATATTTTCTGCGTGAAACGAAAATAGTTAAAGAATTTTACCATAATAGCAACACAGAATTCGAGTGATTCAAAAATGCGTAAAATCGGGAGTGATAGAAATAGAATTCGCAGCACGAATCGTATTCGTGTTCGAATTCAAGATTCATTTCGAATGCTTCAAAAATACGTCTCCAGAACCTTTCTGCCCCATCGGCCGTCAGTTCTACGTGCTATGTGCCCCGCCCATTGCCACTTCAGCCGGCTAATCCGTTGGGCTATGTCAACAACTTTTGTTCGTTCTTTAATCTCCTCATTTCTGATTCGATCTCGCAAAGTAACACCGAGCATTGCCCTTTCCATGGCGCGCTGTGTGACCTTGAGCTTCCTTATAAGGCCCATAGTGACGGGCCACGTTTCTGTTCCGTATGTCATCACTGGTAACACACACTGGTTGTAGACTTTCGTCCAAGCACTGAGGTATTTTGAGAGCGTGGTGGGACGTCCACCAACAAGGTGGACAGACGACCTGGTAAAGGTTGCAGGAAGCCGCCGGATGCAGGCCGCTTCCACAGGCCAATATGGAAGTCACTGGGGGAGGCCTATGTTCAGCAGTGGATATCCGCCGGCTGAAATGATAATGATGTTTATTTCGTTCGTGCAAATAAAGAATTTTCCATACAAAATATCACACTCCAATTTACCTCTGTAAGGCATGCATATCAGGAATCCCATCCTCTGTGCTGCTGACTTAAGTACAGTATTTAACGAAGCTCTAAGCAAAAAAGACACGTTTTTGCGTCTGTTGAGCGCTGGGTAAAAGATGCGCAGAAGATCATTACGATTACGTGATTGGCTAGTCGCGCGTCGCGTCTGCACCGCCGGCCGGGATTGGTTGTAAGCTCCGCGCACACGCGTCTGATGCGATGATCGTCTCGGAAGATGCGCAAAGCAATCTCTTTTCCCCAGCGCTCAACATCGGTGCCGCGTCCTGTACGTCTATTTTTAGGGTTCCGTAGCCAAAGGGTAAAACGGGACCCTATTTCTAAGGCTCCGCTGTCCGTCTGTCTTGATGTCCGTCTGTCACCAGGCTGTATCTCATGAACCGTGATAGTTAGAGAGTTGAAATTTTTACCGATGAAGCATTTCCGTTGCCATATTTAAGAGGGCTCCAATACAACAAACGTATTTTTTTTGCCGTTTTTATACAGGGTGTAGAATAAAACACTCCTTAAAACCATGTGATCAGCTGGTCATATACAACAACCTTTTTTATGGGAGCAACAACGAAATCGATAAATGTTTTTCAGCTTCTTCATACAAACTTACTCGCATACCTTGATGATAATGTATGGAGCATCTAAAAATAAAATCACGATTTCGATGTTGCTCCCATAGGAAAGTTGTTGTATATGACCAGCTGATCACGTGGTTTTAAGGAGTGTCCCATTCTTTTGTACACGCTGTAGATAACGGTACGTAACCCTTCGTGCGCGAGTCCGACTCGCACTTGGCCGGTTTTAATGTTCCGTGTTTATAGATTCGTGCTGGTTGAAGAGTTGGAGTGGGGAGGGCGCGCCGGCACTGGCCCTCAGCAGAGGGCGCTGGCGGACGACGAGGTGGTGTACACGGCGCAGGTAAAATCTATCTTCGAAATGTGTTCAGGGTAACCTTTTTCGAACCATAGTACCTACTTTATTAAAATTTTGTTTTTAGCAATTACCATGCTAGGTTTATCTGAGATTTTTAATACTTGAAAAAAATCGTTTGCCTCAGGTGGGATCCGAACCCACGTCCATCGCATACCGGGCGAGTGCTTTACCACTAAGCTACCGAGACGTTAGCCGACTCGACGAAATCTATCAAATCTGTCAAAGTCAATTTATAATTTTTTTTTTATCGGGTGTTGACGGTAGTAGTATATACCGCAGCATTAATCAGAAAATACGCTGGCTTTGACAGCGAGAACCACTTGAAAGATTTTGTCGAGTCGGCTAACGTCTCGGTAGCTTAGTGGTAAAGCACTCGCTCGGTATGCAATGGACGTGGGTTCGGATCCCACCTGAGGCGGACGATTTTTTCGAGTATTAAAAATCATAGTACTTTAATTTTGTGGGTTCCGTACCCAAAATGTAAAAAGGGACCGTATTACTAAGACTCCGCTGTTCGTCCGTCTTTCTGTCTGTCACCAGGCTGTATCTTATGAACCGTGATAGTTAGACAGTTGAAATTTTCACTTAATGATGTATTTCTGTCCCACAAATTTTTAAAAATTACGGGACAAAAAAATATTGGGACATGTAAAAGTGCCTTTTATGGCCAATTTACAGGAATAAATGATTTTGATTTTTCTGTTGCCGCTAAATACTAAAAACCAGAATTAAATCAATATTTAAGGGGGCTCCCATACAACAAACGTGATTTTTTTGCCATTTTTATAGATTATGGTACGGAACCCTTCGTGCGCGAGTTCGACTCGCACTTGGCCGGTTTTTTTAGTAAGTTGTTAGGTTTATACGTCCAAAAGAAAGATACATTTTCGTGCTAGACCTCCTGTATATGTTGAAATAATTATTGTGATTTGAATTTGATGTCCTTGAAAACATGCCAAGTTCAACATAGGAGTGAAATCCCAAAAAAATATAGAAGATAATTTTAAAATGTCTTCCTCAGGCAAGCTGGAAGACATTAGGCAGATTTGTCCTCCAAGAGAAGGGTAGCACAGCCCCCCTGCCCCGACACCGCGCCGCCATCGCGCGGATCCAGCGAGGACTCAGCATGACGCGAGGAGCTATCACAGGTAAAACGGTCACCCATCCACATTCGACCATGGTCAAGGTTGCTTGACTTTTCGATAGTGAAATTGCTAGTTTGGTGTGGGATAGGCGGTAAACTGACAAATTGTAATAGCTAAATATACAGGTTGATTTTTTATTCACCGTCCAAACCTTCTGTGAAGACTTCCGTGATACAAACGAACAACTCTTTCCATCTCTGAGGTTCCGGGTTCGATACCCGGTCAGGTAAATGTAGAAAACGAACTTTTCTATATAGTCTCGGGTCTGGGTATTCCTGATTACCATTACCGTCGTCGTCGTCTGATTCCTATAACACAAGTGCTTTAGCTACTTACCTTAGGATCAGAGCAATGTATGTGATGTTGTCCAATATTTATTTTATTTATTTATTTATTACAGGAGGCTCACCGTTCCCTCTTGGAGGAGGGTCGAGCTCAGACTACCCTCCCAGCGAGGGGAAGCCTCCCGTACAAGCTGCCTACAGTGACCCTACTCATTGCCGGTACGTATTACGACCTCCGTAGCCGAGAGGCGAGCACGCCGGACTACATGCGCCATCTCTGAGGTTCCGGTTTTGATTCCCGGTCAGGTCAATGTAGAAAACGATCTTGTCTATATTCTCTCGGGTCAGTATTGTGGTACCGTCGTTGTTTCTGGTTTCTATAGCGCAAGCATTGTAGAATCAGAAAAGTACGCCAAATCGAGCCCCGAGCGAGCGATAATTACCTAAACTTGTAGGGCTGTCGCTTATTGAAATAATACCAAACAATTTTGCATAATTAATTGATGTTTAAATCGTCGTTTTTCTTATTATGCTTCCGGTTTATTATTCCATTAATCATGCTCAAAGGAAAACAAGTTACGATTTAATTTGTTAATCTTAGTTTAAACCCGATTAAAAGTCTGGCTCTCCGTCTATACGTGAGAACGTTTTATTTTTTCAACGTTTTATTTCTACCTACCTTATTTGTAAGTAGGAAAATAAATAACCCCATATCTAAATTGTATACTCAATATACGATACATTATATTACATAAAGTATGAGAGATATTAATTTAAAAATAATAATAATATTATATATAATAATAATAATAAGTTAAAACTGTGGCGCAGAAGCCAACGCCCCCCTCCGGAGAAGTTATACAATTCCAAATACGACTAATTTAAGCTAATGATTATGTATACGTGTGTGTGTGCGTGTGCGTGTGCGCGCGTGTGTGTGTGTGTGTGTGTGTGTGTGTGTGTGTGTGTGTGTGTGTGTGTGTGTATAATATACTTATATGTATTTATAATAACTACATATTTTCGTCGAATGTACTTAGCCGAGTGAGGTACCTACAGACCAGACCAGACGGTTCGCTAGGTAATGTGAAGAAATATTCTGGATTCGACAAACTGCTATTGAGACATCCATAAACACTGTAATATTTTCTACTTGATTAGTTCACCATCTTCACGAACTTATAAATTATTACCTCGCGGCCGGTGTTACGTACGGCGTCGCTGCCACGACTGGCGCACCGATAGCACCGAGAAATTTTGTCAGTGTGTGCGTGCGCGGCGCGTACGCACGGGCGCGTTCACAAACAAGCCGGGCTCGGTGCGCATGTATGAAGTCGACCTACTTTTCTGATTCTACTATGGCGCAAGTGCTTTACCTATATACTTACCTTACCTGTACTATTATGCTCGCTCACTAACTAAACCACTAAGTACATTACGTCATATTTACAACAATTACAACACCTCTCTCTTATAATATTTCAACGTCGGGGGTTAAAAATTAATTATTAGTGCTAATTTTCAAGGAATATACCTACAAACTAAATCAAATTGGTGTCCACTAACCTAATACAAACGAAAAAAACCAAGACATTGCGCGAGCTAAACAACCATCAGCGCCATCTCTTACCAACTTTGCGAACTAAATCATATCTAACTAACTAGTGACCTCATTGACAAACCTCTTTCCAGCCGAGTGTCCTCTACGCCCCTCGGCAAGGGCATCGGACGGGCGAAAGGTCACTCCGACAAGGACATGCGAGCATACATGCAGAAACGAGCCGCTTCAAGAGAGGTAAGACATAAAATATTACTACATTTCAGCTTATTGCAGTCCACAGCTGGACGTAAGCCTCCCCAAAAGAGCGACAAAGAGCACGATCTTCCGGTCATCCAGCCACAGCCAACCATCTTTCTAAGGTCGTCGGTCTATCGAGCTGGGAGCGTCCTACACAACTTATTTATTTATTTTTATTTATTTATTTATTTTATTCGGAACACCAAGAACATTGATACAATCTATAAGTATAGAGTTATCAATAAACGTAGCCATCAACAGGTATTCGCATATATAAATGTAGAATGTATACACACCACACAAGCTAACCATATAACAGTCAAAAACACAGAGAAAATAAAAAAAACCGGCCAAGTGCGAGTCGGACTCGCGCGCGAAGTGTTCCGCATCATTATCTTTAAAAACGAGCAAAAAATCACGTTTTTTGTATGGGAGACCCTTTAAATATTTATTTAATTCTGGTTTTTAGTAAGTATTTGTTGTTATAGCGGCAACAGAAATAGGTACATCATCTGTGAAAATTTCAGCTGTCTAACTATCACGGTTCATGAGAAAGAGCCTGGTGACAGACGGACAGACAGACAGACAGACGGACAGACAGACAGACAGACAGACAGACGGACAGACAGACAGACAGACAGACGGACAGCGGAGCCTTAGTATTAGGGTTCCGTTTTACCATTTGGCTACGGAACCCTAAAAATAAAGAAACAATTACGAATTTGCTGCACCTTTGGAGCGGGGGCCTAATTCAGAATTAAACAAGTTGTTAATAGTTGGTGGTTTAGTCCGAAATAATTCTAGCTCGTCGTTGGTTTTTGCTACGTTTGCCAAGGCGTGGTCTCCACTCGAGAACCCGTTTACTCCACCTTTCATCGACCTGTTTCAAAATGTTCGGATAAGTTCTGCATTCGTTCTGAATAAGCTATATTTAACCTATCTGGAGGATAAACAATCGTGTATATCCGTGTTTAGTTGACACATTTTAGACACGATTTTCAAGCACATCCTTGACATATTTTTATTTTTTACATAACATTATCGGTACATTGTGAAATCTATACTAATATTATAAAGAGGAATGATTTGTACCTATTTTTGTATGTTTGTAATGAATAGGCTCAAAAAGTACTGGGCCGATTTAAAAAATTCTTTCACCAATAGAATGCTACATTCTTCCAATTTGACATAGGCTACATTTCATTTTGAAAAAAATTAGGGATCCTTGGTAAAATTTGAACAATGTAACCGAAGGTGTAGAAAAATGAGTCTTAAAATATCTTTCGTCGAATGCGCTGCCGAAACTATTAGCGATAATTGTCTACCCCGTGCGAAGCCGGGACGGGCTGCCAGTAGGCTATAAAAATGTAAAGTTCTAACCAAACCTTTGTCTGTTCTTTAACCTTTTTCGCAAAGTGTAATAAACGCTAAAGGTTCTAGAATGGAGGCCACGTACCGGCAGCGTAGGACGTCACACACAAGGTGGACAGACGACCTGGTAAAGGTTGCAGGAAGTCAGATGCAGGCAGCACGCAACCAGACAATCTGGAAGTCAATAGGAGAGGCCTATGTTCAGCAGTGAACAAATTATCAGTGATCCAAGTTATTGATACAAATTATACCAATGTTGACGGTAATATACTACTCAGCTGTACATATAGCTACAACATTGATCAGAGATACGCTGGCTTTGACAGCAAGAAGAAACACTTGAAAATTTCATCGTGTCACGTGACGTCCTGGGTAGCTTAGTTGATAAAGCACTCGCCCGGCTTGCGATGAGACGTGGGTTCGAGTCCCACCTGAGGTCGATGACTTTTTTCACGTGTTATTTATCTTAAATTATACCAAGAACAAACTATATCTAGTTATATTGTTTTAGTTAAAAATGCAACAAGAAAGTTAAACGTGTAATTCAGAACAATCCGTTCGGTAGTTAGCTGTGTGTGCGTTGATAGATAAGTGAGTCGGTAATGGTTGCCTTATATACAGGGTTAATTTGCAAGGTAGTGCCAAATTTTAAAAATAAGATCCAGAGGTGCACTGCATAAGGTCCGTGTTGGCAATTTGAACCTCTGGCTTCCGCGGGCGCTCCTGCTGTTAGAAATGTACCTTACATCGAAAAGGCTAAGGTTTGTTTTCGCGCGCCATTGTGACTAATATTGTATTGAACTTTACAATCTAGGTAGCATAAGCACAGAGATAGTGCGTGCGTATTTTTTATAATTGAGACAAGGTAATCCACGCGTACCATCTTTTGACAGCGGATAGTAATAATAAAAAACAAATAGTTTGTTTTTTACGTAGATCTTTTTATCTATTGATTCTGAGGGTCCCTGAAAAATTGGCACTACCTTGCAATGTAAAAACAGATTTCTTCGACAACCGTCTAGTGTAGTGGTTCGCGTGGTTCTACCTGCTTGGCGGTTGCGGATTCGAATCCCGCAAAGCGCAAATGTTAGTGTGATGAGCACGAGCATTTGCATCTAATTCATGGACGTTTATAAACGTATTTAATATTTAAATTTGTTATCTAGTCGCCATAGTAAGCTTTGCTTAGATTGGGGCTGGAAAATTGGTGTAATTTCCATAATACAGAAAGTGCGAGTCGGTCTCAGGCACGAAGGGTTCTGCACTAATCTTTAAAAATGGTGGAAAAATCACGTTTGTTGTATGAGAGCCCCCTTAAATATTTATTTTATTCTGGTTTTTGGTATTTTTTGTTATAACGGCAACAGAAATACATCATCTGTGAAAATTTAAACAGTCTAACTAACACGGTTCATGAGATACAGCCCGGTGACAGACGGACAGACAGACAGCAGATTCTAATAAGGTCCCGTTTTATCCTTTGGGTACGAAACCCTAAAAAAGATTACAAAACACCCTGTATATTAAATGTTAGCCCACTATGCAGGTGCATTCCGAAGGCGAGTGCGGCGGTGGCGGCGGCGGATCGCTGGGCGCGGAGGCGCTGGCGGCGCAGGTGGCGCGCTTCAAGCGCGTGTCGCTGCGCAAGCTGCGCGCCTGGCGCTCCTGAGTGTGGCAGGTATCTATATACGATAAATATATGTTAATATTCCTTCTGGAGTGTGGTTCTCCTGCTCTAATAGGAAGCCTGTCAATTCTGCAAACAAAACCGCGCTCACTTCGACACTGAACTCGCCTAACAAAGATATATGTGAACCTACTTCTTAGTAAAACAGGGGCTTTACTTGTTTTCGAGCGAGTTTGTTGCGTGTTTCTTACAGGGTGTTTACCATGAGCTTCATTTGAACTATCCTTTCAAATTCCAGGCAATTGAGTGTCTGTACAGCCTAACTGAATCGCTGAAGGCTAATAATCTGAGCGGTTCAATTAGCTGCACAGATACTGACCTGCCTGGAATTTGAGTGGATAGTTTAAAGCTCATGGTAACCACCATAGAACAAGTCAGACTCGCTACGCTCCCGGAATCGACAGGCATATTCCAAAAAGTGACTGTTATTTTTAAATACCCTATATTTATATTGTATTTTTTTATACCCAGGTCTTCCGCCGGCTGGGCACCCGCCTAGCCAACCACCGCGCCTCCCTGTCCTCCGAGCTGGGGTCCTTATGGGACTTCATCAGGATCGACAAGGACCGCCGGCGGTCGGCCCCCGCAGCCACCTACGAGCCCATCCACAGTGACACCAGGTCTCCGGTCAGGCTAGCCAGAGACCTGTTACAAGTCGTCCAAGAAACTGTACTGAAGAGATTCGATGAGACTCCTAAAAGATGCCCATTGGCTAAGGAAGAGTCTGAATTGACGAGCTCAGATGAAGACGATGGGAACGATAAAAGAATTGCTAATCTAATAGATTTCTTCTTTACTATTGTTAAAAGTCAGAAAGATGAACGCAAAGGCAGCGGTGGCAGTTGCTTTAGAAGCGAAAACAACCCGGCGGAAGGCAAAATAGAAACGTATATTCCTACAAGAGTCAACACGGAATTGGAACAAAAAATGGAAACGCTGATAGAATTCCTTGCATCTACTGGTTGTATGGACAGAGACGAAGAAATAACTACTAAAGATGATAGGAAAATCACACTAATGGAATTCTTGTTTGGTCCGGAAGACGCTAAATGGGTGGAAAAACCTATAATTCAAATCAAATCTGAGCCGGAGTATAAACATAAAGGTATATGCTTATCTGATTCAAATATAAACGTTAAAGAATTGTCATATATTGATGAAACCCCAGACGAGGAAGGCAATGAGACGTTAGTAGAAATGCTGTTGAAATATATGGATAATTATGGTAGTAAAGAAAAGTTTAAGGAAACCAAATCAATGTCAATAACTCCATCATTGTCTGAAAAGTCTAAATCCGATGTGACAATTAGTAAATTGGAGACTTTCAGCGAAATGAATAAGACGAAATCAGACTCAACTTTGACTCATACACAAGATACAGTAATCGAGAGAGGTGATGATAGATCTGGGAAGTCGAGTCGAAGGATATCCGAAACAGTTGTAGATTTGAGCCACGTTAAAGAAGATTTAGAAGACATCTTCGACGAAGCGCTCGATAAAGTATGCGGTATCAAAAGAGTTTCCAAAGAAGATGATACGATGACGGAACAGGAGGATATGGAGAATTTTAACGCGTATACAAAACCTCCTATGCTGCAGTACATGCAATACTTGCCGTATAGCGTCGAGCTCTCTGATATTATGGAAGAGGATGAACCATCTTCTAGAGGGATGGAGAGGAAGCTATCAGACGATGATAGAATGGAATTCGCTAGACGATGTGCTGAGGATCTTCTCAAATATATTGAACGAAAGATTCAAGAACATTTTGAGGAGGACTCCTCTTCTGAAGATAGTCGTGAATTTGATATCAGTGCGAATCTGAAACGATCGTCAATCAGTCTTATAGATTTGAGGAATATACCAGATCTGCCTCCAAGCATGATTATAAAGCCGAAAGTGGTCAAAATCACCAGGTCAACGTCAACAACCGAGATTTCGGACTCGATATCGGATTTATCGAAGAGAATCGATTCTGCTTGCATGACAGAAGACACCACGTTAACAAATAGTTCAGAAAGAAACGAAAGAGCATTGGATAAGATTGAATCGTTACACAAATTCTTTTCTAAATCTCGGTTGGAAATTATCGACGAAATTATTGAAGAGAATGGCGATAAAGTGAAAAGTCCCAAAATGATATTTCTAGATACTGAAACCAGTAAAAGCGACAGTGATTTTAAAGCAGGACAAGCTAGTTTAGATGACGTGGAAGATTTGCAAGAGGACAATGATTTGGAAAAGAATGAAAATAAAGACAGTAATGATAGATTTAAAACTGATGACGTTTTTGATGACGGCCAAATAGACCAAGTTGTTGAAGAACTTGATGAAGTGACTGTTCAAGACAAAATGGATATACAAGAGGATAAAATGAAATGACTCACCTGTATCAAGCCCCTCAATATTAATAACATAAAAACAGAGAGGAGAATATAATAATAAACCGAAATATTATCATCCAGGAACATTTGTACAAATGCTTGCATATCGTAAATATTTTAATAATTCTTCCTCTCTGTTTAGTACGAGAATATTTTTATTCAGTTACGGTTATATTTTAAAATGAAATTGGTGTTTAAATGATCATCACCGTTTACTCCATCAAAGCTATACATTCAAGTGATTTTATTAATAATTACTACAGCTCAAAAATCAACTTGTTTCTTAGTATGTTTGGATGCAATTTTGTGTGTAAACAATTAAATGAAATGTATATATTTGTATACATTATTGCAGTTGACTGTACCATAACATAAAACTAGACTTTCAATTGAAAATATAGGTATCTAGAATGTATTTAAATATATAACCAACACGATATTAACAGAAAAAAAACTCCATTAAGTTGTAAAAACGTAACAAAATATTTCGGTGAATTCGACTCATTAATAAAGATACGCAAATAAAATAATAAATACGATATACCTTCGGCCGCTGTATGGTGGTTCGAGTTACTAGTGAGATTTTTGAATAATAATATTAGTGCTTAGTTAATTATTGGTCTATTTCGACGGTGGTAAGATAATAAGACTTATTTTACAGATTTGATTACTTGAATACTTAGATTAAATATACGTACCTACCATTTAAACATTTAAACACTGTTAAGCAAAAAAAATCTTCCTTGCTATTTTGTTTTCAAAGTTAAACAAGGAAAAAAGCGATTTTAAATAGTTTTTGAACAGACTATTTTTTATTACTTAATTTGGAATTTAATTAAAAGCTTCGGTTTTATGCTAGTTTATATCAAAATTATTCGAAATCATCTATAAAAAATGCAAGTAATATTGATATTGTAGGTAATATTTTCACAAAGTCATATTTATATTATACATAACTTCTAAACTGTTGTTTTCGTGAGTTTACTTGCAATATTAACTGATTTTCCTAAACACATTTTCAATTAAAAAATATATTCAATATATTCAATATCTTAAATCTAAGAATTTTAAACGTTTTAAAAAATATTTGAAAGGTTAGATTTTATTTGCCTGCAAAAAAGCTATGTATCACCGTCGAAACAAAATATAGTTACATAAAAGTAATAATATATTAGTGTGTGTTAATAAAATAATGACGTATTTATCACAAGTTGAATTTATATTTAAAAAGTATATTAAAGTAAATTAATAGTGAATTTTATACTAACTAATTGTATGACAATCTGATTATAACATGCGGTTACAAATGTATTTTTTATCTATAAAACTTGACTGTTTTGGGAATAAATAGAAAAAGAAAATATATTTCTTCCGCATAGAAAATATATTTGAAACTTTTGGCTTAAGAACGTGTTTTCACCAATAGAATAAATTAAATTAAATTATAAATTGCACTTTGAAAATATATTATTTTAACAAAGAACGACTCTCGTTCACGTATAAAATATATGCTTATGTTATTAATAAGTTGTAGTTCCAATATTCTGGTTAGCAATTGGTATTTTATTTTCTGTGATGAAAAAATAATAATCTCAAAATGACTTGTTTTAATCATACTATAACTGCTGTGAGTAACTTATGAAATATCGACAAAATGTATAAAAATATACTTTTTTACTATTTAAAATAACTTTTATGAACACAATATATACCCATGATTCTATGTTATATTTGTAAATATGGCGTCAAAAAATCATAAAAGATATTCTAAAGATCCAAGCACAAAACATTGCGAAGTTATAATTGCCAAATAACCCTATTTGTACAATGAGTCTCAAAACAAATTAATATTTTGTACAAATTATTATTATGTAGTATTTTTGTGTCTGACTGTATTTTTTCGCCTAAATGTGTGTGATTTTAGTAGTACCTACTACGTTTTTTGCCATTTTGTTAAGTTTTTGTACACAACATACTATTAATTTTAAAAGGTTGCATTTATTTAGATTTAATTTTATTTCACATTACTGAAACATTTTTATAGGTAGGTTCTTGCTAAAAATGGCATTAAGTATCCGGCCATAGGTTGTTGATACAAAGGTGTCAAATATTTTTATTATCAACCAAATATTTTTATTATCAACCAAATATTTTTTATTAGTAAAGGATGAAACACACAAGTGCTTCAAAACAGTTTTAATAATTGTTTACAAAAAGACCTACTAAAGTCACGCACAAGCTTAAATAAATTTGATGTTTTATTTGTGCGCCAAAATTATGTATTTATGGCTCAAACAAATGTTAAAAATGAATTATTAACAAATCAAATTTATTTTTTCGGTTTTACACGATATAAATAATTAAAATTAACCGATAACCGAGTTTTCCTGAATGAATGATTGATTTTAAACTCTTTGAAACGGGAATTAACGCGATCATAATTTAGGTACAAAATGTTACCTCTTTTGCGTGACGTTTCGATCGGGTTACACCGACCGTGTTCACAGGCTGACTGGAACATAACATTTTGTACCTAAATTATGATCACGTTAATTCCCGTTTCATTGAGTTTGAAATTATGCAACGCGAAAGCTTAAAAGTAATGAATGATTGATTATATGAAAATACGCATCATTCGTTTACGGAGTGTAGCGAGCCTTACTTGTTCTGTGACTAAACCCGGAATGACAATTTGATTTTTTGAAAGCAATACATTGAAAAAATGTAATTGCATTGTTAATAACCCAATACCCAGTTATATAATAAGAATTTGGTTAACACGTTCCCTGTCCACGTCTCCATTTCGAGTCGTATATCGTTTACAGTCTTAAGTCCACGCCTGCATATGGAGTCGCAATTACAAATTTTTGAAAAGATAATATATTGGATTGAACGTATGAATTAGAGTTGGACTTTAGTGTAGACTTGTGAGTTGATATGTTCTAAATATGTCAGCAATTGCATTACGAGTGGACTTTACAGGAAAAACGACCCTTGTTTGGAGGACTGTGAACGTGTTAAAACTTGTCTATAGAATTAGTTAAGACAATTATAAAAAATGTTATTTATCATAAATGAATCTATCTTAAATTAGTTCTGTTAGCGCATTGTTATATTCTGTTCTTGTAAATGAATTATAAAATAGATGTATTTACTTTACAGAATGTTTATAATATTTTATGACGAATACAATTTATTTTACTGTCACCATGTTTTTATTTAGTCAGTACTCAACCTGTTTCTAAGGCCTGGGACAGGGTACATTTTATGGGCAAAGAACAAGCATTGGGACATTTTTGTCTTTTGAAATAAAGAGAAATAGGCATGATCTTCTAGCGCCAATTCTTTTGTACGCCCTATACAGGGTGTACAAAAGAACGGGACACTCCTTAAAACCACGTGATCAGCTGGTCATATACAACAACTTTTCCTATGGGAGCAACATCGAAATCGTGATTTTATTTTCAGATGCCATACATTATCATCGAGGTATGCGAGTAAGTTTGTATGGGGAAGCTGAGAAAAAGTTATCGGTTTCGATGTTCCTCCCATAGAAAAAGTTGTTGTATATCACCAGCTGATCACGTGGTCTTACGTAGTGTCCCATTCTCTTGTACAGTCAACAGCTCGTCGACCTACCCAAAAAGTCAAAAATTCTCCAATAGATTTTCAACTTTAAGCCTGACATATAGAGATCATTTTCAAATGAGAAAATTTGTCATTTTGTGGTAGGTCGACGAGCTGTTGTCCGTACACCCTGTATATTTGATGGTTTAAGGAATAACACAAATAAAAGAGTTGTCATTTGTTATAAATATTTTATTTTGATCCATCGATTAACATCTAAACTGATTATTAGTTTAATTCTAATTACCTCAGTACAAAAGCAGATACGTGAAGTCTACACATGAAACAGATTGACATCTCTCTCTCTCTCTCTCTCTCAACCGTTTTAATAACAACTATAATTCTTTTAGTAGCTGCTTAATAAAATATTATTATAAACAAAAGTTTAATTTGTTACTAAATAATTATGAGATTATAAATAATCACTTATTTAATATATAAGGTCCGATTTTATTAGTGTATATCCTGTTAACCTGTGACTATATAGGTGAAAAGCAATCGTAAAAACTAATTTACAAATGTGTACCATAAAAACTAAAAAAGTTAAAAATCAACAACATTGACTTCATATTGCATAAACTCGTCCTATCTTCAACTCTTTCTCGCTCTGTACAAGGGGAAGGAATAAGACGGATAATCAGATGGTTAAACGTAGCAAAGATGGGACGAGTTTATGCAATATGAAGTCAATGTTGTTGATTTTTAACTTTTTTAGTTTTTATGGTACACATTTGAAAATTGGTTTTTACGATTGCTTTTCACCTATATAGTCACAGGTTAACAGGATGAGCACTAATAAAATCGGACCTTATATATTCACAGCGACGATAAAATAAACTGTGTAAGATCACCGCCCTTGAAATGACATACATATTTGTATGAAACTTCTTGTTTTAATTAATTTAATAAGAGGTTATTTATTAGTTAACATCTTTATGGGATGCGATTCTACTGCTCGAATGTATTGGTGTCAAAAGTAACGAGCCATTATAGTCGTTCCTATAAAATTGGAAGAAGCGTCATTTATAGGTACGCTTTCGAGTATGTCAAGTTGACAATTCCTACCATCCGTTAGCAAAACTAACCGTTTCTCGGATATAGGAACCGGGTTTAAGCCAGTCCAATATTGGCAACGTCTCATTGACTAATAGAGACAGCTTGAGGACATTTCATTGGTGAATCCAGTCCACTGAATTAGAACGATTTCTAATTCGCTGGCTTAAGCCCGGTTCCTATATCCTAGAAACGGTTGGTTTTGCTAACGGATGGTAGGAATTGTCAACTTGACATACTCAAAAGCGTTCCTATAAATGACGCTTCGTCAAATTTTATAGGAACGACTCTAACGGCTCGTTACTTTTGACACCAATACGATCAGTTGCTGATGTACACTTACGCATAGTACAATATAGGAACCCGGTGTTAGTGGATTGTCTCACGTATTGGCTCCGTGTAAATGGTGCGTAAGGCCCGATTTGACAAATCTGGAATAGGTTTTTACTCGAGAGTAAACTACTTGATGTAAAGTAAGCCAATTTTGTATGTATTCCTCAAGTTTGAAAAAACATAACCCAAGTTATCCAAGAGCATAATCAACGAAGTTATTCTCGTAATAGTTAAACTGGGATAACTCTGTGTCGAATCGCGCTATTCTGACGTGGGTGGAGGCCCTACCAGATGTTACGACGATGACAAAGAAGAATACCGTTCAGTGTTCTGTACCGAACGCCTACCGCCTTATTACAAAAAAGATAAGACTTGGTTTAAACCATGTCTAAAGATTAGCCAACCAATTTGAAATATGGGTCATTATTACCGATATATGTCTGATGTGTCAACATTTTCAATTGATTGGTTATTTTTTAGACATGGTTTTAACCCAGTCTATCTTTTTGGTAATAAAGCCCCTAGTCTGATTTTTAATTGATAATTATTGATAATACATTTGACGTTTTCAACCCTTACGAAACATCGGGAACGAGACAAAAAGGGGTTGAAAAATCACCTCGCGTAAATAATATATCCCCCCGTTAGTAAGTTTTTATGACCTAACTAAAAAAAGATAGACCAGGTTTAAACCATGTTTATAGAATAGCCAACCAATTTGAAATGTTGATACATCAGACATTCGAGACATATTATTACCAAACATTTTCAATTAGTCTAATCTTTAGACAGTGTTTTAAGCTATTCTATCTTATTTGTAGTAACGCCACCATTTACAGATTTTGACATAAGTATACAGGGTGTACAAAAGAATGGGACACTCCTTAAAACCACGTGATCTGCTGGTCATATACAGCAACTTTTCCTATCGGACCAACATTGAAATCGTGATTTTATTTTCAGATGCTCCATACATTATCATCGAGTTAGTTTGTATGGAGCAACTAAAAAAAAATCTCGATTTCGATGTTGCTCCCATAGAAAAAGTTGTTGTATATCACCAGCTGATCACGTGGTTTTAAGGAGTGTCCCATTCTCTTGTACACCCTGTATAAAATTTTCATTTAAAAATCAGAGATAGTTCCTTAAAAGCATAACCAACGCTCGGTGCTCAGTATGCACAAACTAGCGTTATAAAATAAACATTTTGATCATAATTTATATATTTAAATCTACGATTCACAACAAAAAGTCTACACTAGACATAAAAAAAAGAGTGACCCATATTGAATAACAATGTTTTTGAGAATGCTTTCCTAATTAATTTGACAAGTGCCTCTCTATGATCGGTTCCGTATAATATCATCTAATATGCTGTGGCTACACTAAATATAGTATTGGACAACATCACATACATTGCTCTGATCCTAAGGTAAGTAGCTAAAGCACTTGTGTTATAGAAATCAGAAACAACGGCGGTAACACAACACCCAGAACCGAGACGAAATAGAAAAGTTCGTTTTCTACATTGACCCGACCGGGGATCGAACCCGTTACCTCAGAGATGGCGACGCCATATTAGTCCGGCGTGCTCGCCTCTCGGCTACGGAGGTCGTCTACTCATACACTGTAAAGTTGGGCGAATAATTTCAGTAAAATCCTGGTTAAATTAAATTGAATTGAATGTACCATAGCATCTTAAAACACTTTCTTTGAAGCGTTTGAAATTTAGCAAATGTTATCAAAAGGTTCCGTCATATAACCACAGCATTTTAAAGACTCAGAAAATGACTGACACTGACATATGTCATAATGCGCGAACGAGACGACGCTCTACAAACGACTGAATAAAAAAGCATTCTTAAAATTTGTTAAGCAAACACGGGTACCGTAAACTCATTGACGCATTTCGCCTACTTATAAACTCTTTACAAGTTCTATATTTAATAGCTACGTTTTTTTATATAACATAAATAATAATACTCTAGGTATTATATAAATATCTTCAACATGGAAGTCTTAGCGGAGGATAAACCTAATATAAATTATTACAAAGACAATTTTTTATATTTTTTTAATTTCTCGGCCCTGTTCTTTCGTATTACGTCCACGCATTTTATCTGACATACAGGTTGACAAAAAATCAGCTGTTCCATACAAAATATCGATATACATTAGATTAAAATGTATGGAACAGCTGTTTTTTTTTGCAGTTAGAGTTGATCCGATAGTAAGAGTTATTCGTTTGTATCACGGGAATCTTCTCAGAAGGTATGGATGGTGATAAAAAAGTCAACCTGTATACAGCATTAGACGTTGAAAAACCTAAACTTATTGATGTCGATTTTGCAGCTCATATACAGGGTGTACAAAAGAATGGGACACTCCATAAAACCACGTGATCAGCAGGTCATATACAACAACTTTACCTATGGGAGCAACATCTAAAAATAATTGATTTTATTTTCAGATGCTCTATACATTAATATTATCATCGAGGTATGCGAGTAAGTTTGTATGGGGAAGCTGAAAAAATTAAATCGATTTCGATGTTGCTCCCATAGAAAAAGTTGTTGTATATGACCAGCTGATCACGTAGTTTTCAGGAGTGTCCTATTCTCTTGTACACCCTGTATTACTTTCATGATAAGATAAAAATCTTAACACAGATCGTAAGTCAGAAGGGGCGACTTATTTCATATCGACATAAATTCTTTACTAAATTGAATGCGTTTTATTTCGGCTTTTCAAATTAGCAGTAAATAAACTAAATTTTGACTAAGTCCCTCAATCAAATTTTCAGCAACAATAGTTTCTATGTATAATATACATAATAAAAAGAATAAAATCAGGTTCGATTCCAAAGGAAAACCTCTCTTACTAATAATTTCAACATAATATTGTTTCAAAGATATAGTTGTATCTATAGACGACATATACTATGTACACCGTATAATCTATAAACTACAAGGTGTAACAGAATTAACGCACATCCTCTTAGGGACTGATTCTGGTGCTCAAATACAACTACTTTTTAATAAAACAATAATACTTTTTAATGGGATCAACATTGAAATCTCAAAAAAAAATTACGTCTCCATACAAACTGATGTCAGCCGATCGGCGATTTTGTATGGGGAGGTGTTTTTTTTTTGCGATTTCGATGTTGGTCCCATAATAAAAGTTGTATTTGAACACCAGAATCAGCCCTTAGGAGGGTGTGCAATAATTCTGTTACACCTTATATACGCATAAAACATTTAAGACGAATTTAATATTCATATTTTTGTCAAAATTGTAAAGGTGAAAGCACACCGCACCAAGCCCAGATAATTTTAAATTTAATATTTCTAGATATGAAAATTAAATTTAATATTAAAAGATTCAGCTTTGAATCAAAATCTTGATTTCGCCTTTTCCGTGTTTGTTATTTACAATTTTGGCAAATATAAAATGTAAGACAAAAAACCTTAAACTAATGATATTTAAGTTAAGAAACGAACCTACCTATATAACAGTTTTTATTTGAAGTATTTTTATGTTTTCGAGAAATTCGGTATGACTATTATTTTCGACTAAAAGTTCCTACAAAATTTACCATAGAGAAAATAATAAAAATATGTCATGCTTTATAAAAGCGCCATCTATTATAAAATTCGGAAAGCTATTGCTTCATATCAATAAATGGTTGTTCATAGACTTTTATATCAATAAAAAGGTGACAAATATCATTAGTAAAAGGGGAAAAAAACTATATGTACTATACTTTTAATAATCTAAACACTTGCACATACTATATTTAGCACAGAAATAGTCTGTTTTATCCACAACCTGACGTCCCGGTAGATTCTGACAGCGCCTGGTGTCAACTCGATGCATTTTTGGTAAATACCTTTTGTAGTTCTGATATATGATGGTGTAATATCAAAATTAATTGCATCTAGCAGAAGAGAGTTGAGAGTACCTGAAAATATGAATAAACTCATGTAACTCATAATTAAACAAGGGGCCGTTCAAGTATACGTAAGCAGATTTACTACAAATATTTACCCCCCTACCCCCTTGTCAGCAAAAGTAATCAAAGCTCTTACCCCCCCCCCTCCCCCTCCATGGTAACGTAAACATTTTTACATAACAATCTTATTCTGTTCCACCGCCCATACCATCTATGTCTGGCCCTATGGTTGATTGGTAGAGTATGCTTTTGCCATTAAGTCCGCCATTTTTACTACATATTTTATGTCCGTGCAATAAAGTTTAAATTAAAAATAAATAAACACGTCAAATCGTTCCGAAATGAAACAATAAATTGACGGGAAAAAAAAACATAAGTCAGTAGCGCGCAGTAATTTCCCTACTCGCTACTAAGCAAGTACCTTAACGTGTTCATTTATTTGTGGGAATCCCCGATAGTGCATTTCTTTTTATAGCATAGACAAAATGTGGGCTGCCATATGCCATATTCCTCGTTTGGCAGTCAGGTAAAAAGTAAATAACTACTGCTGACGTAATCACCATCTAGACCCCCCACCCCATGTCATCAAAAAATAAGCAAAGCAGACACGCCCCGCCCGCCTATAGTGCTTACGTTATACTTGAACAGCCCCCAATAAAAAACCCGGCCTGACCATTCCAACCATATTTAGTGACATATATCACGAGCATCTCCGTGCTTCGGAAGGCACGTTAAAAGTTGGTCCCGGCTGATATCGCTTGATATTAGTCGTGAAGCCTAGTCAGAGGTCTTTAGTTCAAAACATTATTATTGGTGTGTGACGCTCTGCAAGTGTGTGTGGAGGGGGGCTGTAAGTATTTAAGGAGGGGGAGGAGGGGTGCAAGAGTAAATAAAGGATTCTAGATCCTCACCATCAGTGTGCGAGGAAACTGTGGGGCGTGCTAGACATGTAGGGGACTTTACGAATGTGAGTAATGAGGGTGTGTGCTGCTGCATATTCGGGGCCTGCAAGTGTGTGAGTGCGTGTAGGGGGCTGTAAGTGTGTGTGGGGGGGGGTCTGCTAGGTGTGGGGGGGCGCAAGTGGGGGACGGGCTACAAATGTGTGTGGGGGCGCTACAAGTGTGTGGGTGTGGGATAGTGAGCTCAAAGCGGATAATGTGGGGTGCAGTGCTGGAAGTTTGGTAGGGGAGCCTTTGCAAGTTTCGGGGGGGAGGGGGAGCTGCACGTTGAAAATTCCACAAGTATGTGAAGGGGGCTGCAAGTGTGTGGTGGGGGATTCTGTAAGTATAGGGTAATGTGTGGGGGGGCAGTTTGTAAGGAACTGTAAGTATGTAGGGGGGCGATTTTGTGGGGGGCTGTATGTAGGGGGCAATTTTGTGGGGGGCTGTAAGTATGTAGGGGGGGGCGATTTTGTGGGGGGCTGCAAGTATGTAGAGGGGCGATTTTGTGGGGGGCTGCAAGTATGTAGGGGGGCGATTTTGTGAGGGGCTGCAAGTATGTAGGGGGGGCGATTTTGTGGGGGGCTGTATGTAGGGGGGGTAGTAATAAACACTCACCAGACAGTGTTCGGGCGGCAGACGGGCGGGTGTCGCACCTACAGTCGCGACGCCCCCGCAGCGAGGTCCACGGCCAGGACCGCCGCGGGGGCGGCGTGCCCTCAGCTGCGCCGGTGCCGGCCGCCGCGCCGGCGACGCTCGCGGCGGACCTGCGTCAGTAATGCAACCTGAATACGGCCCTGTGCGGTCGACTGAGAAAACGGTTGAGCGCTCAGTATTCAAAATCACTTTAGGGTTAAAGTGATTTTTAATACTTGAAAACAAATCGTCGCCTCAGGTGGGACTCGAACCCACGTCCCATCGCATAAGCATTTCTGATCTTAACCAATCGTCAAATATTTGTAAAAATATTTCTATAGGGTGTTGACGGTAGTATACTACTCAGCTATACATATAGCTACAACATTGATCAGAATACGCTGGCTTTGACAGCGAGAAGAAACACTTGAGGAATTTCATCTTGTCACGTGACGTCCTCAGTAGCTTAGTGGTCAAAGCACTCGCCCGGTATGCGATGGGACGTGGGTTCGAGTCCCACCTGAGGTCAATGATTTTTTTCAAGTGTTATTTATCTTCAATTAAACCTTGCATGGAATTGCTAAAAACAAAAAAATTACAAAACAATGATTGTTAAACCAATAAGCAGTCCATATTCGAAAACACCGACTACTATTAAAACTCGAAATATTAACACCTATGCAAGCACAATGCGCTTTACGTCATGCTCAGCGAGTAGGCCATTAGCCATTGAGTCGAGCCATTAAGTGGGGTTACAGCTCGGAGGATGCATGTCTATGCGGTATTTCCCCCCAGACAATGGCTCATCTTCTGACATGCCCAGCGTATCCCTACACCTGCACACGCGAAGATCTTTGCAAGGCCACCGATAGTGGTCTATCGGTGGCTGAGTTTTGGTCTTCACATATATGAAAGCCTGAGTCGACACGCAAAGAAGAAGAAGCGAGTAGGCAATGCGGAGACCGCCTACATCGTAGCGCGAAATTCTAATTGGCGCCGGTTTTGTGTGTTTACGTCGGAGACAAGTTTTTGTCACTACACTAAAAACTTTATTGAATTAGTTGCAGTATAGAATGCTTACCGTAGCAGCAGACAGTTAACGATAAAAGTTTACTGATTGAGGCGTTAAAAATATCTACAAAATGACATGCATTTTTTTATACTTGTGGTGCTCCATATAAATCTTCACTTAGTAAATTTTCTTCGCTTGCCTCGGAAAGCAAGAATGACTGGTAAGTCTTAATTTGTCAGTTCAAATGATCGATTTTGATGGTTTTTTTTTTAAATAATGTTGCTATTATAGTGTTTTAAACTTTCATGGTCACTAACATTAGAATAGTTTGTTACGGGATTGCTACCATGTACCTTATTTTTGAGTTCCCGATATTTCGGCACTGTTGCAAGCGCCATGTTACTCCGTGATCATGGCGCTTGCAACAGTGCCGAAATATCGGGAACTCAAAAATAAGGTACATGGTAGCAACCCCGTAACAAACTATTCGAATGTTGCTATTATTTCCTACCCAGAACAAAAATAGTTGATGACAATTCTTCTCGGTGTCGACCGCACGGAATGCCTCTTAGGTACATGACAAACTAAAAATATTAAAATAAAACTCAATTTAATTATACCTGTAATACTAACACCTAATTTAATTTAAGCGTAAATACTAACCCATGGATCATTGTTGTCTTAAAATAAGTAAATTTGAATTTGAAAAATCAATGCACGCCCCCACTGTTTTGACATCACCTATAAAGTATGTCAATTGAGTGGTGATGTCAACTAGCCTTTTATAATGTTCCTTTCACTGAAAGTTTAAAATATAAAAGTAATTCAATTCACTCACCGTCCCCACTTCCCCCTCTGCCCAACGCTCGTAAGCGCGTTCCCGCTTCAGCCATTCTTGATACTTGTACCACCACTCCTCCCATTTGACATAATCGCCGAGGGTTAGGCCTACGACAAACAAATAAGTTATTTAAATAAATAATCAATATTGGACAACATCACATGCATTGCTCTGATCCTAAGATAAGCTGAAGCACTTGTGTTATAGATAGAAACAACGAGGTACTACAACACCCAGACCCGAGACCATATAGAAAAGTTCGTTTTCAATATTGAACCGACCGGGGATCGAACCCGTCACCGAGAGTCCACGCCATATAGTCCGGCGTACTCGCCTCTCGGTAACGGAGTCGTTAACATACTGATGATAGTTAACCCTATATACTATTTTGTAAATCACATATCCTATGGCCCCGAGGGAGTAAAATAGTTTTATTTTTGGAAATACATGCAGTATTTTCAAAAGAGCACCTTAATTCTCAAGTTTTGCTACCCTGTTAAATACAAACTCACAACGCAGATTACACTGTTCTTAAAGTATTCATATTAAACATGCATATTTCCAAGAGGGCAAATAGTACCCCAGGGTACCATCCTAAGTCCTGCAAGTTTAATAAAAACTCACAGCACAAATAGCCCCTCGCCTTGTAGTATACCTATCAAACATGCTGGGAAGGTGATTCGCAGGGAACCAACCTATGTAACATAAGTTATACAGGGTGTACAAAAGAATGGGACACTCCTGAAAACCGCGTGATCAGCTGGTCATATATAACAACTTTTCCTATGGGAGCAACATCGAAATCGTGATTTTATTTTCAGATGCTCCATACATTATCATCGAGGTATGCGAAAGAGTTTGTATGGAGAAGCTAAAAAAATTTTCGATTTCGATGTTGCTCCCATAGAAAAAGTTGTTGTATCTGAGCAGCTGATCACGTGGTTTTAAGGAGTGTCCTATTCTCTTGTACACCCTGTAAACAAACTCACCACACCAATACTATCGAACCCCCCACATCGTTCCAAGAGGGCAAGGATTACTGCAGGGTACCAAAGTCCTGAAAGTTAAATACCTAAAATACAAACGCCTAGGCAAACGTAGTGTAGGACACCCCCCAGCTCGATGGACCAACGACCTTAGGAAGATGGCTGGCAGTGGATGGATGAAAAAAGCGGGAGATCGTGCTCTTTGGCGCTCTTTGGGAGAGGCTTACGTCCAGCAGTGGAATGCAATAGGCTGAGGTGATGATGATGACAAACTCACCACGCAAATATCCCCTCTTCTTATAGTAGTCGTATCAAACCCGCAAATTATCCCAAGAGGGCAAGGATTACCGCAGGGTACAATCCTAAGTCTTACATATTAAATGCAAACCAATCACGCAAATATCCTCTCTCATTACAGTACCTAATCATACAAACTACAAATTTTCAAGAGAGCATGGATTACCACAGGGTACCAACCTAAGTGCAACAAGTTAAATACTCACAACGCAGATAGCCCTTCGTCTTGCAGTATACATCAGGTAGTACCACAAGGTAACAACCTAAGTCTTAAAAGTTAAATACCCAAAATACAACTCACCACGCAAATATGGTAGTCGTACCGAACCTGCACATAATCCCAAGAGGGCAAGGATTACCGCAGGGTACCATCCTAAGTCTTACATATTAAATGCAAACCAATCACGCAAATATCCTCTCTCATTTTACAGTACCTAATCATACTAACTATACAAATTTTCAAGAGAGCATGGTTTACCACAGGGTAGCAACCTAAGTGCAACAAGTTAAATACTCACAACGCAGATAGCCCTTCGTCTTGTAGTATACATCAGGTAGTACCACAAGGTACCTACCTAAGTCTTAAAAGTTAAATACCCAAAATACAACTCACCACGCAAATATCCCCTCTTCTTATAGTAGTCGTATCGAACCCGCACGTCATCCCAAGAGGGCAGCCCTCCCGGAGCGGCCGCTAGTAATTCTTCGGGGTAGCTGCCAACAGGGGCTGGTTCCAATCCACTGCAAAAGAAAAGAGGGTTAGTATTTTATCTATGGGGCCAAAAAAATGTGATGTCACACTAAGGGGTCTAAGAGTCTCAGCCATGTGAAATTCGTGTGACTTAATTTATGAGAATGGAGATGTGTGTGCGTAGATATCAAAGAAATCGAACAGAAGTATTGATTACGATTTTACGCAGTAAGTCAAAAATCAGAAACTGTTTTCGCATAATGATTTGCCATTTGTGTGTGTGTGTGTGTGTGTGTGTGTGTGTGTGTGTGTGTGTGTGTGTGTGTGTGTGTGTGTGTGTGTGTGTGTGTGTGTGTGTGTGTGTGTGTGTGTGTGTGTGTGTGTGTGTGTGTGTGTGTGTGTGTGTGTGTGTGTGTGTGTGTGTGTGTGTGTGTGTGTGTGTGTGTGTGTGTGTGTGTGTGTGTGTGTGTGTGTGTGTGTGTGTGTGTGTGTGTGTGTGTGTGTGTGTGTGTGTGTGTGTGTGTGTGTGTGTGTGTGTGTGTGTGTGTGTGTGTGTGTGTGTGTGTGTGTGTGTGTGTGTGTGTGTGTGTGTGTGTGTGTGTGTGTGTGTGTGTGTGTGTGTGTGTGTGTGTGTGTGTGTGTGTGTGTGTGTGTGTGTGTGTGTGTGTGTGTGTGTGTGTGTGTGTGTGTGTGTGTGTGTGTGTGTGTGTGTGTGTGTGTGTGTGTGTGTGTGTGTGTGTGTGTGTGTGTGTGTGTGTGTGTGTGTGTGTGTGTGTGTGTGTGTGTGTGTGTGTGTGTGTGTGTGTGTGTGTGTGTGTGTGTGTGTGTGTGTGTGTGTGTGTGTGTGTGTGTGTGTGTGTGTGTGTGTGTGTGTGTGTGTGTGTGTGTGTGTGTGTGTGTGTGTGTGTGTGTGTGTGTGTGTGTGTGTGTGTGTGTGTGTGTGTGTGTGTGTGTGTGTGTGTGTGTGTGTGTGTGTGTGTGTGTGTGTGTGTGTGTGTGTGTGTGTGTGTGTGTGTGTGTGTGTGTGTGTGTGTGTGTGTGTGTGTGTGTGTGTGTGTGTGTGTGTGTGTGTGTGTGTGTGTGTGTGTGTGTGTGTGTGTATATATCTCTCTCTCTCTCCCACTGTGCGTGAAACACAAACACACACAGTGTTTGTGTGGTATGTAGCATCGTTGGCGGCGGCCACAAAAGTTGTTCACTATGATGTATAGAATATGCGGTTACAAAGTTCACTTTGCTTTACGGAACACCCTGTATATGTATGTGTGTCTGTGTGTAAACTCACGGGTATGCAGCGTCGTCTGTAGCGGCTGTGGGAGACTCCCTTTCGATGCGCACGTGTAGCGTGGCGTCTCGTCTGGTTATCCTCATGTTGTCCAAACGAGCCGAACGGTCGGCCGACCATTGCGCCATCTTGCCGAAACGCTCCGACAGGGTTAATCTGTGGACAAGCAATAGTAGACGTTAGGGCGTTACAATACGGTTCAAGTTTAAGGACCGAATCGAAACTAATTTACGTTCCGATAGGGTTAATCTGTGGACAAGCAATAGTATACGTTATGGCATTACAATACGGTTCAAGTTTAAGGACCGAATCGAAACTAAATTACGCTCCGATAGGGTTAATCTGTGGACAAGCAATAGTATACGTTATGGCGTTACAATACGGTTCAAGTTTAAGGACCGAATCGAAACTAATTTACGTTCCGATAGGGTTAATCTGTCGACAAGGAATAGTATACGTTATGGCGTTACAATACGGTTCAAGTTCAAATACCGAATCGAAACTAAATTACGCTCCGATAGGGTTAATCTGTGGACAAGCAATAGTATACGTTATGGCGTTACAATACGGTTTCAAGTTTAAGGACCGAATCGAAACTAATTTACGCTACGATTGGGGTAATCTGTGGACAAGCAATAGTATACGTTATGGCGTTACAATACGGTTCAAGTTCAAATACCGAATCGAAACTAATTTACGCTCCGATAGGGGTAATCTGTGGACAAGCAATAGTATACGTTATGGCGTTACAATACGGTTTCATGTTCAAAGACCAAATCGAAACTAATTTACGCTCCGATAGGGTTAATCTGTGGACAAGCAATAGTATACGTTATAGCGTTACAATACGGTTCAATTTACCTTTAGAACCACTATACAGGGTTATTTGGAAATAATCAACAAACTCGCACGACTAGATAGCTAACATCATCGTAACACAATACATTAATTAAAAAAGATTTTCCAAGCTTTTATTTGCACTGTCGTGATATTTGTAAGTCTATGTACCATCTATTCACATACGAAAAGGCGACGAGCACGACGTTTGCGATACGCACAGAGCTAAGAACATTCAGACGTAAAATTAAATTGCTATTTCATTAATAAAATGTGTCAAATTATCAAAACTCGTAGCAGAAATGTTGTTGTTTATGATGTTAGCTATCGTGCGAGGTTGATGTTTTTTTTCAAATAACCCTGTTTAATAAACTGTAGACGAATTAAATGATAGGCCGAGTTATTGTAGACCAATTGGCAGTTGCCATATACCATCAAACGCCAATCCATTGCAAATACATATAGGATACTTTTTATCTCCGATAAAGAATTATGGCGAAACTCGACACAATTTTTTCCAGAGGCGTTCATGTTGGAAACAATAAAAACTGGATAGCAGGATGAAATGGTTTTATGTACAAAAATATATTATTTTTATGTAGGGATTTAGAAATTAAATTAAGTTATTAACTATTTTCAAATAACAAAACGTATCCTAAGATGCAAAAACCAAACGTTTGGTTCCGAATAGAGCCTTTATTGATTTTAGTTCACTAAAACTAGAGATTGGGTACGCTAAAACCGACTTTGGGTCAATTCGGACTTCTGTTTTATTTTTTCACTAATATGGCTGTCAATGTCAAATTACTTAAATGTAAACAAAAAGAAGTGTCGTTTGCTTGATAAAGAAATGCTTATCTCCGTATGTATTAATATGTTTTGTGTGAATTTTTAATAATAATATAAATAGTTTCCACAATCACACCAATTATCTAGCCCCAAACTAAGCAAAGCTTGTACTATGGCGACTAGATAACGGATAAACATACTTAAATACGTTTATAAACATCCATGACTTAGGTGCAAATGCTCGTGCTCATCACACTAACATTTGCCCCTCGCGGGATTCGAACCCGCAACCGCCAGGCATTGTAGTCCGGAGCGCGAACCACTACACCAGACGGTCGTCATTGTGTACCAAAACAGTAAGTTACTTATGTAAGTAGTCGAGTTTTGATGACACACTTAGTTAATTTATTGTGATGAATAAAAATTACGTAGAACAGAACCTAACCTCAACATTTAGTTTTCTCGTAATATCTCTTTATTACCGAACGTGCCCTTCTTAAGTTGGGAAACTTAAGAAGGGCACGTTCGGTAAACTTTTTAAATAGGCTTTCTTGAATCTACGAATATGAGTTCATTTCATTTATGAACTGGGTTACATATTTTGAGTCGGGAGCTCCATAGAAGCCTGCCGTCCTTCTTTAATGATCCTGTGAGATACATTGAATAAACTGAAGATCACGTGAGCGAAGTCGTGGGCAACAGCTAGTTTAGAATATGTTTAGTAAGCATTATACTTGTAAAAGAATAGCACCACCGCTTCTCTTCCTATGGGTGTCGTAAGAGGCGACTACAGGAGAACCGCCACAAGAAGCGGGCAGCAGCGTCTCCTCTCCACCATTGGCCAAACTGCGATCGCCAACCCGCCTGCCAAGCGTGGCGATTATGGCTAAATCCTCCTTTTGGAGAGGCCTGTGTCCAGCAGTGGACTGATATAGGCTGGCGATGATGATGATGATACTTGTAAAGGTTGCAGAAAGTCGCTTCCAACCGGCCAATCTGGAAGTCACTGGGGGAGGCCTATGTTCAGCAGTGGATGTCCTGTGACTGAAATGATGATGATGATGATTAGACCTACCTCGCTGGTTGCTTCTCCTGCGCAGCGCCCTCACTATCGCTGCCGCTATCCGCCAGGGCCGCAGCGATAGCCGCGGGGGACACGGGGCGCGGCCGGGGCGGCGGGGGCTGCGGGGGCCCCGGGGGCGGGGGGCGCCGCTCGCCCTCGCGCTTGATGCGCGCGGGGGGGATGGGGGCGGCGGGTGGGGGGGCGCGGGCCGCTAGCTGGCTGCGTTGCCATTCTAGTACCTAGGGAGAGGAGATAGTGTAACTTTAGTGCAATGATGGCTAAAGAAGGCACTATGCGTCTATCTCTATTAGACATGAGCCCGATATATCAAAACGTATCTTATATCGGCTATCTGTTCAATATCATATCGTATCGATATACGATTTTACGTAACTGATATTTAAAAAACTATAATATCTCAACCAAAACTCAAAACTGTATATCGAAAAACTGCAACGAAACAACAAAACTCATATCGCCGAAACTATTCATAACCGAACGTACTATCGATCGATATCCATGTTCAGTTGATATTCGCTTCGTCTCTTTCTAAGTCGGTATGCTTACATTGGAGTAAAAGAGATGACGCGGTTATTCAGATATTGTGGCGTGACGAAAAGGCGATTTCCGCTCGTATTTACTAGCAATAAGAGTCAATTTATCTTGTATCGATTATGTTTTGAAGATATTTTTCAGCGTTTTTCTGTTCGCAAGCAAATTTGTTACTTTGCCGTAACTGAATAACCATATCGTATATCTGCTCTTAGTTAGCAAACCGACTACAACTAGGCAATATCGATATCTGAGCCGTAACTGAATAAACCGTATAACCATCATAACTGAATAAACAGTATGTCGTATCGATATGTGACATCGGATATCATATCCGATATTGAAACTCCATATCGGTTACATATCGGTTACTGTAAAATATCGAAAACGCCCATGTCTAATCTCTATGAATTGTGTCGATTCGTAAGGAAGCCCAACAAATATTTTCAGCACATTGGTAATACGTCAAGACGCTCCGAGTCGCGCCATGCGAATGATCTTGTTCTACCCGCAGCGCGACTCACGTTGTTTAAGAACGGACCGTATTACAAGGCTGTCAAAATTTATAATCATTTACCAAACTCCATAAAAGCCCTCCAAGGTAGAATGTATGATAGTGAATTAATAGTACATTATGATACGAGTGTGCAAAGTTGATTATTATACACGAGGCATTATTGTAAGCGCGAGCCGCAGGCGAGCGCAGTAAGGAAGCCGAGTGTCTAATAATCAATGCACACGAGTTCCGTACGACGTTTTTCAACACGATTGCGAGGAAAAAACCAAACTAAAATCTAAAATACCCTGTCCGTTTTTACTGTTTTTCTCTGGATTTTGGCGGCAACAGGCTATCACTTGCGTTTCGTGAATCGATAAGTATTTCCGACGGGGTTGAATAACATTTTACTCGTCTTCACTATTAAAAGTAGACATTTTTGATAGTAATTAACCACACAGCAACAACTTTACCAAATATTTAGGGAAAATGGCACGCAACTTTTGTTTTTTTCGCGCGCCGCAATTTCGATGCGCGCGCAGGTTCAAAAGTGGCATAGGAAAAACTGGCTGTTCAGCCGGAGTAGCAGCAATTTAAAAAATAAAATAAACTATAAATTATTGTTTCTAAAAATGATAGTTAAGTTAATTTGTGTTTATTAATATACAATTTGATAAAATGAAATATTTATTTGTCATCTTAACCCTAAAATAATTGAATATTGATAAAATATTCAATGTTCATAGATACAAACTTTTGCTGGATTATAAAAAAAAGTTTACATTACCGCACTAGTGCGATAATGTTATTACAGCACAAGTACGTAATATGATGAATTATGAAACTAAAAACGGTGTTATAAAAGTCAATTTACGAGCAACTGTGTTGAAATTTCAGCAAAAGTTTATGCCTAAAAACATTGATGGCCTTACTACAAAAAAGATACACTAGCGTTAAACACTTGTCTAAAATTAATCAACCAATTTGAAATGTTGATACATCTGACATTCGAGACATATTACTAACAAACATTTAAAATTGGGTGACTTATCTGTAACACTAGTCTATCTTTTTGTAATAAGGCATATTTGGTAAAGTTGTTGCTGTGTGGATAATTACTATCAAAAATGTCTACCTCAAATAGTGAAGACGAGTAAAATATTAATTTAACGCGCCGGAAATACTTATCGAGGCACGAAACGCGAGTGATAGCCTCTGCTGTTGCCGCCAAAATCCAGAGAAAAATACCTAGCTGCTTATGAAACAATCAGTGGAAGAACAGCAAAAAAGCCGCCATATTCGGAGAAGGTATTTTTAGTTTTTGATTTGCTTTTTTCCTCGCAATTGTGTTGAAAAACGTCGTATGGAACTCGTGTGCATTGATTATTACACACTCGGCTTCCTTACCGCGCTCGCCTGCGGCTCGCGCTTACAATAATACCTCGTGTGTAATAATCAACTTTGCACACTCGTATCATAATGTACTAAAATACGTATATTATACACCGTGAATTTTTAATTACCCGAGAAAATTAACTAACATACTCAGATATTGATATATATCGAATTTGGCGAATAAAAAAACGGAACGGCGTTGGCGCACGGAAAAAATAACTATGAATGAAAAAAAAAACATTTATAGTTATTCCTTCCGTACGCCAATATTACGCGACCAAATTAGGTGGATTTTGGATCCGTTAATGTTAGAATGATAATGATTACTATTTGAATTAGCAGGACTTTTATGGTGCATATTTTTTAAGGAATGTTAGGGATCTTTTAAATAAATTTCTCACAAAAAAAATTTTTTTTATTCGCCAAATTCGATGTATATCGATATCTGAGTATGTTAGTTAATTTTCTCGGGTAATTAAAAATTCACGGTGTATAAACCATTTATTTTAAAGACTTATAAACGTACCTTCTCTTCTCTAGTCCTCTTGCTAGCCTCTCTGGCTTTAAGCAGTTCTTTGGTCGGCTGGACAGCGCGTGCCGAAGGGGCGGGACGTTTTCCCGCGCGGGCGGGGGATACGGAACCCGGCCTAGGAAGATACAATACGGTTCGTTAGTTTAGCTGGGCTGTTTATCTTATATAAGGTGTAAGTGAATTAGTGTCAGATATTTTTAGGAGTAACTTAGACTATCACATGGATCACATATAAGATAAATTTAAAATTATAGAACAAACTTTAATTCACGCACCAAGTAATATGATATTATGATGAACAGTGTAATATGATTATTTGAGTGCATGAATGTGATTCTGGAGAGATTATGAATCGGCTAGCGTTGTGTGAGTAGTCTACTTGTGGTGTTTGGGTACATGTACAGGATGATGTAGATTCTTTATTTTAAAACTTTTTATTTTTTTCGATTATTTAAAGTTTGTTCTATAATTTTAAATTTATCTTATATGTGATCCATGTGATAGTCTAAGTTACTCCTTAAAATATATCATTTATATGGAAAAACAACGTTTGCCGGGTCAGTTAGTAATAAATAAATATTGGACAACATCACATTCATCGCTCGCTCGTATCGCTATTGCTCTGCCTCCCTTTATTCTCTGGTGTATGATTTGGTGAATGTTATAAGGACTTTGGAAGACCTCCGTAGCCGAGAGGCGAGCACGCCGGACTTTAAATGGCGCCGCCATCTCTGAGGTTCCGGGTTCGATCCCCGGTCGGGTCAGTGTAGAAAACGAACTTTTCTATATTGGCTCGGGTCTGGTTGTTGTGGTACCGTCATTGTTTCTGATTTATATAACACAAGTGCTTTAGCTACTTACCTTAGGATCAGAGCAATGTATGTGATGTTGTCCAAAAAAAAATACTCACATTGATCACTCTGATCCTAAAGTAATTTAAGTAGCTAAAGCACTTGTGTTATAGAAATCAGAAACAACGACGGTACCACAACACCCGACCCGAGACAATATAGAAAAGTTCGTTTTCTACATTGACCCGACCGGGGATCGAACCCGGAACCTCAGAGATGGCGGCGCCATTTAAAGTCCGGCGTGCTCGCCTCTCGGCCACGGAGGTCGTCAAGGTAAGGAAAAAACAATTGCGAGTGGGACGTATAAAAGTTTAAGTTGATTTGCAAAAATAAATTGTTTCTATAGTTTATTATTATGGTAAAACGTTTGAAACGAGACCCTCAGAGGCGTGTACAACCAAAGTTACGAAAATACAACAAAATTGTCCGGCTATGAGTGTTAAAATATATCGGGTGTAAAAAAAGGCTTAACGAAGCCGAATACCACATATTCTACGTATTATTACGATCATTTTTTTCTGTTACACTATACCTGGGAAATGACGGGTTACCGAGTTATTGACAGTCAAAGTTACAATTTTTTTCAAAGATTTTTTACAAAATTGACTTCTGTTTGTAAATACTAAACGTTTTTACAAAGAAACATGATCCGCTTACACACACATGCATAGTCTGTGGCGTGCGCGCTATACATTGCGGGTTAGAAATAAGTAATTTTTTTTGATACCCAAAAATAAAAGTCTTTTCCCAGCAATTATTTTTTTTGCATTCTACTTGGTTTTATGTATAGAATTCGTGGTTTAAGGCTTCGTTAAGCCTTTTTTTACAACCTGTATAATAATTTACCAAAGAAATTTAAATCTTTAAATGATATTCAATTTAAAACAGAACTGTATAATTGGTTGCACTTAAATAATTTCTACGATGTAAATGACTACTTAGATAAAAAAAAAAACTGGACTTGTGTGTTTCCTTGATATGATATGACTAATTTAAAGTAATTTCTTTTAAATTTAATCGTTGTCACTTTGCATGCCCAACTATACAGGGTGTAAAAAAAGGCTTAACGAAGCCTTAAACCACGAATTCTATACATAAAACCAAGTAGAATGCAAACAAAAGCCAATTTCGTAAAAATCTTTAAAAAAAAATTGTAACTTTGACTGTCAATAACTTGGTAACCCGTCATTTCCCAGGTATAGTGTAAAAGAAAAAAATGATCGGAATAATACGTAGAATATGTGGTATCCGGCTTCGTTAAGCCTTTTTTTACACACGATATTAGGCAAAACATGTCATAGATCTTTATTTTGTGTAACACCTTTAATACCACGTTTTATTGCAAATAAAGAATTACAATTTATAATGTTACATACCGGGGTTTCCCCGGCTTCGGGGGTGGTTGTTGAGGTTGAGGCTTCTTGTTCTTGGCCGAGCATACGGAGCACGACTCGTCCGAACACGAACTCATCGACGAACCAGAAGGAGACGACTGTTGGGGGAGAATAATGATTATTTAATTATACAGGGTTATTTTTGGACACCCCGCCATATTTTTTCACGTCATCCTGTAGAAGCAGCACATCAATGGACATGAGTTTTTTTGTACTAAATTAAAAATAAATTGAACTAATACCATTTATATAAAACACTACATACTTCAAAGACTAAATGCTATCATTGTACAGAGCTTTAAAATTTTTAAAGAACTGTTTTCAATTAATAGAAAAAATTATGTTTATAAATACGTTGCATGCGTTTCCGAACGAAAGCTATTGTTGTCTGACAGTGACAAATGTCAGATTTACTTTTTTTCCACCTTATACAGGCAAAGGTCTACGGCCATGCTGCCAAGTCATTAGTTAGTCATAATGAATTTATTTGATTTGTTAAAAATCAGGAAAAAAAATATTAATTTATTTATTTTGCACACAAAAAAGTATCGTGGGACCGTATAATGTTGCTATTTTTTGTTTTTTATTAATAAATCAAAAACTGGGGTCTTTAAATTATTGAATCAGCGATCGATACATTCATAATCATTTATTCTTCCAACTTTTACATATCAGTGTCAAGTTCGAAGAGTTTTGATTTTAGTACCAAACTCCATAGTAATAAAAATCATGTTCTTTATGAAATAAAAACTTAACCTTTGTGTTCCTATTTTTCGAAACACAAAACAAAATTGTTGCCACTTGTTTGTTCGTATGCGCTGGGTACGTTCTGTGACGAGTAACGTGTCGTGTCAAGCGCTAGGGATTTAGATGTGACTTTATAAAAACTGTCCAAGTACGAGTCGGACTCGCACACGAAGGGTTCCGTACAATTATCTACAAAAACAGCAAAAAAAAACATGTCTGATGTCTAAGAGCCCCCTTAAATATATATTTTATTCTATTTTTTCAGATAGCGGCAACAGAAATACATATTCTGTAAAAATTTCAACTCTCTATCACAGTTTATGAGATACAGCCTGCCCCCCTAGCATGTGCAACAAAACACGATATGATATAGCGATTTATCGCATATTTTTTGTCAAAATATGAACTTTTATCAAAAAAGCGAGCATAACCGTGACGTCGCCGGCACGGACATGCTTACTGTTTCAATAAAAGTTCAAGATGGCGGCTATGTTATCATATTTTGAAAGTAAATAGGCGATAAATCGCTATATCATATCGCATCATATCGTGTTTTGTTGATCGTGCTAGAGGGTTTGGTGAAAGACGGACAGACAGACAGCGGAGTCTTTAGTAAGATTATATTAGTATAGAGTCCCGTTTACTCTGGGTGCGGAAACCTAAAAAGAGTTATCTTTTCTCAATTTGTTCATTACTTCCCTTAAATTATAATAAATTTTCATAGTGAATCCAAAAGTAACCATGTATAAGTCACTACCACCAGCACCAAATCATAACCCCACCCTAGAATCGAACCGGCTTACCTTCCTAGGGTCGGGCGGCGAGGGCGGCCGCGGGGCCCGCGGGGCGGGGCGCGCGCGCGGCCGCGGGCTGCGCGTGCGGCGGCGCAAGGGGCTGCGTCTGGAATCAACCATTATATTCAATACTAATATTATAAAGAGGAAAGATTTGTACCTATTTTTGTATGTTTGTAATGAATAGGCTCAAAAAGTACTGGGCCGATTTAAAAAATTCTTTCACCAATAGAATGCTACATTCTTCCAATTTGACATAGGCAACATTTCATTTTAAAACAAAAATTAGGGATCCTTGGTAAAATTTGAACAATGTAACCGAAGGTGTAGAAAAATGAGTCTTAAAATGTCTTTCGTCGAATGCGCTGCCGAAACTATTAGCGATAATTGTCTACCCCGTGCGAACTTGGGACGGGCTGCTAGTATTCAATATTGGAAAACATCACACACCCCTAGAATTCTCAAGTGAAGACCACGCCTAAGCAAACTTAGTGTAGGACGACCCCCAGCTCGGTGGACCGACGACCTTAGGAACATAGCTGGCAGTGGATAGATGAAAAAAGCGGGAGATCGTGCTCATTGGCGCTCTTTGGGGGATGCCTACGTCCAGCAGTGGACTGCAATAGGCTGACATGATGATGATGACATACCCCTAAAGTTCAAGACTAAATGCGAGTCGGACTCGCGCACTAAGGGTTCCGCACCATTATCTATAAAGACGAGCAAAAAAAATCACGTTTGTTGCTCCCCTTAAATATTTGTTTTATTCTGGTTTTTAGTATTTGTTGTGTTGTTCACAGGTGATGTATTATACATATATATATACTGTTGCCGCTATAACAACAAATACAAAAAAAAACAGAATACAATAAATATTTAAGCGATTCCCATACAACAAACGCGTTTTTTTTGCCGTTTTAATAGAAAATGGTACGGAATCCTTCGTGCGCGGGTCTGACTCGCACTTGGCCGGTTTTTATAGATAATGGTGCATTTTGGCATCAGTCATGTACAGAAATAGATGTAAGAGATATTGAGTTACATTCGTAGACCTTAGTGCCTAAAATTTATACAAAGATAAATATCGACCTCCGTAGCCGAGAGGCGAGCACGCCGGACTTTAATAATAATTCATTTATTCATCAGACAACATTGATCCAATAATGGTTAGTAACAAAATGACACTTAAAACTATGTTAGTACTTAATTTTCACGCAAGTCAGTACGTGAACCATACTGCAGTGGTACAGGTACCGACAGTCAAACCGCTCTGCGAATGCGTTCAGAATGCTATTCCGGCTGCCCCTCACCCTGCGCACCAGGGATGCGCACCGCTTGCGCATGGTTGCATAGAAGCAGTCCACGCGCGCCTCGGCGAACATCCCCGATGCGCTACAGGAGCGGGGCAGCCCCAACAGCACCCTGAACGCATTATTATATTGGACACGTAATGCGCTGTACTGCCTCTGGGTATAACTCACCCACAGACTACTCGTGTAGAAAGACGTACAAAATGCCCTGAACAGGGTGATTTTGACGGTCCTCGAACAGCGAGCAAATCTGCGGGCTATCATGTTAGCACGAACAGACAACGCCCTACGCTCCCTCTCTATATCAGCATCGTCTTTCAGGTCCGAGGTTACAATATGCCCGAGGTATTTAAACTTGTCGACTCTATTTAGAGGACACTCGTTAAGTTTAATATTTGGTACTTTCTCAAGACACCTTCCTCGAGCCTGAAAGACCATGACTTCACTTTTTTTCACGTTGTATAACAAGCCGTGATCGTCAGCGTACATTTTACAGATGCCAAGCAGCTTCGATAAGCCGCACACTGAGGCGCTCAGCAGCACCATGTCATCAGCATAGCTAATATTATTAAGGCAAACGCCTCCAATATGGCAGCCGACATGCGTGCTGCTGAGCCTCTCAATCAGCCCATTCACATACAGGTTGAACAGCTTAGGCGAGGTCAGCCCCCCTTGCCTCACCCCGCACTCCAAACTGTATGGAACTGAATATGACCCCGCCCACCGCACGACATTGACCTGCTCCTGGTACCAAAATTTAAAAATGTTTATTAATTCAAATGGCATTTGTGTCTGGTGAAGTTTTTGCCACAGGATATCATAATTGACCAGGTCAAACGCCTTCGACAGGTCGAGGAAACAGGCAAAAACAGGTGTTTTTCTATCGGTGTAGTACCTGACAGTTTGCTTTAAACATAAAACCGCTGTTTCTGTAGAGAGACCTGACTTAAAACCGAACTGGTTGTCGTGTATTTCTAAATATTTATCAAGCTGAGTGTTGAGCAAACTATCGAGCACTTTGGCGATAATAGTGGCTAGCGAGATAGGCCTATAATTATTCTTGTCACCGATATCACCTGTCTTGCTTTTCACGATCGGAACCACCACTGTCCTCATCATCTGCTCAGGCAAGTACGAGTGCCCCACACACAGGGAATAGAACATCGCCAAAACCCTCGGCAAGTGAGGACCTGCATATTTAAGGTGTTCTATGCTCAAGTCATCGTGGCCCGGTGACTTACCGCGCGACATAGATTTAATGACATTCCTAACTTCTTTAGCCGTAAATCGGGCACAGACCTTGCCACTACAACCAGCACTGCACTCAGACTGTGATGATCCCAAACGCGACTTTACAGTAAAATGCTCTCTAAAAGTCTCGGCTATGCCAGTAGGATCACTGATACCGTTGATACTCACAGGTAAGCCCGGCTTACTACTAAGTTTATTTGTCGATTTCCAGAAACTGCGAAAATCCTGCCTGGAGTGATGCGACGCTAGGGTATTCATTTTAATTTGGTCGCTATTATTTTGACACCATCGCAAACGAGATTTAAAGACTCTGCGACTCGTCTGCATATCACTCCACACACGACCCTGTCGCGGCCTGCCATACCACATCCACAACTTAAACTTATTCCGGGCCTCACTATGAGCATCACTTACGTACCTGTTCCAACCCACAACCGGTTCTTTACGCCTGAAAATACTCATATCATAACTCTCAGAAGCTGCCTGGCACAGTACATGAATAATGTCATCATACATTTTGTCAATAATATTTCTGTGGTCCAAATTATTACAAACATAGTCACTACATAAACTTAATTCAATAGGAAAGTCAATTAATTTTAAATTATTATTACAAAATTCATTAAAAATGTCAATTTGTTTAGGTTTTCTTTCCCCCCAACGTATTTTGCTACATTGCTGGTTCTTTTTACTTACGCTCACTTTAGGTATAATATTATCAAGCTTACATTGAATTACGAGGGGAAAGTGGTCGGACCACAGAGCGTCATACTTAACATAAGTGTTTACAATCGTCTCCATAGTAGAATTAGTGACTACACAATGATCAAGCCAGCGTCTCGAACCGTTTGCCTCACTTATAAATGTATATGTGTCAGAATTTAAACCTAATAATTGGACGTCAGCACATAGCCATTCTAATTCTAAACAAAAACAACCCAACTCAATATAAAATTGTTCATTAGGATGCGCGTTAAAGTCACCGAGTACATACGCACACTCGGTATTATTATTACTAATAATAGCGCTCACCAGACTAAGACAATCCGTGAATTCCGTCAGGTTCGCATAGCAATCCGTGGGCATGTACACACTGAACACTAGAAATGATCTTAAATCCATTATGACTTTTATGGCACACACTCGCGGGTTATCACATTGCACAACCGTTACGTTGTTAAAAACACTTTTTCTCCAGAGGAGCGCCACTCCGCCATAAGGCCGCCCTTTGAGCATACCGGCCGCAGTATCTACCGACGACGTTCCGACGAAACCGAACTCGTTATCGATACTACTCAGGAACTGAATATCGTCTGGTAACAACCAAGTCTCCTGTAAAGCAATTATGTCCGATGTGCGACATAATTGCCTGATACTTTCCACCGAGCGCTTCACACTCTTGCAATTAAAAGTTACCAAATTAAACATGGTCTTTCTATCCATTTAAATATCTATATACAGCCGGCCACAGTGCTATTGTTTACACCGTTCGCGTTTGTTATTCGTGCCCTGAAGTTTACAAATCGCCTAAAAATAATTCCTTCAGGCCATAGTTTGCTATCTAGAAACAATGACAACTTGTTTTCCGTAACGAAGAACTTATAGGCGTCGTAATCTCTGTCATGTTTAGCAACTAATCTTTGTAGCGTAATATACTCTTGCGTTTCTTGGTATATATAATCCACTATGTCTTTTTCGGTAGTATCTTTGTGCACCTTGGTAATGAGAATAGGTATTTTTCGAACAGCCGCTTTGAACTTTCCTTTAGAATCCTTGTTAATACCGGTAGTGCCCATATAACGGTACTTGGTAGATTTTTTACGGTGGGAAACTTTCTGCCAGCCTTCACAGTTATCATTTTCAGGTTCAGCAACCGAAATAGCTACTTTTCTACCCTCCATAGTCATTTCATCAGTCAAACGGCTTTTCTTATTGTGAACAATACAAACAGCTGATTGCGGCGGCACCGAGGCCGAGGCTCGTGCAGGTGACGTCACGGCCGGCCGCAGCGGACCGGTTGGACTCTGCCCAGCGTTCGCCGCGGTACCGCTGTCAACTTGGTACGGCGATGTAATAATTGTGGCTTCACCGTCTACCGTCATTGTTTTTCCAAAGCGCGGTACACTATTTTCATGTCCGTTTCTCGATGTTTCTTCGGTATTGCTATTACATTCCTCTGTCGATGAATTAATTGCGTGGGATAGTCCTATAGGGCCACTATCCATCAGCCATGCACCCCGCCTCATATTTACTTTGCAAACAGATGAGGGTACTAATGAGTCATTTTGCATTTTTAACATCTCCAGCCTTAACTCACTCAACTGTGCATGCGTAACGTATGTTTCTTTTACGTCTTTCAGTTCGTTTTGCACCCGAAGTAGGTCTTTGAGAAGCTTAGTGCAATCGAGGTGGTCAAACAATATAGGAGGTAATCGCTCCAAATCTCTTGCAACAAAAATCGGGAACAAATCCGGTTCTGTTGTCTTGAAAACATTTACAATGTCAATCAGATCTCGTTGTTCCTTGCCCTTGTTTTTTCGTTTGATTTTAGCCTTATCAACAGGTACCGATTCGTATAACAACTCCTTCGACTTTTCGATATCTTCAGCAGAAAATGTAGTCGCACATATTCGCACTAGGGTATCTTCATCAATCACTGATAATTTATTTTGAACGTACGACAACATTTCGTCGATAATAATATTGCAGGAATTGCACTTAACGACTTTCGACATAATGAAAACAAAACGTATCTTCGTTCGTAAGGAACACACCCGCACCGGGGGAATGCGCGCGCGCAACGATTTAAATGGCGCCGCCATCTCTGAGGTCCCGGGTTCGATCCCCGGTCGGGTCAATGTTGAAAACGAACTTTTCTATATTGTCTCGGGTCTAGGTGTTGTGGTACCGTCGTTGTTTCTGATTTCTATAACACAAGTGCTTTAGCTACTTACATTAGGGTCAGAGCAATGTATGTGATGTTGTCCGATATTTATTTATTTATATTAGTTCAACTAAAGCTAAGACGTTCGGACGTGACCAATAAAGTATAGGTCCTAGGTATTATGGTAATTTATTAAATTGAATTGAAGTTAAAGAATAAATAGATTTGATTTGAAGTTAAATAAAAGTTACAAGGGAATGCAATCTCGCGAGTTTGGGGTTCAGGCGAGATCTCGCGAGTTTATGAATAACAATACCGCGAGATCTCGCCAATTTCGAAATCTCGCGAGATTGTCAGTTTTGGGTGTTCATTCTTGCAAATAATCTTAATATTTAAAAAATAAAAGAATTTTAGGTAATATGAAGTTGAAGTCAAAAACTAAATACATGTATAAATTCAATTCCTTTTTGATTAATGACTCCAGCAAATTCGTGGTTAGTTTTCTGTCTCGAGGTTCTTTAAAAGCAGCAGTCAATGTTTACTAAAGTTCTTCTTTCAATAAAATACTTTTGCATATATCAAAAAGTGATTAATATGAATCGTATAAGACAATTTTATACTCGAGTGCAATCTCGTTGAACTCGCGAGATCTCGCCCATTTTTCGGCTGAGATCAATCTCGCTAAAAAAGGCAGAGATCTCGCGAGAACGAGATTACATTCCCTACTTACTACCGTTACTTTTTCATGCATTTAAACTTTTCTTATGAACGGGAAAATATTGTAGTTTACATATATCTTACCTAACCGGACTCCGTCGCGGACTTCTTCTTGGCGAACGTTCGCGCCTCGGCGAGCGTCGTACCGGCGAGCGCGAACGTCGGGCTATGGGTGATCGGGACCGACGCCCGGCTATAGGCGATCTGCGGACCAATGTATGATTTTATATACAGGGTGTACAAGAGAATATGACACTCGTTATAACCACGTGATCAGCTGTTCATACACAACAAACTTTTTCATGGGAGCAACATCGAAATCAAGTTTTTTTTTCTATTCGCTCCATGCAAACTTACTCGCATACCTCGATGATAATGTGTGGGGCATCTGATCACGTGGTTTTAAGGAGTGTCCCATTCTTTTGTACACCCTGTATATTTTTTACATTTATTTTAGCATCAAACAAGTCGTGTACAGTAAATTAGTTAGTTAACAAATATAAGAAAACATTATTTTTATATTTTATAGACCTATAGTGACCTAGGCATCGTCTGGAGAAGTGTCTAATGCTGGGGCAGATGGAGGGTAGACGTGCTCGGGGCAGGGCGCCAACTAGACAGACGCGATAAAGGGGGCTGTCGGAGGAAACATATATGATGCGGTCCATAGAACTGAAGACCGCGCGGCTTGGAGACGTGTCGAGTATGGTCGCGATCCTTAGCACTGAGGGAACGACGAAGAAGAAGAAGAATAGTGTCAAAACTTATACAAAAATATTTTTAATTTTGCTTAAGCTAACTCGATATTGGCCGTCAACATTCACTTTTGTTACTTGCAAATGGAAGACTCCTTGCCGATGAGTTATATGTATAAAATAAAAAGACATGGTAAGGTACCTAGTTAAACAACATATTATATTGTTATTGTAATGTACGATTCAGCTGGGCAGTTTATGCACTTAGCCTTTTGATGGGGCCATTGTTCGTTCCTTATTCCAACCCAGGGTTGCATGATTCAAATCACGATTTTTATTGCATGATTTTTTTTATAAAAATTTCGTGGTAACTTTTCCAAATAGGGTCTTCTTTCCTACCAACACTCATCTTTTCTTCACGTTACAAGGTTATTTATGTCACTCAAATAGACAGATACAGATATTCTAAATATAAATCATCATCATCACCAGCCTATATCAGTCCACTGCTGGACACAAGCCTCTCCAAAAGGAGGATTTTGCCATAATCGCCACGCTTGGCAGGCGGGTTGGCGATCGCAGTTTGGCCAATGGTGGAGAGGAGACGCTGCTGCCCGTCTTCTTGTGGCGGTTCTCCTGTAGTCGCCTCTTACAACAACCATAGGAAGAGAAGGGGTGGTGCTATTCTTTTAACGTGCCGGCACCACGCGACAATTATAAATAAACAAACACAAAATTTTGTACTGAACTGACATGACCTCAAATCGTTTTTTTTGGTCGATGTGACATTTTCCTTTTTTTTGGCAGTGTTGCCTGGACTATACATCAATTATATCTAAATAAAAATGTTTCCCGGAACATTAACTAAGGCAATGATCGCAAAACCTAATGAAAATCAAAATAATCGTGATTTCTTTATTAAAATGCAAGATTGCAAAATATGTGATGTCACACTAGAAAGGGGGGAGTCTCACAAATGTCACCTGTGACAATGGGGGGGGGGGGGGTGTCAAAATACCATGAAATTCGTGTGACATAATTTATGCATGGCCCCTAACTTCATAAGTGGATCGACAGACCCGTAATAAACTCACCGAGACCGACGCGCCCTAGGAGACCGAGACCGTCTCGGGGAGACCGAGCCGGACCCGTCTATGTACATCTGTTTGTAGCCCGTGTGGCGCCATCTGTAAACAAAGATAAATTATAAACATTTTGTCGCTAAAAATCGCACACACACAGTCATAGTATTTTTTTATTTTACTGATAACGAATTCTACTTCTGATGAAAATGTTTATCATTCATGATCACAACATAAATATGTGATTTTTTTAGCTAAAAAATTTGTAATAAAAAACTACCTGATTGTTAAGAAAATGTATCAATATCGATATCATGTTAATTTTTATTTTACCAATATCTACAAATGTCCAGCTACCAAATTGCAAATGTTCACCTCCAATAATGGGGCCTAGCCGGGTTGTTAGTGATAATTATCAACGATAATTATTATGATAATTACTAACGATAATTGTGATGATAATGATAATTACTAACGATAATTATCATGATAATGATAATTATCAACGATAATTATACCTTGATAATTATCTTTGATAATTATTAAATGAATAGGTGAACTAAAGAGTCTGTCTAGCGAAAGGTAACACTGCCTTTTTATTCCGAAAATGGTTTTTGGAAACCCTAAACAAACAAAATAAGTGAACCAAACAAAAAAAGTAACAAATATTATGAGATTTCTAGTTGAAAACTTGTTTTTGCAATCTATTTAGTGAAATAAGTACTAAGCTATTGTTTTATTTTCACAATAACAATCCAAATATCAAATTTAAAACGAAATTGAAGTCAATATGACCCAAGATAATTATCGGATAATTAGGTACATAGTAATTACAAAATTTGCCACACCTAGGACCACGGTCAAGCGTACCCTACTAGGAATAAATACAAAACACTACAAAAGAACTGCCAAACTTACCTGTTAGGATCTTTCTCCTCGACCTCCAACAGCTTCCGATCCCAACTGCCCGGAGACGCTTGTCTCGCTCTCTTCATCACATTGTCTATCTCTTTCCGACGTCCAGCCGGGTTCGATGGATCTGTAGATATTGAGTTAGAGGTTTAATTTTAGTGATAGTACCCCTTGTTGGTGAGAGATGGCATTGAGCACATAAGTATGTGGTGTAATAATACTAATAATAAAACTAATTTATTTGCAATTAGTAAATAAATAAATAATAAATATTGGGCAACATCACATACATTGCTCTGATCCTAAGGTAAGTAGCTAAAGCACTTATGTTATAGAAATCAGAAACAACGATGGTACCACAACACCCCCACATGGTACACCACATGGTACCACCCACAATATAGAAAAGTTTGTTTTCTTTATTGACCCGACCGGGGATTGAACCCGGAACCAAAGAGATGGCGAAAAAATAACACATTAACATGCTTACATGTATTTATAAATATCTACCAGGTACAATTGCTAATGCCCATCATATATTTGCACCTTACGGGATTCAAACCCACAAGCAAGCTTTACAGTATGGAGCACGAACCACTAAATCAGACGATCATCAATAATAATTTAGCTAGTTGGTAACAACTTCACTTGTCTTCCATACAAAAACTATTTACAAATTCGGGGTTCGGTAACTTTTAAAAAGCATGACTATTAATTTGTAGCCAACCACCTTATTAACTAATATTATCATAAAACTGGTTTTCCCCCACGAATTTGTTCGTTTTCAAATATTATAATTAACCGTGTAAAAAAAAAACAAGGGAACATTAAAATAGGATTACAGTCTTATACATGAGCTAGATCAAATTCAAATATGCCAAGTTTGAGCTAATTCTATTAAGGCTATTACGCCATTAATATGCGAGTAAAAACATCCAAGCTTTCACATTCATAATATACTTGGCGTTGGTAGAAAAAATAGCAGTGGGCAAAATAGGAACTAACATTTTCAGTACTACTATAAGTGTTCGGTGGAGACAAGTAGCACCACCCTGCAGCGTTCTTTTTATTTGACGAAAATTATAATAGTAAGTAAAAAATAAGAAATGAAAAAGAAAACAAATCTCCACTACACATCCGCTACAAGTTACCAGTGATCCTAGCATGCTGGGGGTTCCGGTCCATGTGGAGACGGTTCTTGGAAGCCGTTTCTGCTGCCCGAGAGACGGAACCATTCCTCCGGGAGGACGACATCCTGTAAGAAGAGGTACTACGATAAAAAAAGAAGAATATTTTAATTGATGACAGATAGTGTTGGTAAAAAATCAATAGATTGATTTTCAGTAATTTACATTGAAAATCTACTACTTTGATAGTGTGGTTCATGGCAATACTGTTAATTCTTAACTACCGCTTGGGATTGCTAGGATTAATATCATACCAGTAGTATTGATAGTTTCATAGAAAAAGAATAGGTTTTTATGGGTATCAGAAGTTAAGCTTCATAAAACGAGTGCTAGAGCAATGCACACATATGGTCAAGAAAAAAATCCTTGGAACACTCGTCTTTCGAGATCATGTTCGTGAGCCATGTTTATTTATGTACAGACATCAGTTTATGAACATAACCATCACCTCAAAACGTCAAATTTTCTCATTGATAATGGACTCTAGGTGTTGCACTTATAGTTGGAAATCGGTTGGATGACCTTTAACTTTTTGGGTTGGTCGACTTGCTATTGACTGAACAATACAAAACTAACAAAATGATGATGCAAACTAAGATTAACTAAATTTATCTATACTATTTTATCACTTATTTTGATCAGTATAAGACTAAACAGTCTTTATAGTAGATACCCGCAACAAGATTTGATTTACTACAATAACAAATCGACACCAACAATTTAGACTACGCTATCTTGAAAGAGCCAACTTTACAGTAGAGTGCAATTTATGAAAATATGTGATTAAAAAAAAAAGTACATTTACTTAGCGTAGTGTTTAATTTATAACTTTTTTATTTTTGGGAATTTCAATATGAATTTATTGTTATAGTTTCTAGTCCATATGTTAAGCCAAATGCCGTAAAAAACGTTAATTTCCCAAAATTTAAGTTAGCGTAGTCTAAGTTGCTGGTGTCGAAATAGACAATGCAGCCCCACTAGCATGGCCAACAAAACACTAAGAAATAGCAATTTATCAATAGTAAACTTCTATCGTAACAGCAAGCACAACTGTGACTTCACCAGCACGGACATGCTCACTGTTTTGTAAAAATTCAGTATATCATATCATATAGTGTTTTGTTGGTCATGCTAAAGGGGCAGAGCAGATTGAAAACTACATAGAAATTAAGAGACGCAACAGTGATAGGAATGTGTTCAAGTTATTTTGTCACCAGAGACAGAGATGAAACATAATGTGGGTAATAAGTCATCATTTTAGTAAAGAATAGAGCAACATTGTGACCAAAGAACCTGACTTTTGACTGTGAAAGGTGAAATGATTTTAGTGATAGGAAATTTAACATCAAAAAGTCCCATGTACTTACAATATGACAACTACTGGAAGTAAATACCATGAATGAGATGTATACTTATTATAATACCACAACAAGACACCATCAGAAAATCAATCATCTCGGCTAGAATGCCCTAAATACATTCTAAAATTAGTTACTTTCACAAAATGGCGGCCCAAGTATTGATCCAGAAATCAGCCATCTCAAATCATTGAAAACCTTACCTCAACAGCTGAGCTCACGGTAGAGTAGGAGCAAGGGCTCCGAACGCGCGCGGCGGGTCGCGAAGGGCGAAGCCCCGGAGTCGCGGGTGGCGGAACCGCGTCGGGCTGACGCGAAGCCCGCAGCGCCGCTGTAAAAGTCGACATCCTTAATTTCACGATAGCGGCGCGCGGGCGACAACGAACGCCTCGAGGCGAGACAACGCGCACGAAACAACCCACGCGAGGCAAGCATGCAGCCTCCGGGCTCACGCGACGGGGCCAAACGGGGCAGGCCTGACGCGGCGCCATACAAACTTCAATTCCTTTGTGCGCAGCACCCAAGCTGCGAAGCGGCGACAGCTGAACATCAAACATACTTAATCCACCTTATAATTATCACAAAAAAGTTACGAACCAGTAGCAATAAACACCGTAACTTTTCACTGAAGTTCAATGGTAATTCGATGATTAAATAACTCGATTATCCGCGACACACCTTGCACGGACCATCGGCCATTTTGTTTTGCCTGATTTCGACGTCACGAAGCATGAAGAATAAATCCACCTGGCAGTTGACATCATATCTACCAATCAGTAAATAGGTGAAATACTTTCTCCGCATTTTATTGGTGCAATAGCTGTCAAAAAGTACAATGACCTTTTTCTTTTAAATTTTCTTATGCGTTTTGTTTCTGCTTACTGCAGCCCTGTGCCTAAATGACGCGGGGCACTGACCTCCTGTGTTAACCTGGATCGGCTGCTGTCAAAATAAATTAATACTGGGATAATAAAGGGATATTGTTAATTATTATTTAAATGACAAAATTGTTTGGAAATCAATACCTACTGCCTTGCTCGCATAGGTGCATTTATCTTGTAATATATTGTTTTGTAATGTATATTTAAAACTTTTTAAAAATAAGTTTAATAAAAAACTAAAAACCGACTTTAAAATGAAACTAAAAAGCGAAAAATAATATTGACTAAAACATACCTAATCAGTTCTTTTTGGAGTCGGTGCCAGCCATCGAGAGTTAAAATGTGTTCATTCGCACCGACTCCAAAAAGAACTGATTAGGTATGTTTTAGTCAATATTATTTTTCGCTTTTTAGTTTCATTTTGAAGTCGGTTTTTAGTTTTTTATTAAACTTATTTTATTTCACAATTTTAAGTGTTAAGTCCTCTATTTTTCCCCTCCTAACTCCGCCAAAAATGACTTTACAGCAAAGTGACCTAGACAAATGTTGGTCTTCTGTAGACCACCCATCCAATGGTATGATAAAAATAAGGTGTTATATTGGGTCAATTTTTCGACGAAAATTTGTAAGTCTTAAGGAAAGGGTTTTTCTACACTCCAACCAGAACGGCGGCTATTTTGGTGTCGTAACCATAGGATAAGGTCTTGCGTTAAATACCAAGTCAATATAAGAAAGGAACTTTTACATTTTTTTTTCGTTACTGGGTGTGCGGGTAGGCCCCCAGTAAATAAAAATTGGCAGTTTGGTACCTCATAAGCTCCACGTCTGCTCAACACACTGCGAAATACGTTCTGTCGACAAATTGCAGTATTATCTTCTAACTCCTATCCGTTAAGGAGTTCTGTGGCTTCCATCATCAGGTCAGCAACATGACATGATAATTACCAGACCCAAAAATCAGCATTGAGTCAGAAAATATATGCAAAACATTATGGGTGCCTATAAAAATTGAGGGTTGCCCTCGATTTCCCAGGGATCCCATCATCAGAATCTGACTTGGTGTAAATGGGACCACCTCGGGAGTATACCCTATCAAACTAAAGAAAAAAATTTGAAATCGGTCCATAATTGACGGCGTAATCGCGTAACATACATACAAAAAAAAAAAAACAACAACATTCAGACGAATTGAGAACCTCCTCCTTTTTTTGAAGTCGGTTAAAAAGAGGCTGACAATGGTGACAGAGTTTCTTGCGCTGCTTCTTCTCGGCACTAGCCCTAACTTGTCCCGAAGCAGTGGTAGGGAAAAAAATCTATTGGGACGTGTAAATGTGCTTAATTTAAGCCTATTTGCAAAAATAAATTAGTTTTATTGGTTTTTTATTGTTTTATTGTGGCTCTTTTCCATAATATTTTTTATTCTGTCATTTTTATGGACAACATCACATACATTGCTCTGACTCTAAGGTAAGTAGTAGCACTTATGTTATAGAAATCAGAAACAACGAAGGTACCCAGACCCGAGCCAATATAGAAAAGTTCGTTTTCTACATTGACCCCACCGGGGATCGAACCCGGAACCTCAGATGGCGGCGCCATTTTAGTCCGGCGGGCTCGCCTCTCGTCCACACAGGTCGTCGATAAGGGTAGGTGAGGTTAGATAAGTGGAGCGTTTTTGTGAATGTGGCCACTTAGCAAAAAAGCTAGCCATAGATTAGAAATAGCTTAGGGAATGATATTTTCTCTTCTTCCTTATGGACTATTTTGATAATCTAATATTTAAAGAGATATTAATTGATATATTGAGAATCTAATATTAGGCAAATAAAGAAAAGCTAAGGTTCTATGTGCCTTACTTATGATAAGTTAGAACACACGGAATATTTTTCCTGTTAATCTAGTTTGATCAGAAGGAAAATTATTCCTGTTCAATAAACTAGTTTAGGGAAGGAGGGGATTGGCGCTAAAAAACAGGGATAATTGTCAAAGTATCTATTTAAGTTTTCGCTTATCGAGCGAAGTGAAGCGGCCGTTTCTTCCTGAGCCGCGGCTGCACGTTCCTGGGCCGCGGCTGTACGGTCCTGGGCCGCGGCTGCATGGTCCTGGGCCGCGGCTATTGCCTGAAGGGCAGCGTTGGTTTGCCCCTGGGCCGCTACACTTTGCTCGAAAAGTTTCATCGCTCGCGCAATGAGCGCCACCGATTTTTCTTCTGCCTCGAGCCTGCGCTGGTCGAGGGCGAGGCCGTTCTGCTCCGCCTCCCATGCCCAGCGCGGCTGTGGGATTTCCATGGCTGTGGGATCTGGAAAAATAAAAACAGGGTAGTAAAAACGGTTACGTATTATTACAACAGTCAATTTAACTATTATCAATCAACTACGGTCGATTCACATAAGTTCATCTCGTATATTGGACGACTCAACTCACTTATTTTTACTTGATCTAAAATTACCTGAAATATCGGACTATTCATCAAATGTTTGTTTAAGATATTGGTTGTTTCAACTACGTACGAAATACCTAATGTACGACACACGTACTGTTTATCAATACTGCGCGCCACGTTCAATTATTTGCTAAAACGAAGGTACCGCATATAGTTTATTTAAACTAGGTACTTATTTATAGTTTATTTATACAGTATTATTTAAACAACCTTTATAATTAAAGGCATTTAAAAAAATTCAATACGGGCGGGGCTTGAACCCACAACCATAGCTTAGGAGCAACAAACTAGTGGTTAAAATAAAAAAAACCGGCCAAGTGCAAGTCGGACTCGCAAACGTAGGGTTCCGTACAATTATCTATAAAAAACGGCCAAGTGCGAGTCGGAAGGGAGCCTTATAGAAGTAAGTAAGTAAGTTTTATAGATGATGGTACGAAACCCTTTGTGCGCGAGTCTGACGCACTTGGCCGGTTTTTATTTAGTATTTGTTGTTATAGCGGCAATAGAAATACATCACCTGTGTAAATTTCAACTCTCTAACTATGATGGGTTATGAGATATTAGTCTGGTGACAGACAGACAACGGAGCCGTAGTAATAGGGTCTCGTTTTACCCTTTGGGAACGGAACCCTCAAAACTAGGAACCGACTTTAAAATAAATTTAGAACTCACTGGCTGCCGTAGTGGAGGCGTCTGCCCTGCGCTTCCGCTTCGCAGCTGGTGAGTCTGCTGCAGATCCTGAAACAGAAATTTTACACAAATGTTTACTACATTTATTATTAAGTTGCTATGGCTCTGCCAGGGTTACATGTTATGGGACTTATGAAAATTTAAAACATCTCTCCAACCACATGTTGCACACATGTACAATTTGAATTAGATAAAAACAGGCTAAGTGCGTGTCGGGCTACGCACAGTGTAGGACTAAGTAGTTTTATTTTATATTTTACACGACTACTTAACTTCTAAGCACATGTAATATAATTCCATACTGCTTAGTAATAATTTTCTATGGAACATTCATTTTTAGTTCTCGAAGTACATTTTCTATTGTAAAGCCGACTAAGCTGTGAAAGTTTTCCTTTTCACTACGTTATTTATTTATAGCCACCGCAATTTTTTTTCACACATTATTATCTAAATACAACCATTTAACTAACAAAAATTAGCACTTTTAAGCTTAATATCTCGCAAAAGGATCCTCTGAATCGAAAAATGGTTTCGCATACCCCCTATATTTTTGATGACCTATTCAACAACTTTCGAAACCAAGAAATAGACAAGAAAATAAACTTGCCTTCTTTTGGAGGAGCACGGCTTGTGCTAGGCTGGGAGGCTGGCGGACTGGGGAGTGGGGCTTGCAAGAGCAGAGGCGCTGGCTCGTCGACTGCAGGGGAGCTCACCTCTACTTCTGCACCAAGCGAGGGTGGGCTTGGCAGTGCCGGGAGAGGGATTTCTTCCTGAAGATGTAAATGTAAAAAAAGTATTATAAATTATTAACATTAGTAGATAGAGTCATGATTGAAAGTGTCACAATACAAGTAGATAATATTTTTTAGACTAGCATGTTTGTACCTATATAACAATGTTTGCTGTGTAGTGATGGCGGATTAATTTTTTGGGAGGCAATAGTCCAGCAGTTGATTGTTATAGGTTGTCAATGATGATGATTATGAAGGTATGTATATACCATGTTCCTGGGGATATTCATAATGTTTTGCCTGTTATTCAGACCATTAAATTGGCAATTTTATGTCTATATGGGCATAAAAGTCATTTAAAATTATTATTTTTTAATTTTCATTTAAACTAAACCCACATTCAATTGTCTAATAATTGAATAAAATGAAGTTACAAATATATCTCATATAAGATATTTTTAGAAGCATTTCACAAAGTTATGTTCAGGAACACAGTTTATTTTAAGAAATAATTGCTGTAAATTAGTCTAAATAAACAAACATCACAGTAAACCTAAGTGTCATTATGTATGTGTGAATGAAGTCAAGCTATTGATAAGGGCTTGATTATTGTGCTAGAAAATAAATACTAAATTACATTATTTGAGCATATTATGAGTCTAATAACATAACATAATACCAGTGTAGTGTAAAGCCTTAGGGCCTTACTACAAAAATATAGACTAAATTTAAACACTTGTTGCAAGATTGGACAACCAATTAAAATTTTTTGTTAATAATATGTCTCGAATCTCTGATCTGTCAACATTTTTAATTGGTTGTTGACCAATCTTTAGACAAGTGTTTAATGGTAGTCTATCTTTTTTGTAATGCCATTTATGTTTATGGTAAACACAAAAAAGCAGCAATGGAAAAAGCAAAACATCATACATCAAAAGGAATCCGCACATCCTCATCTCCCAACACTGTCATTTTCCCGAGGATTGCATAGATCCTCTCTTCCACTGAGGTTAGCACATCAGCGGAAGGAGGACCTCCTCCTGTCCCTCGCTTGTGCACCTCTTGCTCCCCTACTTTTCGCTTGACGCGATATTTAATATCGCGCCAATACTAAACATGCAATTAAGCAACAAAAAATTGTTAGTGGAAACAAAAACATGAAATGCATTCAAACAAAATGATTAGTAGAAAGAAAATGGTTTGTTTTAGTGGAAACACAAGACACGTACGTACGTACGTACAAGTAAAAGGAATGTATTTACTAATATGGGTTATCTAATAATAAAATATGAGTTAGTACTAAAGAGAAATACAATGTTTACTTACTTTTGTTTTCCAAAATAAAAGTTTTTAAGTTTTAACACTCTACCCTGTCCAGTCAGCGGTTATGTTATGTCAATAAATATTACGTTCCGTTACCGACAACAGTGTTTAATGATAACTAAATAAAAACACTTTTAATACCATGAAACTAAGTGATTTTTTAATTCAATCAAATAAAGTAAGGATAAATTGTTCTTTAAGTGCCTTTCAACAAACAAAATGTAAAAAGATTTGTTCAAATAACGTGTACTTTGTTTTATGTTCTTGTACTGTGTTCTGAGTAAAACGGACCGGAAGCCGACGCTACTTTATCGTTCACTCCATTCATCGACGCTCGTCAAATCGACGGCAAAATAGTTGCGCGGTACGGATGATTTGACAGCGTCGGCATCGGCATCGTAATCACCCGTCGGCATCGAGTTCAAGTCGACGCCACTTGCGCGGTAGGCCTGCTGTTTGCTAATCGCCATTTTAACACTGCAGGCCACTGCATTATTTGATCAGTGGCCACTGTAGTATTATTTGATCAGTGCTGCCTGCCACCGGCACCTATGGCATCTAAGCCTGTGGGTAAAAGCATAGTATTATTTGATCAGTGGATAAAAGTTAAATGCTCTGTGCCTGTGGGCTTACGGCAAATTAGTAATTTCTGCCATATAGACACGTTATAGGTAGGATACATTTCGGGGAGTTCGGGTTTTCAGGCAGCGCGCCTGGTGGCACGTTTTGAATCAATTAAGTTTTGAGTTAATTAACGTTTTAAAAAGCATTAATTACTTGAGTAATAGTTTTAAGTTTTTTATTTACTCACCGACAGACAGAATGATGCAGGTGTAAAGTCATTCGTAGTATAAATATGAACGTTAATATTTTTCATATAATGAACTACCTAATAAAAATAAAAAGTAAGCAAGTAGACAATAAGACATAAATATCTCTGTATGGTTTGCTAAAAGGCCTGCTGCCGATTGATCACGCGTTGGTTTGTTGTAAAGCCCTTGGTTAAATAAAACTGAACAACGCCTGTTGTAGTTTATTAGCAAATTCACTGAAGAGTATATTATCAGGATAAGCGTACTAGGCGTATCTTGATATCATTTGCTCTTCATTTTTAAAACATTGCATTTTTAATATAATTTTTCTTTGTAACAGATTCCACTGAACTACAGAATTGTGAAAATAATTTAATAGATGTTCGTTCACTTTTCAATTTAAAAAAAAACTTATTTTATTATTTGCTAGCTAGTGTGAAATTTTGATGTCACAGCAAGTCATAGTTATTTATAGGGTGAGTCACAGTTATTTGTGGTGCTGCTTATTCTTCGTAATTCTTCAAGTTCCTTAATGGCACGTGCTTACTCTAAGGAATTTATTTGTACTGCTACATCAATGGCTTACACACCTAGGGCTGCCTTCTTTTTGCACAAAAAAAAAACTAAAGTGTAGTGTTGCCGAATAATCGATTTCGATTAATCGATTATTCCCACCCTAAAGAATCTAAAAATCGATAGCAAAATCGATACTATCAATAAAATCGATTAAATCGATAATATCGATATCAAAATTTAGGACAATACAGTCGATTATAATCGATTAAAAGATTATAATTGCGTATTTTGATAATACTATCGATAAAATCGATTAAATCGATACTGGAAATCAAGTCAATACTATCGATTATATCGACTATTATGTAGCTATCGATTAATCTACAATTATTTTTAGATATAATCGTCATTCATATTACGTCTTCTTAGACATCTTCTGTACAATGGGGCACAGCATTACTAAAACCGTATTAGAGCTATCTAAGTACATATTTAACAAATTGATGACACACTCGAAGACAGCAATAATATCTTAGACGATAGGTCAATAAAATCGATTTGATCGATATAATCGATGAAATCGATTGTATTGCTTCAAACTAGATATCGATACTATCGATCGAATATATTGTATTTGACTATGCATTATAATCGATTAATTGATTATAATCGATTATATTGAATAATAACAGGAATCGATACTATCGATTATATCGATACTATCGATAGTAATATCGATTTTTAGATTATTTGAGCCCCATTTTGAACTATTGATTATAATCGATGCACAATCGATGATACGGAAACACTGGGAAGTTATATACAAGTACTCGTAGTGTCACTATAATGCATTTCTTAGCTTCGTGGATTTTTGGCTTTACGAAACCAATGTAGGTACTTTAAGGACCTTTAAACTGAGTACATAATAGTCATCATCATCATCACCAGCCTATATCAGTCCACTGCTGGACACAGGCCTCTCCAAAAGGAGGATTTTGCCATAATCGCCACGCTTGGCAGGCGGGTTGGCGATCGCAGTTTGGCCAATGGTGGAGAGGAGACGCTGCTGCCCGTCTTCTTGTGGCGGTTCTCCTGTAGTCGCCTCTTACGACACCCATAGGAAGAGAAGGGGTGGTGCAATTCTTTTAACGTGCCGGCACCACACGGACTGAGGCTGGTGATGATGTGATGAAGATTTATCCACGGCACCGTAGTTGGCACAAAACGCACTTTGCCTCTTGTTGTTTTTAAGCTCGTGCTTTACAGAAAACCATTACATATTAGGATTTGTATTTAAAAACATAATAGATTCCCTTTTCTAAATTAAAATTATTTTCATCTAGTCCTCACAGTGTGTCAATTAAAATCTATAACCATTTCCCCAACATAATAAAAAATATAGAAACACCTTAAAAACATGCTAATAAATAAATGTTATATAATTTAAAGGAATTTTTTGACGATAAGTTTGATAAATGAAATTCCGCAATTTGATGTTTGCAATAATTTAATAATATAATTAAATTTATTTTGTAATGATATTATAATTGTTTATCACTGTATTGTTATGCTTGAATGTGGATTATTTTAATTGTTTAATTTTTAATGTATACGATGTAAGGCACTACTTGCCTCTAATGTTTGCTGTGCTCTTGCAGGGTGTCACTTGTACTGTACCACTCTGTTTTTTATGTAACATATTTTGTAACTTGTGACTTGCAATAAATAAATAGACAGAAATGGATTGACCTGTTATCGCTACGAAAAGAAAGTCAGGTCACCAGGATCTCAAAAGGAGGATCCACAGTAATACAGGGTGTATAAAACAATAGGATACCCCTTATAACCGCGTATAATACAATAACTTTTTCTATGGGAGCAACATCGGAATCGTGTTTTATTTGCAGATTCTCCATACATCATCTTCGAGGTATTTAAGCGAGTAAGTTTGTATGAAGCAGCAAAAAAAAAATATCGATTTCGATATTGCTCCCATAGAAAAAGTTGTTGTCTAATAATGACCAGCTGATCACGTGGTTTTAATGAGTGTCTTATTCTGTTGTACACTCTGTATGTGGGTCTACACTAACATTCACAGCTAAAATTATTAAAGAATGTTAATGGTAGCTTGTATAGGTGTTTAAATAATAAATATTAATGAATGTCGATGAGTTTTAGATCAAAACGGGATTTTTTAATCGTTCGACAAATACCTACCTAGCACGGAAGTGTATCGTTCGGTCGGTCGTATTAACCGATCAAATTAAAACATCAATTCCCCCGTATCAAAGGTTTGACAATTTATGAACAATTGAAAACAGTCGGGGTTTTTACATGGCTAGATTGAGTTTGACATATTTTTTCAAAGAATTGACACATGGGACTGGCCATTTTAATTTGTTAGGTTTATACGACCGAATGAAAGATACACTTTCGCGCTAGGCCCCCAGGGTATTTTCTATTTTCTTGTGATATTTGCTTTATTCCATTTTAACTATCTTTTTTGTGGTTTTGCCTGCGCAGATCACGTCACGGCTCACCATGAATGAGACGTCATTGTCATGCGGGTCTAAAACGGCCGCATTGGATGTTTCATATTTCGTTCTGAATATGTTTCATTTAGCAAATCTTAAAATGAAATGTTATTTGATGAATCATAAAATGAGCCTCGAACATTTCATATTTGCAGTTCATCTAAATTGACAGTTTTGTATGGAAATTCGTAATATGGTCCACTAATTAAGAAAAGAGTAATTCATATTAAATGTCAAATTGGTGAACCACCATTTTAATGTTATTTTTATTATTATTTTGTATTGATATTTGTAGAACACACAAAACTTGAGTATTTTGAAACATTTTGTTCCTTTGTGGTGTTAAAAACATTCATTTTCACAAAAACCGTAAAGTAAGATTGGACGCATCACTATTTTTTTTTAACGTCATCAAATATGATCCATTTGATGAAATGAATTGCATATGATTCATTTATTAATGTGGCCGTTTTAGGGTTTGCAAATCATTTCCGCTACATTTCACTAAATGAATCAGATTAAAAATGAAACATCCAATGCGGCCGTTTTAGACCCGCTGTTAATATGTCATATTATGACGTACATCATACGTTTACTAAGGAAGTATTTTAAGTACCTAAACTATTAAGCTGTTGCCTGCGACTTCGTTATATCCTTCCTTCTTCTGCTGTTAACGCTAGCATCTTAGTACAAGCCTTTATGTTTTTTCAGAACTTTATGAAGTACAAGCAGCCCGTCCCGGCTTCGCACGGGGTAGACAATTATCGCTAATAGTTTCGGCAGCGCATTCGACGAAAGACATTTTAAGACTTATTTTTCTACACCTTCGGTTACATTGTTCAAATTTTACCAAGGATCCCTAATTTTTTTCAAAATGAAATGTAGCCTATGTCAAATTGGAAGAATGTAGCATTCTATTGGTGAAAGATTTTTTTAAATCGGCCCAGTACTTTTTGAGCCTATTCATTACAAACATACAAACATACAAAAATAGGTACAAATCTTTCCTCTTTATAATATTAGTATAGATGTATAATTTTCTAATTGAGAGCAGCTTAGACAAACAGTAAAGACTTTCAGGAGCGAATCAATTTTTTTTGAAATACATGATCCTAATTAGATTACGTTGTGCACGTTCCACCTCTAAGAATCGAGTTTTTGCCGCACCTCCCCAGATCAGTACGCAGTACACCACAACTGACTGTGCCTGCCAGAGCTACGAATATCTCTTTTCTCTTTTAGAAGGTACCTGGAGCGTTCCTGCGTGCCATCCTCTGCTCTTGGCAGCACGTGTCTAAGGGTTTTAAAGATCCAAGTTAGCTTGCGGATTCTTTGGATGACGTGTTCAATGTGTGCATACCACGAGAGACGCTGGTCTACAACAACGCCCAGGGCCCTAACCAGGAACTGATAAAACAATCACAAATCTGTCAAACATTATCATTTCCGTCAAATTTTGTATGAAATGACGTACCAAAATTGACAGATTTGACAACTTTGAGATTGTTTTAAGAGTTCATGGTTATGGCCCTCGTATTTAGTTTGCGTAACCTTTTGGATACAGCCATGTATTCTAATATTAAAATCACCAGTGGGTTGCGAGACATTATAGATGCTAAAGCATACATAGTTCATTTTGGTGGTGTTTAACGTCAAAAAGTTATTTCGAAGTCATTTATCAATTGTCATCTGTTAATATGTCATATTATGACGTACATCATACGTTTATTAAGGACTAGCAGCCCGTCCCGGCTTCGCACGGGGTAGACAATTATCGCTAATAGTTTCGCCAGCGCATTCGACGAAAGACATTTTAAGACTCATTTTTCTACACCTTCGGTTACATTGTTCAAATTTTACTAAGGATCCCTAATTTTTTTCAAAATGAAATGTAGCCTATGTCAAATTGGAAGAATGTAGCATTCTATTGGTGAAAGATTTTTTTAAATCGGCCCAGTACTTTTTGAGCCTATTCATTACAAACATACAAACATACAAAAATAGGTACAAATCTTTCCTCTTTATATTTTATATTACTAGCAGTAACTCATAATTACAACATGTGTCTATGCAAATATGTTCTAATATTTGATCAGTATTGCTCGTGAGTGTACACTGAAGAATCAATGGCAATTGAAGTTCGACCTCAACCAACGGCGCGAGCGCACGCGGTCGCGGTGTGATCGGCAAAATTCGGCTTAAGGGTAAGTTATCGAGCTTAGGGCATAACCAAAAACACCAAGGCTAGACTAATGAGATGTTTAGTCTTACCTATTTTCCTATATAATAAATAAATATTAGACAACATCACTTATATTGCTCTGATCCTATGGTAAGTAGCTAAAGCACTTGTGTTATAGAAATCAGAAACAACCACAAAACCCAGACCCGAGACAATATAGAAAAGTTCGTTTCCTACATTGACCCGACCGGGGATCAAACCCGGAACCTCAGAGATGGCGACACCATTAGAACGGTGTGCTCGCCTCTCGGCTACGGAGGTCGTTATAGGGAGCTGAAACATGGACGATCACTCAAAAATATCGTAAAAACTAAAAAGATTGATGCCTTAAAGATGTGGTGCTGGCTGCGTTTGCTGAGGATTAAATGGACGGCTCACCGCACTAACGTTTCTATCATAGAAAAGCTTCGCATCAAACAAAGGCTTTCGTCGATTGTGCAATTACAAATACTAAAGATGTTTGGACATACAGGGTGATCCAGACCAGATGGATATACATTTTTTTTAGGTAGTCGGCTTAGGGACCTATTTGTACCCGCCGCTCCCGCCAGGTATAATCCGCTTATGAGTTTTTATTTAATTTTAGAAATATCACCCGTTTTTCTGAGAGCGCAATGTCTATTTTTTTTTCTGAGAGAGTGCAATGTCTTACTAAGCACTTAAAATTAAAAACATTTTTTTTAAATAAAACATTAAAAGTGGTGATATTTCTAAAATAAAATAAAAAACTTGTAAGCGGCTGACAAGCGTTTTTTTTCCTGGAGGGTAAAAATAGGTCCCTAAACCTAAAAAAAAATATATATCTATCTGGCCTGGAACACTCTGTATAAGCCGCAATGAAAGCTCATTAAAACGTTTAGTATTACAGGGAAGAGGAGGGTCACCGTTCTCGAGGCCGATCACCCACAAGATGGACAGACCTCTTAAAGTTCACTACACAAAGTGCTCCCTCACTGAATGTACACGCAGTGTTACTAATAGAGCGAGATGGAGAAGCATCGCAAAAGCCGCTTCCAACCTAGACCATCCATGACCACGACCACTCGGTCAGGAGTATATCCTCATCATCATCTCAGCCGGCGGACGTCCTCTGCTGAACATAGGCCTCCCCCAGTGACTTCCAGATCGGCCGGTTGGAAGCGGTCTGCATCCAGCGTCGTCCTGCGACTTTTACCATATCGTCTGCCCATCTTGTGGGTGGACGTCCCACGCTGCGCTTGCCGTTACGTGGCCTCCATTCGAGAACCTTTCTGCCCCATTGTCAGTTCTACGTGCTATGTGCCCCACCTATTGCCACTTTAGCTGGCTAATCCGTCGGGCTATGTCAGCGACTTTTGTTCGTTCACGGATATCTTCATTTCTGATTTGATCTCGCAGTGAAACACCGAGCATAGCCCTTTCCATAGCGCGCTGTGCTACTTTGAGCTTTCTTATAAGGCCCATAGTAAGAGGCCACGTTTCTGTTCCGTATGTCATCACTGGTAACACACACTGGTTGTAGACTTTTGACTTTAGGCACTGAGGTATATTGGACGAGAAGATGTTACGTAATTTCCCGAACGCTGCCCATCCGAGTTGGATTCGTCGATTGACCAATTCTAGGTCCAATTTTGAGGTAGGTTCAATTTTGAGAAGGAGGTCAATCGAAAAATCCAGGAGTATATACGACTAAGAAAAAGATCTGAGCTTAGAAAAGATACTATTTTATAAAGGCTATATCTTATATATATATATCTGGCCATATCTCCGGGGCACGGATTTGAAACGTTACACGCATTTTGTATGAAGCAGTTTATATTACACAGTGCATGATCCGTGTCCCGTCCGCGCCCGGATGACGCTCGTCGGTCGGTCTCCGCTCCGGGCCGTACACGGCCCGGTCTAATATAAATCATCCCTTATGCAATCCGACTACGGCTCATATACAACAACTTTTTCTATGAAAAACACACACATTTTATGTGTTATTATTGTGTGTGTGACATTCTGTCTGTGTCGTGTGGTGCCGGCACGTTAAAAGAATTGCACCACCCTTTCTCTTCCTATGGGTGTCGTAAGAGGCGACTACAGGAGAACCGCCACAAGAAGACGGTCAGCAGCGTCTCCTCTCCACCATTGGCCAAACTGCGATCGCCAACCCGCCTGCCAAGCGTGGCGATTATGGCAAAATCCTCCTTTTGGAGAGGCCTGTGTCCAGCAGTGGACTGATATAGGCTGGTGATGTGATGATGTGATGTGACCTTCTGATCACGTGGTTTTAAGCAGTGTCCTATTCTTTTGTATATTTATATGTACAATTATGTATTGTCAATAATGTCATTGTAAAAAAAAAATCGGGCACACGGAGCACTTCCCCTTAACCCCTTGACGACCGGTTGGAGAAGGATTTCGCGTTATGGTAATAAGCCAAGCTGGTTGATGTTTTGAAGCTGTTAATGTAAATAACAGTTTCTTTTTAATGTCTTTGTCCGTGTTAACATAAGTGTGTTATGACACACTGTGTTAACACGGCGATTGCCAAATTTTTTTTTGGAATAATAGCACCAATAAATAATTTCGATTTCGGACGATAAATAAGTTATTAACCCTTAAATGCATGATATTTTTGTTTTTAAATAAAGCCTTTTTATTAGTACCCTATGATTCCAACACTTCGAAAAAATTAATAAAAAAAATTTTTGGTTCCGTTTTTGTCTGTAAACGAAAAAAAAAACTAAAAAATTAGAAAAAAGGCCTCTTCCAATAATGTTATTGAATTTTGAAAATTTAAATATATTCTTTTTAACTAAAAATCATTTAATTATAAATCTGTCACAATTTTCATGATTACAGTGGCACTTCCGGAAGTATTTTTTTCTATTTTCCAAAAAAGGTTTAAATTCCCGAATACAGAAAAGATTTTTCCAAAACGTCCTTTTTTTAAATGTCAATCAAGAATAATCCTGATTTTATTTATATTTATTTAGTAAATCATGCTATACTCACAGATCATAGTTCAAATATTTATTTTATAATATATTTAAAATAATTTAAAAAAAAATTAAGTTAAATTACTCAGTAATAAGTAAGTATCAAAAATGATACACTATGCATTTAAGGGTTAAGACGTAAGTAATGGTGCAACGAGGAAATACTGCTTGCATCCTTGCCTCCTTGGGCCACTCTTTTATTTTTAAGTTGGTACTTACCTACTTGTGTAGGTAGACAACTTTTTAGTTCGTTCATAGCGGACATAACGACGAAAAGATTTTTTAATGTTTTTTTTAGTCTGTTATTTTTTTTCACAGCAGGATTGTAGATTTACTTCAACTTGATACCTACCTCACGCATTCTTGAGGAAAGAGTCTTGATTGACGAAAAAAAGGGTATTTTTTTATTTTTTACTCGACTTAAAAAAAGATGGTTCTCAGTTTGACCTGTGTTTGTACTAATGTTTATTACTTTGCAACCTTAAGTAAGCAGCTAATGCACATGGACTATAGGAATCAGAAACACCGACGGTACCACAACACTCAGACCCGAGACAATATAGAAAAGTTTTTTTTCTACATTGACCGGACTGGAAATCGAACCAGGATATCAGAGATCCGACGTTCAAGTGCATGCTCAATCTTTGGCTAATTCTAAAATGGAAAGGTGTCTCTTATTAGGGTTCTGTACCTAAAGGTAAAACGGGACCCTATTACCATAGAGAAAGAATTATACTACGTAAATTACAAAGACTCCTCTGTCCATCTGTCTGTCTGTCCGTCAGTCACCAGGCTGTATCTCATGAACCGTGATAGTTAGAGAGTTGAAATTTTCACAGATGATGTATTTCTGTTGCCGCTATAACAACAAATACTAAAATCCAAAATAAAATAAATATTTAAGGGGTTTCCATACAAACGTGATTTTTTGGCCGTTTTTATAGATAATGTTACGGAAACCCTTTGTGCGCGAGTCCGACTCGCACTTGGCCGGTTTTTACATTTTAGGTACGGACAACAGCTCGTCGACCTACCACAAAATGACAAATTTTCTCATTTGAAAAGATCTCTATATATCGGGTTTAAAGTTGAAAATCTATTGGAGAATTTTTGACTTTTGGGGTAGGTCGACGTGCTGTTGACTGTACTTACAAAACCCGAAACGAGTCTACAAAGGTGATATTGACATTATTTGTAAATAAAATGGCGCCAAAAGCTGCAGGTTTCGCTATCTTAAGTGCAAGTTCACATAATTAAAATGTTTTTTGGAAACGCTAATCATGTTTTTATTTATTACTAATTTATTTGTAGCATGTACTATCATTGTCACTCGAAAACATCGTGTTGGCTTGCCCAAGGAAACACCCAGTCTCCTTGATTCATTTTAAAAAGAAAGTAGTCATTTTAGGCTTCTGTACCCAAAGGGGGACCCTATTACTAAGGCTCCGCTGTCCGTCTATCTGTCTGTCACCAGGCTGTATCTCAAGAACCGTGATAGCTAGACAGTTGAAATTTTCACAGATGATGTATTTCTATTGCCACTTTAACAACAAATACTAAAAAACAGAATAAAATAAATATTTATGGGGGCTCCAATACAACAAACGTGATTTTATGCTCCTTTTTAAAGGTAATGGTGTGGAACCCTTCGTGCGCGAGTCCGACTCGCACTTGGCCAGGTTTTTCATACCGTTTAAAGCAAAATATAGTTAATCCTACTTAAAACTTTTATTTAATTTGTACGTCCTTTATCGCACCACCCACAAAACATCTCTGTATAGCCTAATGGTCGACTGGTAGAGAATGCCTCATGGATGGCATTAAGTCAACCTATTATTTCAAATCTGTGCAATTAAATTTGAATAAATAAATAAATAGCACCAGCATACAAATATAGGATTAATCTTAAATATGTAGTTGAAATCTTTGAATTGGGATTGAACCTACTCGTTCACTTTGATTAAATATTGAGCATGTGTTAGAAAGTGAAATGTATGCAATATTTTGTGTTGAAGGTATTTTCACTGTTACTTAACTTGAGGTTGAGTATGTACAGTAAACAGCACGTCGACCTACCCCAAAAGTCAAAAATTCTCCATTAGATTTTCAACTTTAAGTCTGACATATAAAGATTATTTTCAAATATGAAAATTTGACATTTTGTGGTAGGTCGACGAGCTGTTGTCCGTACCAATTCATATTTCGTAATGGCAGTAATGTCAACTCATACAGTTAAATAGACATGATGATTTCGTGGTTTTAAATATTGACGTAACAATTGTTTTTAACCGACCTTTTATTTCACGTAGATAATAAGGCAAAATTGTCATAAAGTTTTGTGGTTAATACTTCTAACGTTCAAATAACGACATGATTAGCGTTCGTTAATTAATGCACAATCCTACGCGCTAAATGTGAGGCCACACTTATTTGACGTTAGATTCTAGCGTCTAGCGGCTTAATTAGCGTGTGATCTGCGGATACTAGTCTTTAAAATAATAAAAAGCTTCCAAGAACTCAATACTTTTCTCATTTTGTCCACTCCATCCTAACTCAATAACTTAACTATGCAATAATAACATTTATTTCACACAGAGTTTTTGAATGTGACCGTTTTTTAACATGTTTAGTGTAGTAGGTGTAGCCACAACAACGCACTGGACGCCCGCCAAATCCCTTTGATGTGTTGAAAGTTACCGCTGTCCGAGCTATCGTCTGACTAATTTAATTTGCTTTAATGACTATCGTCATTAAATCAAATTAGCGCGCTAAGACCGTCCACACCTGCGTGTTACTTATATCAATTATGTCAATACTTATATCAATACTTATAAAAATATATGTTAGTGACCATGAAAGTTTAAAACTTATATCAAATAGCGAACTAATTAATGGCATTAGACGCAGGTGAAGCCGAGCATTACATGTTACTTGTAAAATAAATAATAAATAAATAAATTGCTTCCACAATTATACCAATTACCTATCCCCAAACTAGGCAAAGCTTGTAATATGGCGACTAGATAACGGATAAACATACTTAAATACGTTTATAAACATCCATGACTTAGGTGCTAATGCATGTGCTCATCACACTAACATTTTCCCCTCGCGGAATTCGAACCCGCAACCGCCAGGCATCTTAGTCCGGAGCGCGAACCACTACACGCAGACGGTCGTCAAAGTGTTAAACTGGATAGAGACGGCTTTGTTCCTACTGTTAATTCATTCGGTTTTCTGGTCTTCATCACAATCAAAGATGAAAAACACTTGAAAAAAATCATCGACCTCAGGTGGGACTCGAACCCACGTGCCATCGCATTGGTAAATTTTTGTTTTTAGCAATTCCATGCAAGGTTTACTTGAAGATAAATAACACTTGAAAAAAATCATCGACCTCAGGTGGGACTCGAACCCACGTCCCATCGCAAGCCGGGCGAGTGCTTTACCAACTAAGCTACCGAGGACGTCACGTGACAAGATGAAATTCCTCAAGTGTTTTTTCTCGCTGTCAAAGCCAGCGTATTCTGATCAATGTTGTAGCTATATGTATAGCTGAGTAGTATACTACCGTCAACACCCTATAGAAATATTTTTACAAATATTTGACTATTGGTTAAGATCAGAAATGCTTAAACATTGTAAATTTTTGTTTTTAGCAATTCCATGCAAGGTTTAATTGAAGATAAATAACACTTGAAAATAAATCATCGACCTCAGGTGGGACTCGAAGTCACGTCCCATCGCATTAGTAAAGCACTCGCCCGGCATGCGATGGCACGTGGGTTCGAGTCCCACCTGAGGTCGATAATTTATTTTCAGGTGTTATTTATCTTCAATTAAACCTTGCATGGAATTGCTAAAAACAAAAGAAAATACAATTCATCACAATCACCTCCAATCCCTTTCAAGGTTTATAAAAACCCCTCATCTTCATTTGGCATCTGAGTGCGAATTCACAAACAGACACGCAGATACTGAATAATGCATTAAGAAGTCAAAGGTTAAAAATATTATTCGATGCAATGAATAACATACAAAAACAAAATGTAATACGAAAATAGATACAGCGTAATCACATTACTTAAATATACAAGTAAGTAACGATCAATTAATTTTCATCATAGTTAGCAATTGGGCGTTTGACGGCAAAATAAATTGGTAATTCGTCATCATCATCATTTCAGCCGGCGGACATCCACTGCTGAACATAGGCCTCCCCCAGTGACTTCCAGATTGGCTTGGAAGCGGCCTGCATCCAGCGGCTTCCTGCATTGACGGCCAATGCAGAAAGGTTCTGGAATGGAGGCCACGTACCGGCAATCGCAGCGTAGGACTCACACCCACAAGGTGGACAGACGACCTGGTAAATTGGTGATTGGCGCCATCTTTTTCAATTCTGCCGAAAGCAGGTGTCTTGATTTCCGGTGGCATTGATGTCACTAGCCACACCGCGATAAAATTATAGCGATTTCCAACAACAGGTTAAAGTAAAAAAATATACCTATACACTGCAGGGCACAGGCCTCACCTCAACTATGATATGCTCGTGATAAATGTTACTAAATATGGTCAGAATGGTCACCCATCCACTCACAACCACGGCGTTGGTTGCTTAACTTTAGTAATCAATACCAAAGGGCTGCCACTGAGCTACGAGCACCTCTTAACAACAGGTGTTTTACTTAATTTATGAATTATTGTGAATGTGTTTTTGATTAAAACGGGATTTTTAAATCGTTAACCTACCCAGGGTGACCTGAGAATAACAGTTTAAAAATACTAATATTTGCTTGCTTTTAATAACTCACTTAATTGTGGTTTTGCCTACGTGGATCATGTCGACCATAAATGACATTGTCATTGTCATCACGTGTTATGTAACACCAAAGACATAATGTTAAGCAGGGCTTAGCCTGTGTAGCATGTAGCGTATATGATACTTTATCTCGGAGGGTCACTGCGAGCTTCTTCTTCTTTGCGCGTCGACTCAGGCTTTCATACTGTGAGGATCAAAACTCAGCTACTGATACAGCACTATCGGTGGCCTTGTATACATCCTCGCGTGTGCAGGTGTAGGGACACGCAGGGCATGATAGAAGATGTGCCATTGTCTGGGGGGAAATACCACATAGACATGCGCTCTCCAAGCTGTCCCACCTGTGCATGTTCGCCCTGCTTCGGCCTACTTGGGTCCGTAGCGTAACCAATTTAAGGAATTCCTTAAGTCTTTTCTTCCAGTCGCAACAGGCTCGTGCCTACGTACTCACTTGATACTACAGTATCAGATACGATACATGCTACACGGCTAGGTAGCCTGCTTAACACATATCAATGAGGATGTTGATTTAAACAGCCGTTTTAATAACAACTTAATTAAGGCATTATTTTATTCATCATTGTCATTTGTTTGCAAAAAAGGACTTTTAGGGTTTCATAGCCAAATGGCAAAAACGGAACCCTTATGGATTCGTCATGTCTGTCTGTCTGTTCAGTTTGTCCGTATGTCACAGCCACTTTTTTCCGAAACTAAATATAAGAACTATACTGTTGAAACTTGGTAAGTCGATGTATTCTGTGAACTGCATTAAGATTTTTACACAATAATAGAAATAAAACAATAAATTTAAGGGGTGCCCCATACTTAGAACTAAAACTCAAACATTTTGTTTATCAAACCCATATGTAATAAAAACCGGCCAAGTGTAGAGTCGGACTCGCGCACGAAGGATTCCGTACCATTTTCTATGAAAACTGCAATATTCACGTTTGTTGTATAATATTTATTTTATTCTGTTTTTTAATAATTTGTTGTTATAGCGGCAACAAAAATACTTACATCATCTCTGAAAATTTCAACCGTCTAACTATCACGGTTCATGAGAAGACAGACAGATGGACAGTGACTTAGTAATAGGGTCCCGTTTTACTCTTTGGGTACATTGCAAAAGCCAATCGATCTTTGAGGCCAATGCGGTCATATAACTCCGAAAACAAGCTTCACTCAAACATACGACATGTCTATGTAAATAATGTAATATTTGAACAATATTGATTGTATGGACAGCTCGTCGACCTACCACAAAATGTCAAATTTTCTCATTTGAAAATGATCTCTACATGTCAGGCTTAAAGTTGAAAATCTATTGGAGAATTTTTGAGTTTTTGGGTAGGTGCTGTTGACTGTTCACTGCAGAACCAATGGCACTCCAAGTTCGGCCAATCGGCGCACACGCACGCGGTCACATTGTGATCAAAGAAATTTGGCTTAAGGGGAAGTCATCGACATGAGATTAAAGATTTTTTTATTTATTAATTAAATTAAATAAAAACCGGCCAAGTGCGAGTCGGACTCGCCCACGAAGGGCTCTGTACCATTTTCCATAAAAACGGCAAAAAAATCACGTTTGTTGTATGGGATCCTCCCTATACAGGATCTAACGAAATTAGTTACATTCCTTTATAGGGTGGTATCTAAAAATTATACTAAATACGATGCCAAAAAATAAGGTACTGTTTCATAGTCATTTTTAAAAGTTATGTTTTCTAACAAAATTATTCAATAAAATCACAGTCAAACCTGAAACACTCTGTATCTTTTCCAACACATGTGCAAGCTGTAGTTTACAGATTGTGTACGTACGTAGTGTACGTACACAGCGCACACTAGCAAGTTAGTTGTGTGTATACTAACTGTCAAGTCAGCTGATCTGCGATTGGTTTAGCAGCACGGCCGGGCTGTCTCGTCGACCAATCACAGACCAATTGTAATCTGCTCCTCTTCATGCACACATGTACCTACATGTGTGTGTAGAATGCGCTTCTTATCATAAAAATAATGATTGTTATCAAACATTAAAACCAATGCCAATTAAATTAATAGCCAACATTGTTTTTTTGTTTGTTCGAACTTCGAAGCTTAAGAAAAGATAATTTCAATGTTTTATGACTTAGATTGCATCCTTATTTTAAGTAGATAAGGTATTTACTTGATTTTAATTGTTGTACTCAATTAGTAATTTTAAAGTTTTATCTTTCCTTAGCAGAGTCAGTAGGCGGATAGAAATAAAAAATAAAATACAACATTTATTTTATTATGACACCCTATCACATTTTCACAGGCTACGGTCTTGCAAGTTAAGCGTTTTTGTAAGTGTAACTACCTAGGTACCTATCTATTAAATAAGTTTTTTGACAAACAACTAAATAAATTACAAATCAATCGCGTAAGTAGGTGCCGCTTGGTTCCAATCCACCTTACCTTGCTTAATTAGGAGTCAGTTTCTTTAAAGGCATTTACAAATCACCAATTTATAAAAAAAAATATGAAAATATCCTTCACTGACGCCTACAGACCAAAGGTCACCTACTGACGTCCTTTTTTACGCGCAATAACGCCACGTGTCACTGACACTTTTCGCTTTCGTTATTGTGATGTGACGCACTTTGAATGTTAAGATCACTTTCATCACACACTAAGTCCTTCACTTCTCATGGAAGTCGAGAGGCATAGGGACCAGGGAACGTGCCGACCAGAGAACCGGCCCAGCACAACCAATCCTTCGCGCGATGCCGATGCGATGTAGGCAGGCAGGCAAGCAGGCACGCACGTACGTGCAACGCGGTCGTAGTGCGCCTGGGCTCCATCTTGCTAGAAGTACTGCAATCCACGGCGGAGATGAAGAGGGATGTTAGATAGCAGTTCCTCTAAGGTTCCTTGAAGACACTCGAGGTAGCTGTGTCCATTGAGACGCTCCAAAAATATTGCGCCAATTAGTTCATCAACAAGTTGGTAATTGGCAATAGGGTAGTACATAACCATTTGTTATGCAGATCGTCGAAATCGTATACCGATAGAACATCGTGTTGCACCTGACTGACACGTCACACACGCAAGGAAGCAAGTAAGAGACTGACTGAGTGACTGACTGATTTATTTCACCATACACAAAAACTGCAGCGCGCGCGCTTTGTTAAAGCCGAAAAAACGCCAGCTAGGGATGCGCTTATGATTGGATTATTTGTAAGATACGAAAACATGCCTGATTGATAGCGAATCGTGAATTGGGAATTGACACCCCGTTTTAAACTAAATCGAGAGTGCGACACAAGTTTTTGACGTGATAACGTCTTATAAATCGATGACCGACTGCACCACGACTGCACGCACGAAAGTTTCACGTTTCGCGTACGAGCGAGAGCGCGGAACAAGCGATAGAGAGGCACTATCGGCCTAAGCTTTCAGCTTGTGACGCATCTATCTCTCTTTTACACTCCATCGGGCTATGAGTCCGAGTTGCATCAATGTTTTATCGAACTCATTCAGTCCAAACCAATAATAATAAATGTGTGTGTTAAAGATACACACGCACTGATAAGTGATAACAATTAAGGACGTTTTAACTATTGTTTTAAATTAGGCCATATTGAACTGTATCAGACATTTTATTCTTAACTTACAGACGTAAAGGTTTTTTTTAATTCTTAACCACTAACTGCCGCACTCAGAGACGTCACTTAACTTTAATGTTTACTTAAGGAAAAGCTGTAATTCTTAAGTCGATACGAATAAAGACCATTATTGAACGAACAAAAATGTTAATCCACACTTAATTGTTAATTGACGTCTCTGAGTGCGGCAGTTAGGTTTTATTGTTAGCGGCAAAAGTAAGGGATTTCTAGAGAAATCAAAACACTTATAAAATGTATAATTTTTTAGCACGAAGACGCATAAAATATTGTTGTCGTCATTAACACTAAAATAATAACAATAAATCGCATTCGTTGATATTTGTTACTAAATGTACCTAAAAAAGTTTATTACTTAACAGTACTAACTTTCAGATAGTGCAAGAATAAAAGTCCAGTCCGACCTCCGCCGTGAGTCGAAAATTTTTAAGCCCTAAGATCGGATCTAATGTGGGCTGTGGCACATCTCTAGCTCGCTCATGCTTTGATCTTGCCCGACACGTGCCCCGGCGGCACCGGCGGCCTTTCGGCGCGAGCGGCCAGTCGGATATTCTGCGACTTGTTCTTGTCATACTTTTACCCCTAAAATTTATTGAAAAAATAAAGTGGAATTTGAATGGTAAGAAATTTGGATTTAATGATATTGCAATTTTTTGTTTATTATTGAGACTAGCTGTTAAATTTAATGTTTTGATATTATTAAACGACACTTCATAAATCTGGAATATTAGTAGTTTTGTTTATAAAATTTAATAACTCATTACACTACAAGTTGGCGGCCGTGATGAATAACGAATTAATCGTGTACCTAAGTGGTTTTATTAAAGCTGATTACGCAACATTACTTGAGCTTGCGACACCAATAAAATAGTAGCTTAGCTTGTCGTTGTCTCCGCGGTTTTTTTTTAATAATTCAAAATGATACGTAAGTAAGAACAGCTTTGATTTTCAAAGAAGTGAATCTTTTCGTTTTTTGACGTGAATCAAGTCGCAAGTTCAGATTACACTCTTTGGTCAGTTTGCGGCATCCTGATCCCTTCAATTTTGCGTACCTATTTTCGCAACCGCGTTGGCTACGTGATAGTGTGAACATAAAAATCATGGGTAAAAAACCGTTCGTTAAGTTTTAATGACTTAGCATCACAACATTTATTACAAACCTAGTCGTATTTTTTCTTATTACTTTATCGAAAAAAAAAACAACTCAAAAACTTTAATTTACCCTAAAAACAGGGTAAATTTTTTCATGTTGGTATTCCTGACCCGGCATCTCACCCCACTGCTGACCGCGCTTGATTCTTGGATTTTGGGTTTGCTTGTGTGCGTATTATTTAGTGTGTCATTGTAGTAGTAATCAGCTGTAAAGGATGTGGAATTTTGTAGTTACGAAATGAGATTGTTATGATGAATATCTCCGAAACTAGCCTGAATTTTTCCCTTTTTCCCTTCCCTTTTGTCAGGCTCCTTGGTATGACGTATAGATACCCCCATTAAAAGGAATGTAACTAAAATCGTTGAATCTTATATAATAGATTGGGGAAAAAGTATCCTCGCATTTTTAAAGAAAATTCAATACATTTTAAATATAGTTTATTTACATTTAACTAAAGTACTTATGTAGGTACCATTTTGTTCGATAACTTTTTGCCATCTTGTAGGTAGGGACATGATCCCATTGCTATAGAAATTTCGGGGCTTCTGATCAAAATACCGCGACAAGTGGTTTTGGGAGTCCTCTCGTGATGTTAACCTGACAGTGCCAAGAGAATTCTGAAAAAAGCGAAACAGGTGGAAATCTGTAGGTGCAAGGTCAGGACTATACGGCGGATGCATTAATTAACACCTCCCAGCCAAACTCTCTTAATTTTTGCTGAGTGGATAAAGATGTGTGAGGTCTAGCGTTATCATGATGAAAAACCGCACCCCTTTTGTTGATTAATCCGGCCACTTTCTCTCAACTTCTTGCTTCAATCTCATCAGTTGTTCGCAGTAGAGTTCAGAATCGATGGTCCTGCCTGGTGGTAACAATGTTAATAATGTTTTGCATGATATTTGTAATAGCGAAACATGTGCACTATTCAACTGACTTCAAAAAAGGAGGATGTTCTCAATTCATCTGAATGTTGTTTTATTATCTTATTCTTGTAACATCTTCAAATACCATGTTTTACGCAAATAAAGATTCTGGAGGCCTTGCACGAATAGTATCTTTCGTTCGGACGTATAAACCTAACAAATTAAAATAACCAGTCATAATGTGTCAATCCTTTAATAAAACCGTTTTAAATTGTTCAAAAATTGTCAAACCTTTGATACAAGTGAATGGATATTTTAATTTGATCGGATGATATGACCGAACGAACGATACGCTTTCGTATAAGGCCTCCTCATACTGCCACACGAAGCGCTCCCCCTTAACCCCATGACTACCAATTGGGAAAGGATAAAAATGAAAGACGCGTTACGGTTAATAAGGTTGTCCGGTTGTTGGTCTGAAGCTGTGAATGGGTTAGTCAGTTTATTTTTAATGTCATTGTCCTCATTAACACTAGTGTGTTTTAATTTAAACGTTTTCTATTTCTATTTATAATTAAAAAAAGACGATTTCAAAAATACTTTTCGGAAAAAATGTGTCATAATTAATTTTGATTTTTTTATTTAATTTTTGGTGAAGTAATAAAGATCAAACTATATATTCATTCATAACCATGTGTATTACGGGGTGTTAACCTATATACCCATTGAATTATTATAGTATTCGACACGCATCAGTGAATTGTCTCGTTTAGTCTTGAAAAATGGAGGTCTAATAAGAAAGAGATTCCTTCGTTCATCATCATCAGCCGGCGGACGTCCACTGCTGAACATAGGCCTCCCCCAGTGACTTCCAGATCGGCCGGTTGAAAGCGGCCTGCATTCAGCGTGTCGTGATTCCTTCGTTCGGACCTAACAAATTAAAATAATGTAACGAAACGCAGCAGCCAATCGCAGCTAATCAGGAACGTTCCCGCCAAAGCCAAGCCTGTAAAGCCTGCCATGCCGCCAGCCAATCAGGAAAGTTCCCGCCAAGCCGTCCTCACCGAGTCGGCTGGCCAGCGGACGTCGGTGGGGGCAAGCCTTTATAACGCCATGCAAGCTCATTTTAGTCAATCATTTTGTACCGATCACTTGTCAAGCTAAAACTCTGTCAGTTTGCAAATAAGATCAAATTATTAAGTAAAAGGTAAAGTTTTTGATTTGTTTTTCTTTGCAATAACCATCACCTTGTATTAATCCTTTGACAAAATATGGACAACCTAAACTATCCGTGAAAATACCCGACCGTTTTCAATTGTTCATAAATTGACAGGATTGATACAAGTTTGATCTGTTATTTTATTTTTATTTCACGCAAAAACTACTGAACGGATTTGGATGAAATTTTGCATACATATAGAATATGATTTAGATTAACATATAGTATACTTTTTATCCCGGTTAAATGCTCCTGTTCCTGGATATATTGAATAAACTAAAGACCTCGCGAGCGAAGTCGCGGGCAACAGCTAGTGTCTTATTCACAGAGTGCATTTGCTAGTCCGGGGCTAAGGTTAACCCACTGTTCTACACCCTGGGTGGGTGTACGTTAGTACAACGAGTTAACTTTAGTTCCGGACTAGTCAATCACAAAACCTACTATATTTTCATATAAAGCTCAAAGCACCGCATGTCCACGCGTCTTCAATGAAAACTTAAATATGACGGAGTACCGAGAGGGTAGGCGCGTTCATTCGCTGCCATGGGTCTCAGGATGCTGGTTTTCATTAATAAAAGCCAATTGGTATAGTAAATCACAAGTTTATTCCAAGTAACTGAAACATACACTATACACAACACAACAACATACACGCACAGTAATAAACAGGTCAACGGAATTACAAGCAGACGTCTAGCGCCACCGGCGACTCAACTACAACTGAGCTCTCACAGCGCGCAACAGCGCTATGAAGGGGCATTGCCCCACCACCCCCACTACGTTACTTCGAGTAGGGTACTAGGGTGACGCTGACGCCACTCCCAAGCCCGTTTGGACGGTTAAGTGCCCTCGTTACAATTAGAAAATATGAAATGATTTTGAATTCGATTATTTAAATTATTATCTATGATTTTAAGAAAATGATTTTATTTTTAAATAAGTATCTGAAAATTATAATCAAAATAGAAAATGCGCCGTCAAATATATTACATTTCCGATTGTTGTTTAGAAAATGTATACATTTCCTAGGAAATGTGTCATATTATGTAATTTACATCACACATTCCCGGATGATTTTAGGAATTGTATACAATTCCTAGGAATTGTATAATGACGGATTTCATACATTTCCTGTAACATATACATATTGTCTGATTCCCTGTTCGAATGTCATAAACGTCAAAAAATATATAAGCCAACTGTTGACGCCAAAGTTTGTTTCGCCCGCTCAGTGGCGCGCTTGTTACCATAGCAACCCATAATTGTTACCATAGTAACCATAGTTGTTACTCACTCAAATCTGACCTGTTCTTTTGGTGACAATTGCAGCGCTACACTCTATCTAGACATGTTTATAATCAAAGGTATAAACTAAGGTGACATTGTTGATATAAATAACATGTTTACCGAAAACTGCAGGATCCGATAGATAACTTAGGTGCAAGTTCACCTCAATTAAACTGTTTTTGGCAACTCTAATCTTGCATTTGTTTTAAAAATACATAAATAACTTAGGGTTAAACGGCAAAAAGTGACATCACAGTTTTTTTTTTATTTCGGAGATTTTTTTCATTTATTTTTGCATCAAATAGTCATGTACGGACAACAGCTCGTCGACCTACCACAAAATGTAAAATTTTCTCATTTGAAAATGATCTCTCTCTATACAAAGGGCTTAAAGTTGAAAATCTATTGGAGAATTTTTGACTTTTGGGATAGGTCGACGTGCTGTTGACTGTACAAAAATATATGTAGGTTTTAGTGCCTAAAATTTATACTAAGATAAGTATTAGTTCAACTAAAAATAAAATGGTCGGACGTGACCAATCAAGTATACCTACCTAGGTCCTGTATTACGGTAATGGAGAATGTTAATAGGTATGCCAAATCGGTTGAAAGTTTGTTACAGTAAAGCTTGTATGTATACAAATACACTAGTTTTTGTTGTAGTCGAAAATACCTATTAGTTTTGATTTTACAGGCATTTAAACTTACGATAAATATCCCGCAAACAGTCACGTGACCGCATGTGACGTCAATTTACAACGCTCCGCTTAGTAGCTAGCAAGTCGCCAGATACACCGTGCTGAGAGCGCGAGCGGACTGAGCGAGTGTTGTGAGATGACGTCACACCGTCACACGTTTACTTATAAAAATCGGTAATTATTTGACGTATCGAAGTAATTCTTTCACTTGTATTTTTTATTTTTGAGTTTTTACAGAGAATATAGACAGCTTATTTCAAAATTAGTTAACATTCTCCATTTAATAAATTGAAGAAGTACAAGGTTAAACATTTTTCAACGGTTACAGTGACACATATATCGGGTGTAAAAAAAGGCTCAACGAAGCCAAATACTACATATTCTACATATTATTGGGCATTTTCACTTTAATGTGCAATGATTTTAATTTTGATGAATTTTTGCAAAACTTGTATTTTTTTGCTAAAACTTGCTTAAGTTTATAGTAAATATAATTTATTTTAGGATTTATATAATAATCTATCAAATAGATCAATATTTATCCTTAAATACATTATTATTGTCAGGAAGGTGTTGAAAAATTGTCTAGTTTGTAACAAAAATGAAAGTAATTATTCTATGAATAAAAGGAATAAATAAATCTGCAATCATGACATTTATTAAAGTGTAGGAAACACTATACTTAACATCAACATGAATAACTAAACTTTATTGAATTTTTAATAACAATCTTGTAATTTAATTCGGTTTTGTAACATTTTGCGCCAAGCGAAATTTATTTTTTAAAGTTGCTGTTTTAATTCTGATAATTTTCTAATGAAGTGATATTTATTTAAAAGGATTTTGAATTTGTTTTACGAAAGATAAAAAATATGTTACTATTAATGGGAAAATTTTCGAAATATTTAACAAAGATTAATCAACAAAAAACGGGACAGTTACAAATGGACATGACATGTTACAAAACCGAATTTATAAGGTGTCGTCCTCAATGTGACAAAATATAAAAAAAACATTAGGATTAAATCTCTTTATGTTAACAATTGAGCAAACAATTGAAATAATCACTTCAATGACTAATTAGAACCTGACTGTGTGAATGTATAGGTATACATACTTAAAAACATACAACAAACTACGCTGAAACTAATTGCCCAACAATAAACATTTACCTGTTTAAACAAGCCTTTACATGTCCGTTCTGTAACGTTTCTTGTCTGTCATGTAGTAACGTTACAAAAAAGACGTTACAAAAATATTTGAGCTTTGAAATAAAATTAAATTTATCCATTAAATTGCAACAATCCCTTCATGCTATCATGTATTTGTAATTAACATGTTCTAAGTAATGTGCTGAACTCTAATTAGCCTAAATTTACGCCGTAAAATGTAATAAAAATACGTTACTAACCAGAAAAAACAGGAACCACAAATTGCACAGAAGATACGTCCATCCCACGTTACAAGTTCTGACACTATTTTCAATATGGGGGCATTTTCACTTTAAATGGCAAATTGCTGTTTCCGACGTGTCCTTGTACATAAATAATTTTATTAAAAAATCAGAAACAATTACTGTAATGAATTTAGCTTAAACATAAATTAGACATGATGGTTTTCCCTAGTTTTACTAATATATAAACATACGTTATTTAATTTTACGTAAAAAATATATTTCAAATTATGATAATTATCAGTTTCATACTGTCCCGTTTCTAGGTAGCCAACTTGGCCTTTAGTTTTTGACGCGTTTTAACTTGGTGGTTAATAATGTAATAATCAAATTTGATAAAGGTACACTTGTTTTTTATTTAAATACAAATTTTGCTAAATAAATCATTATAATTAAACTACAATTAATTTGTAAAGCTTGTCCTATGCTTTTCGGTTTTCCGGACATGTCTGGTTTTGTAACGCAAATATCCGATCCATTGTAGAAACTACTGAAGTTTATGTTTTTTTATGCCTTTTAACCCTGACTACTTGACTTAAAAAATGCATCGGCCATATTGAAAATAGTGTCAGAACTTGTAACGTGGGATGGACGAATCTCCAGTGCAATTTGTGGTTCCTGTTTTTTCTGGTTAGTAACGTATTTTTATTACATTTTACGGTGTAAATTTAGGCTAATTAGAGTTCAACACATTACCTAGAACATGTTAATTAAAAATACATTATAGCATGAAGGGATTGTTGCAATTTAATGGATAAATTTAATTTTATTTCAAAGCTCAAATATTTTTGTAACGTCTTTTTTGTAACGTTACTACATGACAGACAAGAAACGTTACAAAACGGACAAGTAAAGGCTTGTTTAAACCGGTAAATGTTTATTGTTGGACAATTAGTTTCAGCGTAGTTTGTTGTATGTTTTTAAGTATGTATACCTATACATTCACACAGTCAGGCTCTAATTAGTCATTGAAGTGATTATTTCAATTGTTTGCTCAATTGTTAACATAAAGAGATTTAATCCTAATGTTTTTTTATATTTTGACACATTGAGGACGACACCTTATAAATTCGGTTTTGAAACATGTCATGTCCATTTGTAACTGTCCCGTTTTTTGTTGATTAATCTTTGTTAAATATTTCGAAAATTTTCCCATTAATAGTAATATATTTTTTATCTTTCGTAAAACAAATTCAAAACCCTTTTAAATAAATATCACTTCATTATAAAATTATCAGAATTAAAACAGGAACTTTAAAAAATAAATTTCGTTTGGCGCAAAATGTTACAAAACCGAATGAAATTACAAGATTGTTATTAAAAATTCAATAATGTTTAGTTATTCATGTTGATGTTAAGTATAATGTTTCCTACACTATAATAAATGTCATGATTGCAGATTTATTTATCCCTTTTATTCGTAGAATAATTACTTTCATTTTTGTTACAAACTAGACAATTTTTCAACACCTTCCTGACAATAATAATGTATTTATGGATAAATATTGATAAATTTGATAGATTATTATATAAATCCTAAAATACATTATATTTACTATAAACTTAAGCAAGTTTTAGCAAAAAAATACAAGTTTTGTAAAAATTCATCAAAATTAAAATCATTGCACATTAAAGTGAAAATGCCCTCGGCCGATGCTTTTTTTAAGTCAAGTAGTCAGGGTTGCAAGGCATAAAAAAACATAATCTTCAGTAGTTTCTACAATGGATCGGATATTTGCGTTACAAAACCAGACATGTCCGGAAAACCGAAAAGCATGGGACAAGCTTTACAAATTAATTGTAGTTTAATTATAATGATTAATTTAGCAAAATTTGTATTTAAATAAAAAACAAGTGTACCTTTATCAAATTTGATTATTACATTATTAACCACCAAGTTAAAACGCGTCAAAAACTGAAGGCCAAGTTGGCTACCTAGAAACGGGACAGTATGAAACTGATAATTATCATAATTTGAAATATATTTTTTACGTAAAATTAAATAACGTATGTTTATATATAAGTAAAACTAGGGAAAACCATCATGTCTAATTTAAGTTTAAGCTAAATTCATTACAGTAATTGTTTCTGAATTTTTAATAAAATTATTTATGTACAAGGACACGTCGAAAACAGCAATTTGCCATTTAAAGTGAAAATGCCCTATTACGATATTTTTTTTCTTTTACACTATACCTGGGAAATGACGGGTTACCGAAATATTGTCAGACAAAAGTTTCAATTTTTTTCAAAGATTTTTACAATATTGACATCTGTTTGATAATACTTAACTTTTTTACGAAGAAACATGATCCGCTTACACACAGGCATAGTCTGTGGCGTGCGCGATATATATTGCGGGTTAGAAATAAGTTATTTTTTTTGATACCCAAAAATACAAGTCATTTCCCAGCAGTTATGTTTTTTTGCATTCTACTTGGTTTTATATATAGAATTCGTGGTTTAAGGCTTCGTTAAGCCTTTTTTTACACCCTGTATTTCGTTCACAAACAATTAAATGCTTAATTAAGATACCGTAAATCCCGTATTAAAGAAGCTTTGTGACTTTGATACCCTGAATTCCTGTCTGCAAGAAAATTTACTTACGATCAATGTATTCAACAAGGTGGACAGACGACCTGGTAAAGGTTGCAGGAAGCCACTGGATGCAGGCCGCTTCCGACCGGCCGATCTGCAGGGCTAGCATGCGCAACACGATAAAATTTTGTCGTGGCATTTTATCGACTTTTGACGTAAATATGTCGTTTTGCCTTCGACGATAACTAAGAAAAAACCAAAATATCACGGCAATGCCGTGTTATAACGTAAAAATAAGTGGCTATGATCAACAGGAGACCCAAAAATATTTAGAAAAAGGATTCGAGACGTCTGTGATCCGTTAGGTTAAAGAAAACGACAAAATTATCGTCGAAGACCAAATTTGTCTTGTCTATCTACAAAATAGCCGATGTGCGCACGCTAGCCCTGCTGGAAGTCACTGGGGGAGGCCTATGTTCAGCAGTGGACGTCCGCCGGCTGAAATGATGATGACGATGATAAATGTATTAAAAACTAAATAAATCATCTTTGTGCTAAAAATAAAAGAATCGGTTACCTATGTTTAACTATTAACACTGAACATTTTATTTAAATATGTATGCTAAATAGTACCTGGGTCTTATTCTAGAATTCTAGACATTGGAATAGCTTTGACGACCTTCGTGGCCGAGACACATGAGTAAAGAAACGGAACAGAGACAAAGCTTCTAAAGAGCTAGCAAAATTTATACCTATTTTGGTAGGGTTGGCACAATTGAATAAATTTAAAATATAAATGTTCTTTTTTTCACATTTTTTATTAAAATAGGTTATTTTTTTTACAAATTACATACTCAAAATATTTTTTTTTATTACTTTTGGTTTTTAATAATTTGTTGTGTCTTTTAATCGAATGATAAATTCTAAATCTAATATAAAGTTTTTTCAAATAATCCAATGGGAAATAATCGCATGGCATATGAAATGTACAATCTTGCAAACGTGCTAATATGTCATTACCAATATTAACAATTTGTACATGAAGATCAAAATATTCGCAAAATTTTTGCTCAAGCAATTCAACAAATACAATAAAATTGTCAGGAGGTATTATCACACACAGTACAATGTACAACCATATTAACAACACTTTTTAAATACTAAAACAAAAATATTACTACGTATTATGTGAGAAACTTGATAACAAAACAAAACACGCACGACATTCGAGCGTCGTGTCACGCCTGCAAGCCCTGAGATTGACCACTGGCTGATCTAGTTTGAAGCGGTTTCGGCTCATACGTGACAAGCGGCCAGTGGTCACGCACACACACGCGTTGCACTAGTAGTGATGTACCTATCACAGCGCATTCGTATGTAGCTTTGTCTCTGTTCCGTTTCTTTACTCATGTGGCCGAGAGGCGAGCACGCGCGACTATATAGCGTCGCCATCTCCGAGGTTCCAGGTTCGATACCCGGTCGGGTCAATGTAGAAAACGATATTTTCAATATTGTCTCGGGTCTCGGTGTTGTGGTGCCGTCGTTGTTTCTGATTTCTATAACACAAGTGCTTTAGCTACTTACCTTAGGATCAGAGCAATGTATGTGATGTTGTCCAATATTTATTTATTTATTATTAAAAAAAGACACACATTACCAAATATTTGTCGTAGCCCGATCTTAGAATTAATCACTTCATGATGTGGCCAACCATTTCATAAAATTGACGTTTTTCATGATGCGGCACTGTACCCGCTGCCCACATCATGGTGTAGTTAGACCAGATCAATGAATCAATTAGCGTTTGATGATATGACCGAGTACTTCATGAAATGGCCAAACGTTGGTGGTCATATCGTAAAACTGTTATATTATCCACCGGTAGAGGCGCTGATGTCGCTTTGTTATTGTGGTACATCATGATAGCGGCGGATAATTATTCTGTTCTTAAAGTGAATAATAATGTGTAAAGTGAAGATAAAAGTGCAGTGAATTATCGTTAAAACATTGAGCTAGGCGATTTTTATGAAAATCAGTCGAAAAACAGTTGTAACGTCAAAAATTTATGGATTTCGACACGTAATTTTGGAGGTTAGTTAGGTTATTTTACTATTTCAATCTCTTTTATTTATAAGTTTACTTTCAAAATTACAAATATTTATAATGTTCTATTTATCTATCGCCCAAAACTCACATTAAACAAATTCCAGTAACTTGTAAACGTATTTTAACCTATTTTAATAATATGGCCAAACGTTGATTAACATATCATCAAACGTTGACGTTAAAACGATATAACCAGTTTTAGTTGACTGTTTTATGAAATACAACAATTTTATGAAATGGTCGGCCACATCATGAAGTGATTAATTTTAAGATCGGGCCATGAAATATTATATTAACAAACAAACCAAAGGTTGAAATGTTATTTGATGCAATACATCGTACAAAAACAAAGGTATTTGGCATTTCTTTATCAAAGGCTATCCCACCTCAACGTCTTGTTTTTGTTTTTTAAACATATTTGTTCATATTCATCAACAACGTTCATCACGAGTCCCAGCCACGAATTAAACGTGACTTAAAAATGGCAGCCGTCATCTGTCAAACGCTTAAAATTTCGAACTTCATGTCACCGGCATCTAATTTCGAATATTCGTATTTAGAATTCCAATACCACGCAGGCGCCACGCGGTGCGCATGCGCCTAATAAGTGACACGATTAAATTATTTTTAATCCTCTTCATTGAATAGCGGCCGGTGTTTTTCCTGTATGATTAAAATATGTATAGCATCACGACAAATAGTTGACATGTTTTATTAATTTGTAGTGTTTTAAATTTTAAACCATTGTTATTTTTAATCACTAGTCCATTTTTTTTATAGGGTAAAACGGGACCCTATTTCTAAGGCTTCGCTGTCCGTCTGTCCGTCTGTCCGTCTGTCCGTCTGTCCGTCTGTCCGTCTGTCCGTCTGTCCGTCTGTCCGTCTGTCCGTCTGTCCGTCTGTCCGTCTGTCCGTCTGTCCGTCTGTCCGTCTGTCCGTCTGTCCGTCTGTCCGTCTGTCCGTCTGTCCGTCTGTCCGTCTGTCCGTCTGTCCGTCTGTCCGTCTGTCCGTCTGTCCGTCTGTCCGTCTGTCCGTCTGTCCGTCTGTCCGTCTGTCCGTCTGTCCGTCTGTCCGTCTGTCCGTCTGTCCGTCTGTCCGTCTGTCCGTCTGTCCGTCTGTCCGTCTGTCCGTCTGTCCGTCTGTCCGTCTGTCCGTCTGTCCGTCTGTCCGTCTGTCCGTCTGTCCGTCTGTCCGTCTGTCCGTCTGTCCGTCTGTCCGTCTGTCCGTCTGTCCGTCTGTCCGTCTGTCCGTCTGTCCGTCTGTCCGTCTGTCCGTCTGTCCGTCTGTCCGTCTGTCCGTCTGTCCGTCTGTCCGTCTGTCCGTCTGTCCGTCTGTCCGTCTGTCCGTCTGTCCGTCTGTCCGTCTGTCCGTCTGTCCGTCTGTCCGTCTGTCCGTCTGTCCGTCTGTCCGTCTGTCCGTCTGTCCGTCTGTCCGTCTGTCCGTCTGTCCGTCTGTCCGTCTGTCCGTCTGTCCGTCTGTCCGTCTGTCCGTCTGTCCGTCTGTCACCAGGCTGTATCTCATGAACCGTGATAGTAAGAGAGTTGAAATTTTCACAGAAGATGTATTTCTGTTGCCGCTATAACGACAAATACTAGAAAACAGAATACAATAAATATTTATGGGGGCTCCCATACAACAATCGTAATTTTAATGCTGTTTTTATAGATAATTTTGGATAGCAGAAAATAGGCAGGCACGGTCACGTTCAAACTCGTTCATAAAACACTCTTAACCCACACAACACCCACACACTTACACATAAACTTAAACACACACATACACACACACACTCACGTTTGATGGATGGTTCACATAGCTAGACTTGCATAGACGAATTGTTAATTTAAGAAAAACCTGTTATTGGCCTTACTAAAACACATGTACGTACTTTTAAGTATATTTGTAAGTTACGCTGTTGGTATTTTAAAATAAATAAATAAATAAATAAATAATGGTACGGAACCCTTCGTGCGCGAGTCAGACTCATAATTATACATATATAATTTTTTGTAGATTTTTTGACGCTGAATCTATTTATCTGAAAACAGAATTTCTCTAGGAGGTCAGAATTTTGAGATATGTAAATAATATGTGCTAGAAACACGGTTTTTGGCGATAATTAACGAATTTTTTGAGGACAGTAATTTTTTATGGTTATTTGCATTGATATATATTTTAACATGTTACTAATGACAAAAACACAAAAGTACCCATTCGAACCGACAAAAATTAAAAAATATACCATATTTGGTATATTTTATATGCTAGCCCTGCTGGACTAGGGAACCCTAAAAAGTGGTATAACCGTATATTTTGATGACATTGACCTTAAATTTTATTATATTTCAATGTCATCAAAATATACGGTTATACCACTTTTTAGGGTTCCCTAGTCCAGCAGGGCTAGCATGCGCGCATCGGCTATTTTATCGATAGACAAGACAAATTTTGTCTTCGACGATAATTTTGTCGTATTCCCTAACCTAACAGATCACAGACGTCTTAAATCCTTTTTCTTAATATTTTTTTTAGGGTCTCCCGTTCTTCGTAGCCACTTACTTTTACTTAGTAACTCGGCATTGCCATGATGTTTTGGTATTTTCTTTGTTATCGTCAAAGACAAAACGACATATTTACGTCAACAGTTGATAATATGCCACGACAAAATTTTATCGTGTTGCGCATGCTAGCCCTGCTGACAAGGAACCCTTATAGTTTTGTCATGTCAGTTTGTCTGTCTGTCAGTTCGTCTGAGGTTTTGCTTGGAGACTGTTGGCACTAAAGAGCTGCAATTTTCTCATCAATCAAACAAAGTAGAATCAAATTTTTTTGTTCATCTATCCCAGTACCGGTTACCATTATGCCGGTTTTTTTCTACTCGCAAGGAAATTAATACCTTTAGGATCCCGTTCCACCATGTAGAAAAGTTCGTTTTCTACAATGACCCGACCGGGTATTGAACCCGGAACCTCGGAGATTTATAAGTGTGAACGGATCCCTCAGTGCGTAAGTCCGACTCGCAGTTGGCCAGTTTTTTACGGTATTTGGTGAAATTATTGTCTATAGATGCTAGGTTCACTAGGACTTAAGGCCTCGAATAAGTTTCAGTCTATTG